>JAKZGU010000430.1:0-135800 GCA_022837005.1 Calonectria pteridis
ATTTCCTAAGTAATCTAGCTTTATTAATTTACTTATATTAACTAATATTTCCTTAGATTTACTTTATTTAAATATATAAAAATAAGCTTTTTATATAAAGAAAAAAGACCTATCTTAATTAATAAAAATTATAAATTAAGAATATTATAACTTAATATTAAGGCCTAAAATACTCTAAGGGCTTATATAGAATATTATATATATAAGACTATAAGAATTATTATTACTTAAGATATAACTTAGCTCTTAATATAACTGAATTATTATTAATTAATTTATTTATTTAATTAATTTATTACTAAATATAATATCCTTTATTTATTAGTATTACTTAACCTAATATACTTAATCTTGCCTATAAATAAACCTCTTTAATAATATAATATTATCTCATCCTCTAGCCTCTAAACAATACCTATTTGCCTATAGTCTAGCTAATAAGATTCCGCTATCCCTTGGTTTACCTTGCCGGTCTAGACCCAGCTATTACATATATAACTATAGACTTTATCTAGGTTATAAATCCTATGCCTAAATAGATTGGAAGACTAAATATGACTGTGACCACGGCCATAATAGGATTTAAGGCCCATAGATAACTATAATGCCCTTGGGCCAGTAGGTTTTGAATAATACCGAAAGACTAGGCAGGCCTGCAACCATGACTTCCAAAGAGACTCAGACTCTGCTTATGACCATAAGGGTTCTAATAAGACCTTAATATCAACCTCGCGACTATATATTAGAAAAGTATTAATAGAGATACCTTGCGATGGAAGCGAAAAGTCGCCGCCTGAAAAACCATAGAGGTTTTTAATTATAAAGATAAAAGGGATCAAAGACCTGCTTGAAGACCAAGATCATAACCTCAATATCCATGTGCTTGTCTCAATCTATATTTACACATGCTTAATACCAATATCCCCATGCAATTTGCATTAGCCTGCATCTACGCCCTCTTCTTGATACCCATAATCTCTAATATTACTTTTCTTGCTATTGCTGCCCCTAATTAATATAATGGTAAGTACTCTTTAGAGGCTTTAATATATGATATTAATCTTTTAATAGGCTAAAAAGATCTTTCTTAATGCTATAAAACTTGCTGTGGGCATTGCCTTTGGCAAATGGGCAATAAATAAAATTACTGGGATAATAGATAAAGGCCTTGAACAGAGGTAACTAATCTAGTCCCATGTTTAGACCCTAGTAGCCAAGGAAGATTGGCAGAAGACCTAATTACCTGGGGATAAGCCCAAGGAGGCCTAGCCGGCCAAAGTAAGTACGACCTTTCCAGGCCTCTTGATTCTTTACTAACAGGCATTTTATCACTCCAGCCCAGGAGGGTAATGTACCCTTAACAATACCAGAACCCTATTGTTTTAAGAGGTCAGTACCTTGAACAACATCTCCCACAAGCACAATATCTTTAGGGTATCGGAACCCAGCCTTACTATCCAAGTGGATAACCTTAGCACCTGGCATAAGGAGATTAGTAGTTAGGAAGAATCCCAGGCCAACACTCTCAAAATCGATATCAGGACTAAGGCTATCCATCCAATCTCGCCTCTTCTTGTCAACATCCTCAGGGGGGCCGGCTGTGATGAGATTGGCGATCCATTTTGATAGCCGCTCGAACCAGTTACCTGTGCGGTCTACTGCTTCCTGCTTAAAGGTCCACTTCTTTTTCATGTCGTCTGTGTTAATATCAAACTTGAAGCTGGTGTCTGTAACATCCATCTTGAGATCGAAATCTGAGTTCATCGTGTAGGTTGTTCGAATCTGCAAACATTTTTCTCCGTTAGAGGCAGGGAAGATAAGCCGGCCTGATGATGCATGGAACCTACGTTCGCGGAACCAAAGCCAGCCCTCGAGCCGAAATTCCACCATTTCGGATCCTGAGTCGAGTCTGTCCACTCGTTTTCCGTCCAGAACGACCAGTCGATGTGTGCCTTTGGAGGCCCATTCGTCTCCTAACCCCCCTTGATTTAGTAGCGATACAACAAGTAGAAAGAGGTCGAGTTTGTTACCTTCTGGAAGATATGAATCTTGATGGGGTCATCCTGCCATCGAAAGCCTGGTTAATGGAGCGCTTTGGTAAGAGCTTCAGAGCAAGTCTACATACCTTCAGATCCTTGGAAAAGGAGTCAACGTCCACTTGACAGTTGTTGAAAGTAGCCTCATATTTGTGCGTGAAACCGCTAACATACCACCGTGTTTGTTTCCGTGCTTGAAAGGCAACACCACCAGACTTGGAGTCGTCGCGGCGATCATCAACCTTCCATTCTCCTCCCTTCTCCAAGCCAGGTTTGAGCATGGCCTTGAAAACTAGCTCGGGGTTGATGATCAATGAGGCCGTGTAACCAGCTGGGATTGGCGCAGACCCGCTAGTAGCCCACTGACCCGACCATTTCATCTGCAGATCTGCCTTTTCGCCGGAGTTACTTCCTGACCGGGTGTGGACAAAGATAGACAGGCTCCGCTTCGGATGATAAGACGCGCCAAAAGTAGCCATCTGGAAGCTAACTGGGGTAAGATCCACAGTGGGATTGGAGCCGTCAAACTCCGGTTTGTTCTTAACTGTGGCGAGCGCATACTCAATGAGATCGATCTTCGATCGAGCGTTCACAAAATAGTCATTTGCCGAGTTGCCAAGGGCATTGACCAGAGTGTGCGCCTTGTCGTGTTCAAGGTGGGACGAGGGCAGCGTGACTTCAATCTTGGTGTTCAAATTCCTGCCTTCGGTTGGGAAGTCGAGGACAACCCAGGAGACTTCAAAGTCATCCCTCAATGGTTTAGAGTAATCGGATCGGAAGACACACTCGGTCCTTGAGTTGACAACTGAAAGGCCCTCAGTGGTCCTGTCTTTCGACATCTTGATCTCTTCGTATTTTCCAGTGACTGTTCCAAGTTTGATACCGGTGAGCCTCAATCTGAAGGCGTTCTCTGGTATGTAGGTAAGTGCACCGTACCGCTCACCCTTGGCGTTCTCCTTTTGTCGCCATCCCTTATGGACTGGCATTATGAGATTGACTGCAGGTTCTTCCACGGCACCACCCGAGAATTCAATGAGGGGCGCACCGAGTTCCAGGGTACGTACAATGGTCTCTTCCATCTCAGTGTCTTCGTTATATTGCCGAGATTTCATTTCGATTGTCTTCACAATTTTCGAATCATCCTACTCAAAGTTAGCAGCTAAAGCAGAATAGATAAATACTCAAAGTCTCTCACCTTTTCCCATTTTTCTCTCAATCGGGCATTGATCTGCTCCTCTGTGTAGGAAACAACGACATCCCAGCCGAGGGTGAAACCATTGCTCTTTTGTGGCTCGTTGGCCTGGCACATTTTAGCAATGGTACCATCAAATGCAGTCTTGCGCTGCTCTTCCTGGGTCGCCATGTTTTGCAATATCAAGGGTTGATGTGTGAAGAGGTACTATTTAGATAAGGATGAGTTGACGAGATGAATTTAAGAAGGTAAAAAGAAAAAAAGAAACAAGGTGCTAGCCAAGGATTTATACTTTTTATGTCACTTCACCTGTCGATAAACTAAGACGAAGTCTCCGATTGATGTGTGCAAATGTCTGACAATGGGATATTCCAGC
This sequence comes from Calonectria pteridis, assembly GCA_022837005.1. Classification (NCBI taxonomy): domain Eukaryota; kingdom Fungi; phylum Ascomycota; class Sordariomycetes; order Hypocreales; family Nectriaceae; genus Calonectria; species Calonectria pteridis. Next base: position 3,605 of record JAKZGU010000430.1, read on the forward strand.
CTTCCAGAGTGGCTATGCATGCAGGATTGTCAAAGCTCATTTGATCCCGTAAATGCGACTAGATGGGTTGAAACCTGCCCGCAGTATGAAGGGCGCTTTGCGGCTGGGAGCTATTGCACTCATGGTATCGGGTAGGCTCGTGAAATTCAAATGGAACCATTCCATTTCCGGCTGGAATTGCCGCTCTATTGACTCAAGTGGCGGTTCAGGCGAAAGTATTGCCCCACTGCGGCACGGATGTAGACCCCTGAATTGCTGAACATGGAATTTCAGCTTCCACAAATGCCGCCTCCCTCACGCACTATTGAACAAATTGGGTCATCTGCACCCTGGGTTGCTACACACGGAAGTTCAGCTCCAATAGTTGCCACCTAGTCCAGCATATCCCTCACGTACTATTGAATAAATTAGGTCATTTACACCCTGAATTGCTAAATATGGAAGTTTTAGGTTCCACATTTGCTACCAAGTCCTTCATTTCGTGCACGAACTATTGAATTTATTCAGGTGAACCATGCCACACACCTTGGTATTGCGGATGCGTCTAGGCCGCTATGGTAGAACGTGTTTTACTAGTTAGACACATTCCTGCCGGCCAAGTCCGTGTTATGGTGATAGATAGAGTAAGAAAACCATGCCTTTGTTTTTGTTTTCAGGTATCATGGGTGCCTGCACTATTGATTTCTTTTGATTCATATCAGCTCAAGGGCCTGCCTGGAAGATTGGACTTGTGTCAATCGGTGCTCCATTTTTCGGATCCAGTTACTTCCTTTGCTCCCCCAAATAACATTCAAGACTTCAAATCCAGTACACCGTTGTCATTGAGTGTTGGTCACTTTTTCTGACTAGCTACTTCCCTATCTTCGAACACATCACCAATATGGCGACGACACCTTTGTTTGAAGTGAAATTTCAAAAAGTCATCGAACGGGGCACGTCGTCCCTAACAATTCTATCAGCCTCTGAAGCAGGCGTTGCCTTTGGTCCTAAGGCCCGTCTGGGTTCTACGCTGGATGGCTACGATGACTCCATCAACGTATTCACCGAGGTCCTGGAGCTTCAAGGCGCAGGTGACACAGGCATCTCGCTTGGTTCTACAAAGGCAAAGTCTATCAATATCTCAGCCAGCCGTATCGTCACATCCTCGTCAGACACTGCCGTCATCTCGGCAAGAGGCAACAAGGGAATAGTAAATGATGGTGGCCAGGATATAGGCAGGCTGGCTACCAACGGTGGGCCCGGGCGGGCTATCAGTGTCTTCATCAGCCAGGTCGCTACGACCCCCCGGCTTCGGCTTGACGCTCGGGGGGGAGACGGCGCAACCACGAACAACCTTGATATACCAGCTGGAACCAGCGGATCCGGGGGCACAGCGACACTCTACGGACTATCCAGTTGGGCACCGGTATACACAGCACTGCAGAAGTTCCAGCTCGACTTTTCACTACCTGATGAATGGACGAAAGAAGAAGAACAAGCTGCTCAGCCCCTTGATGCTAATGATGACCGGATTCTCGAAGCTATTGAGATTGCGGATTTAGTGTTGAAGCTGGATATGCCCCATGACAAGATCTTTGATAAGATTTGGGAGTCCCTCAGTCCACTGCTGGCGAGGAGCTCGCTTTCACTCATCGCCCTGACACGTATAATTCGTCGGGCGACATACCGTATCAAAGCGGCTTGCGAAGAACAAGGAAACACTCTTCTGAAAGAGGTCCTTGTCGGATCAGGAAACCCCGGGCAGGCAGCCTTGATCAAGGGCGAGAGAGGCAAGAACGGCATAAGCGGTGAACGCGGGGTCGCCGACATCTGGGTTACGCCCACTGCACCGAACGTGCCAGCCTTCCCGGTCTTGCACCCGCTGCAGTGTCGGATGGTCTTGGAAAAGGCGCGGGCTTACTTCTACTTCGGAGATGAGGGCAGCTGTCGGCGAGCGAGGGCAGTCCTGCGCAGCTTGGCTACAAAGCTCGGAGCCGTGCTCGACCGACCGGCTCAAGAGATCGCCGCCGCCATTAGACCCATCGAGGTGTCGCGTGAAGCGCTTGGTATTAGCCCTGCCACCGATATCACCGCGGCTCTGAAAGCAACACTGGCCGAGGCGAATGATATGTACTTTCAGCTCACATCAACCTCGGTCGACTACTACAGCCTCCGCCAAAACTGGGTGCCTCGAAGTTCAGTTGGTAGATTTCAAAAGGAGGCTGAGAAAGTCCTCTTGAGCTTGGCAGATGTCGAAAAAAGTTATCTGAGCTATCAAGTAGCCGTAAAACAGCTTCAGCTGAATGACGACGTTCGCCAACAAGCACTCAAGAGGATCGACGCTGCAGAGGAGAGCGTCAAGGATCATATCTCTGAGTTAAGAGATGTTCTAAGAAACCTTAGAACCAAGATTCAGAACATAGGATTGATAGAGTCCATCAAAGCAAAGAACAAAGAGCTGGACTTCCAGATCAGGCAACTGAAAACCGAAGTCATGGTCAATTTCAGCGTGAGTCTTGAGTCCGTCAAGACTGCTGTCATATCGGTAGCCAAAGAACCTTCCAAAGAAGCAGCGGGGAAAGAGGCTGCAAAGCTCGTCTGGGAGGGTATATCTTCAGTACCAAATACCGAGGGCGAAGCGGTTCCCAAGTCCCTTATATTGAAAAATATCAACACTGTTGCTGGGAATCTAGCCGATAAATTCAAAGGCTTTACTGACAGTCCTCCGGTCTTGAAGGATGGGCAGCTCGACCTTGATCCTCAGAACGGAAAGTTGCTCCTCGCAACCTCAGACCAAATCGAGCAGCTCTGCAATGACTTCGCTAAAGAATCTTTCAGCGAGCGGGCCGTCAAGACGCGAGATCTCCTTCGAGAGTACGTTGCCCTCGTCACGGGCAGGAATGCCGACATAGTGCAGTACAACCTGGTGCTAAAGGACCTAGCGGTCTCGCAAGCCAGAATTGAGCAGATGAGGGCCGACGCAAGCGCTGCTCAGCGGACCCTGTTTGGCGAGCAAGATGCAGACCAGTTGCAGCAGATGGCTGAACTTGTAGAAGACATCTTCACCTACACTCGCGCCCGGGCTATGAAGCTCATCTCGTACTACCGCAGGTCTATCTACTTTTCAACTCTGAACAACCCAGATCCGCTCGAGCTTGGAGGGTCGAAGAACGATGCTGCGCTCTCGCTGCAATGCAATAAACTCAGCGATATGCAGGCCAGGCTGGAAAGTCAGTTATTTTCTCTGAGGGAGAAAAAGGGCTCCGACGCCTCACGATTCCCAGCAAACTACGAGAGAGACGAAGGCAAATATGTGCAGCTTACACCTTTGCAGCTGGCAGAGCTGAAAGACCAGCGCCGACTTATTGTCAACCTGTCTGCTGTTTCCCAAGACTTTTGCAAATACCCTGATTTTAAAGGCTGCGCAGATGTACGAGCGTATCGCGTGCGCTTCTGGCTAGACGGCCTCGTTGCAAAGCCTGAAGTGCTGGAGGCTGGTGGGGAACACACTGATCAGATCCTAGTCAAAGTCGGCCTAACGCACAGAGGAGATAGTGTGTTCTACGATGTAGATAACCAACGACACGAGTTCTCGCACGACGCCATCCCTTTTCCATGGTCCTACAGAATCCCACTGATATCTTCTCCCGTGCCAGAGTCGTCGGCTGCGCATTCTCGCAAGCGAAGGCTCCAAGCTGTAGATAGTGGCGACATCGTCAACTACAGCGCCGTAAAGTCAGAAGAGAACACGGCGTATGCGGCACCGAGCGCCTTCGCTAGTTGGCAGATATCATTGAGGGACCTGGACGAGAGACTTGACCTGTCCAAAGTGACGCGCGCGAGGCTGGAGTTTTTTGGGACCAACAGGCTATTTGCGAATGAGACATCATAAGAGGATTCGTTTGATTTTGTTTCTGAACAAGTTTGAAAAGTATCGCAAAGTCTGCTCTGTCAAAAGATATTTTCCAGCTTGTACATGTGCAAAACCCGGCATCGGTGTGTATTAGATTCATCAATCAGTTGTTATCCGTCATTGAGATAGAATTGACGCTTTTGTCATTATCTGAGGCAATGCATAGCTGCAGCTCAACTGTGACTGATGACTATTCTTAAACTCATATTAAAAACTACTCAATATAAATACCATTTTACTTAGTTAACTCCAAGTCTAAAGGTTTTTTGCTTAAGTATAGCCTAAGCGGTAACAAAAGAATTTCCATCAAGCGTCACCCGGATCCTTTTTGGAGCTTCCTTTAGCTCATTTCTTTCCTGCAGTCCGCATCCTGCCACAATACGGGCTGCATTTCCAAGAATAACAAGGGTAGCTAAATATGAATCCTTGAGACCACATATCGCAGATGTATACGCTTTTTCTAAATCCTTTCTGCCACAAATGTCCCTTAAAGAGACAATAGCAAAGGCCAAGACACTAGCCACAAAAAGAATTTCGGCCGCAAAAAAATGACATCCATCCCCAGGTGATTTCAAATAGTATTAAATATATGCTCTGCTAGTGAGGGCAGCCTCTCTCGAGAGAGGAACACAGTGATCAGTGGGGCCAAGGGCCGCAACAATGAGAATAGGAGCAATGAGAGTCCTGCCCAACCTTGTGACAGTAACCAAAGTGACACGACTGAGATGAACCGTCTACCTCAAAGAGGTTCTTGAACCTTGGTACCGGCCTAAGTCAACGGCTAATCAGGCATTGATTGTGAGTTATAATCGTACTACAATCATGATGAAGATGGATTGCTCATTGTGTATGCAAACATGTAGGGCACGCTCATTACGTCAATTGCCGCCTGCAGCTTTACCCGGCCTGGAGTGGGTACAACCCATTGGTCAGTGAAGGCCTTGTAGTATCATTCCCTTACAATCGCAGTTATTTCCTCCGTTTTGGTGTTTCAACAATCACCTAGTCTCGAATATGCGCTTGCCAGGGCTAAAAGAAAGCAAGGCGACGGCGAAGAAGGCGGTGGAGGTGGAGGAAGCAGAGAAAGCAATACCCTCCGATCCATATTGATGAAATAAAATAAGAAGGGCAGAGGTTACCGACCTTCCTGGTAATCTGTTCTTGTTCTGCAAGCTCCCATTCAGCTACTAAGCCACAGCGTTGGGGCTTACCTCTTGGGCCTCTTCGTGTTTATAATCTATCCGGCTCTACACGGCATGATGAATCATCAGTGAGAGTAAGTGAGGTGTGATGTATGAATATTGGCAAGTTATTTGTTATTTTGGTCAGGGCGACAAGATTTTCACGACCAAACCTATTGTTGAACACTATTTGTATGTCACCTTTGTGGCCGGCTCCTGGATCACCCGGTTGAGCCAACCGCTTGTTTTTTAACCTAGAAGTAAAATGAATATTGGCTGCTAACCCTCAAATGGAAAGATAGCGATCTATTACGGGACTTAGGTACCAGTTTTGATCACAATCTTCTTTCGTGTGGTGTCGTTCCTCTCATATCTGGTTCTCAAAAGAGACCTGCTACTATCCGAACAAACCCACCCGAATAGTCCTGGCGAGACAACTCGTCATGAAACCCCATAATTCCACAGTGCTCATGATACTTCTGCGAGACTAGCAAGCTAATTTAGATGTTCCTTTCGTTTCGTGTGGTTAGCGCAACGTGAGGCAACACTGCGACCTATCTATGAAAACTTTCCTTTTGCCTTTGCTTCATTTATCAGTCAAAATATAGAAACAATAGAAAGAAGGAGAGAGGATGGAAGATCTCTCTTTGGGGGGGGGGGGGGGGGGGGGGGGGGGGGGGGGGGGGGGGGGGGGGGGGGGGGGGGGGGGGGGGGGGGGGGGGGGGGGGGGGGGGGGGGGGGGNTATATTTTTCCCCCCCCCCCCCCCCCCCCCCCTATCTCTCTAGAAAAAAACCAATTTTCTTTTCATAGAACAAAAGTGGTACACCTGAATTATTATCTACATCAAGTGAACCGGCTCCTCTTTTGCAGAAAGCATCATAAGACTACCATAGGAACCAAATTGTGCTCACCGGCACTGATATCATAGGAAATTTCGGATGTGCATGCCACAGTCTGTGTTGCTAATCAGCGAGGCTGATCACCTGGAGATACTGCTTTTACGTCTAGATAAAAGGCGAAACGTAGAAATGGAAGCATGTCATACATAAATATTGCCCCTGTGGGCCCTAGTGCGTCTTATTTTTTTTGCTTTTAACTGCCGGCTATGGTCATTTGATACCTCAGGTCTGGATTTACGGTAGGGTGCGTTCACGTCTTATGAATATTTGGGTGACGATATCAACTTTTGCCAACTCCGCCTGAACAGGCCTGTATTGATCTAATCCCACCAACCATCATTCTCAATCTTTATGTATTTATCTTCATCATTCTGCGGAGTCGAGGGTCTAAAACCTTTAACAAATCTGGCGATATCTTCGTAGGCAGCTTCCACGTCAGTGTCCTCACAACCAGTGAAAGAAGCCCGAAATATGAGGATATCAGTTTCCATTCTTGCACGCTCCACTTGGGGCCAAACATCTGACGCAAGTCTGCGCCACCTGTCGTCTACTTGCTGCATCTGCGAGGCCCAGAAGACCTGGAGTTCCGGTAGTTCGTAACTGTCCAAACATTGATCAAGAAGATCCCCCATGCGGACACCGGAAATTGGTTTTCTGACCCGAACGGCTCGAGAGGACCACCGCTGGACGCATGTCACTTCGACAGTCCCCAGTGTGTAGGCGGGTGGTTGACAAACCAGCATGCGGCGCCAACTGGCCGCGGGGCGAAGGAAAACTGCGAGACGTGTTTTGGCCCACAGCATATCAATGTCAAAATCAGTGGCAACGTCGATTCTCATGCGGTTATTGAACCAGGTGGGAAAAGAAGCTTCTAGCAACGGGTTGAATTGGCGCTCGTCGTTCTCAACTTCGCTACTGTCCGCGGGCAACAAGAAGAGGACGCGCTGGAGTGAAGGAGATTTCTGGATCAATTCCTGCCAGTAGCGACACACAAGCTGCGCGCTGGTGAGCAAAGTTCGCAGGTCGAGCTGTAGTAGGATAGACTCCAGAAGTTCGGGACTATTGATGACGGCGCTGAAGCAATCCATAGTCTCAGTAATCTGGCCCCGAGCGGCGGCGCAGGCTTCTGATTTCATTTCCATATGTTTTGGCTCTGAATGATGGGATGGTAGGGAGTCATTCAGCAGCTAATTTCGGTGTTCCGGGCACAAACTCATGTTCGGATAGGAAGTTTTTCTGACTGAAGATGACTCAATGTCAGAACCCGAGAAATGAAAGCTGACCGGGGCGGTGAGATGGTGGCGCAGTGCAAGATGATTCACCAAAACATTATTGGAGCAAGATTAAAAAAGTAGCTGTCACACGGTGGTTTTATTCTGTTTCATTTTTTTTTTTTTTTAACTGATCGATTACGACCTATGTTGTGTTCCATCGCCACAAATTAGACTTAATCCTGGCGACATGGGTTAGATGTTTGCTGCATTACTGGTGGTCATGATCAATTCAATTACCGCAATGCTTTGGTGTGTGCGGAGCTTGTTTGTAAAAATGGTTCCTTTCTTTTTGTTTGATTCTGCGATACAAAATACTTAAGAAATGGCGAAGGAAAAAAATGAGAGAAATCTCCAAAAAGGATGATGTCCGCAGGATTCGAACCTGCGCCTCTTGCGAGACTGCGAATTATTCTTGTTGATGATACAACCTGAACACAGCGCCTTAGACCGCTCGGCCAGAACACCCAGACTTAGTTGGAAACCAACCCGTGGCATTGGGCTCTAAGAATGGAAAGGAATCACCGGATGCTTTCGAAACAACGGGGCAAGTTCAAATGTTTGTGTATTACTATTCTAAGTTCAATATAAAAAATCTTATAGAGCTGCAATAGCGGCCAAAATCGCGCCAAACAGGCTTGGGGTAACAATTGACCCAGCAGAATCCCCACTGGCCTTTTCAGTGGAAGATGCTTCCGGCGCGGATGTCGCGTCCCCACTGCTGCCATCACCAGCAGTGACGGTTTCGAAAGTGGGTTCCGCTGTGGTACTCGCATCGCCAAGGCCATTGATATCGCCGGTTGCAGTTGGCTCGCTGCCCAAAATTGTATCTCCACCGTCATCCTCGCCGTTTGCATAAGTTGCTTCCGGAGAAGCACTTGTATCTTCGACGAGTTCAGTATAGGTATCGATTGAATCCGAGACCACTAGTGTTGGGGACACCGCTGTTGGAATTGCGGCTGCCGACGTTACTGTAGCTCCTGAAGGCGCCGGTGCTGACGCACTGGAATTCGAACTCCCATCGCCTGGTGTGCATGATCCGTCGGAGGCACAAACATCACCATTGCTGCAGTATGAACCATCATTGCAACAGACAGCACCGCTCGGCATGCAGCTTTGCGATCCGCACGTCTCATATCCTGTCTGACAACCCTCCACTTTGTCGCTGCAGACAGTGTTGTCATCGCAGCATCCAATACCCGAACAGTAAGTCCCTGTGACGCAGTACATGCCATCGCCGTGGCCACAGCACGTGCCTGCCTGCTGCATGCAATATTCTTTATCGCAAATGAGGTTAGAAGGGCAAGTATCCGATATGTTCAATGTGTCGCCAGCGAGTATCGGCTTGTCATCTTTGTAATCTCTTTTATAGGCGTGAAAGCCTGTGAGCTTAGCAGTGCTGATTCCAGAAAATGCCAGAAGTGTGATAAACCGAACCATGTTGAATAAAAGGATTAAAGGAATTTGAATAATATTAGTAAGTGTAGTTTGATTAGATATGAATTTAAGGCAAGAGCGGTGGTGTTAAAATGTCGGGTGTGCTGGCAATTAGAGCGACAAGACTTCTTTATGTTGGCTTTCCTGCTATTTATATGGTCGTGGGAACGGTCCATCGGTAGGCAATCCCCAAGACAACCTTGCGAGTAAGTTTCTTTCCATCGCTGATCTACCCAAAGTCAGCCTTGCGTTTAAGCTTGCCTAGGTTGCTTGGCAACATGAAGTGGGCCAGATGCTGTAGCGGCCACAAACTTAACGCCTTCAGCTGATTAACTATGGTGAGCTTCACCAAGAATGAGCGAGGGGGTTATCTGGAGGACCGCGCTCCCATTCTGCCTAACGGAATCTTCACATAATCCCCATAGGAATGCAAAGGCAGGTTGAGCTGAGGCTGGGCATTTTTCTTCATGTCCACTATGGTTACTGACTGACTCGTGATTTAGCTCTTTTGTGGCGATACTCTCCGCCCTCCGGTTCGAGCCCACGCTACTCCAAAAAGGTTCGCATCAGACCAAAGGTTGCTCCATCTCTTGTTGTAGAATGATGGATTACGGTAATATGGATGCAAATCAGTCCACTTATGGCCACATACTACATCCACGAAACCCTCTACGTATTCAGTACGTTTGCGTAGAAACCCGAAATGATACGGCATAAGGAGACAACAGATGCAAAAGAGTACAATTTTCGGACTTTGAATCATTATTTTAAGAATCCATGTAGATTGGGTCACGTCTATGCAGGACTGAAATCTACCAGCAATACCTAGCTCAGATGAGATCGTTCCACGGGATCACCCCAAGGCTTTACGAAGGACTCAGGCAGTATATCAGAAAGTTCAATCCCATTACGAACGAAAGCATGCATGTCAAGAGCAACGCTTTTAATAGAGTATGCATTTTACTCTCTTCTGCCTTGAAGAGCCACTAATCGCCTAGACACGGTTCAATGGTCCGTTGCTTTGAACAAAACCAGGCAGGACAGAGAAAGGTGCTTGAGAAAGACATGCTGTTGTTCATACTTGAGAGTCTTTATACCTTTGAATCACTGCTCTGTTATCGATTGCTGCACAAAATTCTGCATGATAGAATTACGGGGGGAAAAATATGACTGGTTCCGGTAGCAGCTTTGAAACTTGTTATTCGCTGACGCCATCACCACACCCAACGGTAATCAGCTGTGATTTTCCATCCGATGCACTTATGTGTTGACACCCCCAGCCTCATGCTCCCACTAAAAAGTTAGCAACCCCGGAGACGGCAAAGGGGGACGTATCTGCGGTTCAGGCTTTCATGGCGGGAAGTTTGTCGCTTAGCGTCATGGGGAGTCGGAAGTCGGCAATTAGCATTTCATATTAGCCATCAGCAGGACTGGCCAAAATTTCAAGTCAAAGATATTCGTCACGCTGTAAATTACTCCAGTGTCTGATGCATTTGACTCCATATAGCTGCCCGTAGCAACCATTCATGAAAAGCTCTGCGCTAACGGATTTCTGATATGAATTGGTAGCTCAGAAAGGGATCCCCGTGATACGAGCAAAACCTTAAATGCCGGGATGCTATTTGAGCACTTAGACCTCATAGTGCCCCCGAAAATGTCCACAATATTGCTGTACCATCCCCTTGCATCGAATCTATCGGTAAGTGACAACAGTCACTCGCAACTTTTTCCACATGAATCTGTCATGGCGATGGTGAGAGCTTGGCAATCATGTGTGGTCACTTAAGCGATGTATTGGGACAATGCATAAAAACGCTTCAAAAGTTCAATCTCGCTCAAACCAACACTTCCAACTTTACAAATCATCCACCATTTCTTAACTAAGCATGTTTTTAAAACTATACCAAACATCGGTGACACATGCGGGAGAAAACGCCTGCGTACGGTGTGAGATATACAGAGAGAGCCGGGCCTTTGTTGCCTGGGTCAATGGTTCTAGGCATGATCAATATTCCGATTGTTCGAACCTAGGACGAGACGCGCTCAAGAATGGCTCTCAGGGGGCTTCTCACACAACCACCGGTTTCTTGGTCAATGCTAAGCTAGAAATGTCCAGAAATCTGTTTCTTCAGCCAATCTCCCTCATCATATACATTCCATTTACAGCGATGATCAGGAAAATCTCAGGGATGCATCACCAAGGACTGCAAGCGTCATCAAGATGTCCATTACTATCAGGGCACGAGATTAGATAAGCCGCGATTACCAGCCATCGCGCTCCAAAATAACACATACGCGTGTCGCAATGGAAGCAGCCAACGAAATTGAGATATTCTAGAAGGATGAACTCTACCAACTCATGACTCCGAAAAAGCCTCAAAAGGGGCCGACATTACAGGCTAGCGGGAATCGACGAAAATCCAACCGTCACACTGCACGCACCCTTGGTGGATGGCGGGGAGGTGGAGCTGGCACATTATCGACAATCCGTGTGGATATTCAAGGGAAGATCCGCTGTGATAATTTCGATGAGTGCGGCACAGTAACTTAATCCATAGGGTTCAACAGGGGTCGTGGACTGCATCGTATGCAATGGTACTGTGATTCAATTGTCAAAACGGTAATTTGAGGTAGCATAGTTTTTTACATTGAAATAGTTCTTTTCTCGTTGTGGCCCAAGATCACATCATGCCGGGTCAACTCGCTGTGGCCAACGCTGTGGTTTTGCATGTAGCAAGCAGGGTTTAGCGAGCTTTAGCCACATGAACGGATAGCCACGTATTTGATGCGAAAACCCTCGAAACCAAATGTTCATGCGAAATTTTAATGGATCTATAGTATTCCGCTTTATTTCCATTTTATGTTCTGTTTGTCAAAGTTTATCCGATTATCGCGGCATACACGAAGATTCGTCACATATCAGCACCACCATGTGAATATCCTTACTACGCTTCCTACGAGCAGTATTTTTTACCACGACTTCCTACCTGTTCCGGCTCTGATCGTAAATATTTGGCCACTCTGTCGAGGATTCAAGTCGTCGTGACGTCATTCGTACGCGCCAAGAGAAAGACCATGACTCCATCGAAACATCTCAGGTTTCATATCGGCAGTTGGAATCGCGCGTCCTCCGTTTGATAATAAAACAGGGTTGCATATTGGGCCGCAGCAAATGATCGACGGGTCGAGGCTCAAGTTTCGAGGAAATTCCCTGTTTACCAACCATATAACAACTGCCGTCGCCGTACCAAGACGTGCCGATAAGACGCTGCGCACACCGAGTGATACCGCTCTAGTTTCTGGACGAGTTTCGGTCGGCGGGATAGATTCGTGTGCACTTGGGAGGCGTTACACGTGTTCACGGTCCAAGATTTCCCCGCCTTGGTGAGACTGGTCACTGCTGCGGTTGCTGGAATACCCGGCGGCAGGCTGGAATAGCGGTCTTGGAGGCGCATCAACGATGCTTCCGAAAGTTGGCACAGGTCTAGTTAGCGTCTTGAGCGAGACAGACCGATTAGCTAATCGGCCACGGTTTGAACAAGAGACACAATCACGGCGAGCCTCTCCAAGACTAGACCCTTTCTCCCTACGGAGATGGAACCTCAGTTCTCACACATGGAAAGAGCCAAGCCGGAGATAGTGATGACGCTGGATGCAACAGTCAATGAAGCCGTCCAGGGAAATGGTCGGATATGGCCGAAAATGGCCACATCCGGTGGATGCTCTTGCGCACGAGTAATCGCGTCGCGTTTCACGGGAGCAGACAAGGAAGATATGCTGTCCCTCGGCTGGCCGTGGCTCATGACCAGATTTTAGCAGCTGATGGACAAGTGCAATTTCGAAAACTTGACAGCGGAAAAAAAAAAAAAGACAGGTAGCTCGGAACCGATTTTCGGATCCAGTGGCACGCTAGCGAGCAAATGATTGCGACGCCATTTTCGTCCGGTTCCAAAAAGATTATGGTCACATTCTACAGAATACAGGACCGTTGCATCGGTTTTTTTTGCTTATTCTCGGGCATTATTGCCGTGGATCAATCCAGTATAGAGGGAGTGGACTAGACTGGAGATGTGTCACGTTGCGGCCATTACACGCACGTCGGGTGCTAGCGACGACAAGGATGGCCAGCAGTCACTCATTCTTGCCATTTTCGGGTAGTCGCTCAACGGGTGGGCCAGAATCTGCCGATACTTACTTTTGGGGCCTGGTAGACTTTGATCGCTCTTGTGCGGTTAACAGAGTTTGGCTTGGCTCAGTTGCCAGCCGTGAGGGTGACATTGGGGTCGTCGTCGCACATAGACCAGGCTCATCCCATTCACAGCCCGAGGGCATGTCATCGGATTCTGAGCTAAAGGGGGGTCCCGTCCCCCGGGGAGGGCAGAGAGGTCAATATGAATAAAGTGGTTGTAAGATAAAAACTGGCACCACGCGTCCCAAGCGAGGCGCAACTATAAGCCGGGCTATGCAGCAAAACGAAGGGAACGTAAAAAATTTTACATCCCCATTTTGCGTCGTCGTCGTACGTCGTACATCGGTGATGTTCTGCATGGAATACTTTAAGCGCGTTCCATGAAGGGGAGGAACGGCGGGCAGCGACGATGGTGGCCCCGGAAATGGAGCTGAGGATGGTGAAGCGAGCCAGGGAACCCGGCGGGCCCGTCGCACCCTTGCGTGCGGTGGGTGGACCAGATTCGTGTGGTTATGGTCCCATGTTGCCCCTTGCAGCGAGTGGGCGAGTGAGAGCGAGCCTGGCTGTCTGCTGGCCCGTGGTGGTGTGGGCGGGAAAATGCCCAGCAGCGTTATTGGTGTGCCAAAGATGTTCCGTCGACGGCGCCATGGAAGAAAGAAAAAAAAAGCAAAGGCCGGCAGCGGCAAGCAACGGGCACTGGGCTCTAACCTCTGGGGAAACGAAGGGCTTCCGGCCAGTCAGGCAAATGCCGTATCTGGAACCAACGCCAACAGGATGATTAAGGTTGCCGTGGTGGCTGCCCTCCCGGCGTCGCCTCTTTGTCAATTGCTTCAGCTCAAGGTCTGTGCCTGCGCCTCCTCCTTGACCGGTTTCCATTACGGGCAATGCAAGAAGGGCTCACCAGCTGCTTCGCGCCCAGGTGGCCAGAAAGTGCGTGCTCTAGCACCCGGGCTCGCTACTGGCAACGGTACCACATGGCCGCACAGATCCATGTTTGGGGTCGTACCCGGGACGATGGCCTCTAATTGTACCACGTATCGGAAGTTAAGCCCAGGGCCCATCCGGACAGGGGCGCCGCCGAGAGTCCCCAGGGGGCCCTGGCGCCTTAGTGCCACCCCAAAGCCACGCGTTCCGCCCCCATTTTACTTCCCCCGAGACCCGGGATCAACTGAGTGTGTGTATCAAGCTCGGGGTTTGGGTCCATTCTGGGTGGGACAAGATTCGAGCCTTGAAACCGTGGCCTGCACAACCCAAGCATCATGCCAGGTGCTACGATGCTCCCTACCCATCAGAACCTGCGCCAACCGAACTCCACCGGCCCACGGGGCGATATGCAACTAATAGCACAAGCCAGGCAAGCAAGCAAGCAAAAAATAGAGATCTCGCTTCTGTTAGCCTTTGGGCTGTGATCGGAATCTCGCCGGGGTGAAGGTGCGCGAGCCAGCGACGGAGATCCAAGCTCTGCCGGATTGCCGCTCTGCTGCCCTCTCCCTCTCTCTCGGCTGATGTCAACATGTGAACGAATTTCGGATCAATGTATTTCTGGTCAAATTGCTCATATATCATATGCAAGTAATCTACGTATCGGTAGTCGCCCGTCATCCAAATAGATGGGGACGTTTCTCCGATTGTCACCGTGCAATGTAGCCGTGAAACTGTTTGAATCCGAAGGGACGGACAAGGGGCTGTCACCCACCCCGGCCGTAGCCCAGTACCAACGGGTAAAGCAGTCACCCTGGTGGATGTCTGTCCTTCCCCTTGGGGCGGCGCACTTGCTCGCGGGGCTCTGTTGCCAAGTGTGGAATCGCCTGTTGCTGTGCTATTTCCTTTTTTACCTCCCGTCTTTTCCGCCTTCGACTGCCACATTTGTACCCTTCCGTTCGCTCCCACAACCAACCGCCCAGCCGGGTCGCTTTCCTTCCTTTTCTTCTTCTTCTTCTTTCCTTAGTTCCTTTTTTCCATCCTTGCTCCGCTCGGGCGAGAATGTAGTGAGCCATGGACAGCTTGGACACATACACTCGCGACGAGGACGAGGAAGTCCATACATTCATCTCTCCCTGGAAAGAGCTCAATGCAGGACTATGGTTGCTCTTTGCCGGTGCGACTTTCTTTCTAGCCCTTCGAATATGGGTTAAACTTACTCGACGACACGGGCTGTGGTACGATGATTGGATTCTTATTGTTTCTTGGGTATGTTTCTTTTTTCTGGGCTCTCTACATGTGTGGCGTGTTGACTCCTCCAAGGTTGTTTTACTTGCCAACGACTCTCTTATCGTCTGGGAATTCGCAAATGGTTATATTTTGAAGGATTCTTCGCAAAGCTGGGATGATCGCATGCACATCCTCATCAACGTTTCGTCCTGCGGCACATTAATAGGGCAAGCATGGACGAAGACTGCTTTCGGCGTGACCTTGTTAAGGATGGGTAAAGGGTGGCAGCTCTGGGTCCTGTGGTTCTGTATCGGCTCCATGAACATCTGGATGGTACTCAAGGTCATCTTCCAGTGGGCCAAGGTGTGCGGCAAGGACGGTTATCAGCAGTGGTATCGACTCGACTTTTGCATCGGCCCCAAGTTCCGGGCCGACTTCAAGGAGGGAGGAAACGGTGAGTCTCCTGGACTGGAATTGACCTTGGTGGACAGTCTTGCTCATCAACCATCACCGCAGTTTACAACAT
The DNA here is from genome assembly GCA_022837005.1 of Calonectria pteridis. Lineage (NCBI taxonomy): Eukaryota > Fungi > Ascomycota > Sordariomycetes > Hypocreales > Nectriaceae > Calonectria > Calonectria pteridis. The sequence goes on from JAKZGU010000430.1 coordinate 19,152, forward strand.
TATTATGGATTTTATCTTTGCCAGCTTCCCGTGGCTGATGACCCGATCGCTGGAGATGCGAAAGATCGAAAAAATTGGTCTTTGCCTGACGATGAGTCTGGGCATGGTGTAAGTTCAGAACACGTGCGCCTCTACGAGACAAACCAACCTAACGATATAAATTCCAGCGTCGCCGTTGTCGCAGCCATCCGTGTTGGATGGAAGGACGAGGGAAATACGCGCGACAGTCATTACATCTGTAAGTCATCAGTCATCAGTACACCCCAGCAATTTAAGAGTCCCACTAACTGGAACCCACAGGGCGCAACGGTCTGTCTCAGGTTTGGTTGGTCTCACCTCACCCCAACGTCAACTCAATATGCATGCAGCCGAGCCAGTCGCTAACATGGAGGCCTGTAGGTACTCGTCCGAAATCACCGGCACCATCATGGTGCAGTGCATACCGATATTGCGACCGATCCTGCGAGATTTCCACACGTCCCTGACGTCGAAGAAGCTGGGTTCCTCCGGGGATGGTCTGAGCACGCGGTGGAGCAGCCAGCGGGCTTCGGCACAGATGAACAACAACCACTTTAACGACAACGACAGGGTAGAGCTGGGGCAGATCCCGGAGGAGTCATCCGACTCGCTGTCGGAGAACCGGCTGCCGCTGCAGTCCAACGAATCCTTCCACAAATCGCCAATCGACCAGAAATCGCCCGCCTCGACGCGCACCCAGCCGTGGCCGCTCTGGGACGACGACCACGATCGCGACCACGGGCACGGCAAGAGCCTCGACGCCGACCAGGACCAGGACAGGACGTCGCACTCGAGCAACGGCTTCGACTTTGACTTTCAGCACCAGGGAGAACACGGGCTATCACCACCACCACGCAAGGCGCATTACAGCTCGGGCATCAGCGAGCAATCTTTCCGTTGATTTGAGTCAACCACGGGAGGTCTGGGGGGACGGGTCGGTCGGTCGGTCAGAGGCGCAACATGTCGGGTTTTTCTTTCTTTGGACATGATTTATTATGTTATTTAGATTATGTATGTTTTATTACAAGTAGAGCAGCGCGCGCGCGGGACACGAATTGTTTCGTTTCTATGTATTTCCCCCATTCCTCGCTCAGGCGGACGGGGTCAAGAGAAAAAAAGAAAATACAACATGTACGAGTATGTAAACAAACGAACCAGCCCGAGAGCGTGTCCCCGATATTCCCAAACATGCAAATGTGGATCGCTGATTATCGTCCGCGAGGATGATCCCCCACCGCCGCACTGGAAACGCGGTGGAGCACGAGGTCCGTTGGGGCTGCAGGGCAGTCCGCGCCGCCAAAGGCCCTTCTGTCTTCTGACCACGGCCCTGGAGCTGTGCCTCATGCAGGTGTCCATTCGCGGCAAAAACGGCGTTCGGCGCGCCGCATTCCTGCTTTACCTGAAGAGGGCGCGGGATATTTTCCTCGTCTACGAGCGCGCGGGCGGAGGAGACCTAAGAGGGAAAAAGGGAATGGCTGGCTTTGTTTTTTTCATCGCGGCCCGGGTGGCCAGACGCGCACATGGCCATGTTTTATCTCTACCCGCATTGCATGTTTTGTTTCCCCAAACACACACCCGCACAATTCTCCGAAGTAGTCTGCATCATGCAATTTATACAGTGGGTCATCTGATGATGTTCGGAGCCCGTGAGGTTAAATCTAAAGGAATTTCACGCCGGGATCTTATTTGCAAGAAGGATTTTGAGAAACACCCGCACCACATTTCTTGGTGTTTTTTCTCGAGACGCAATCCTTTCCCGCGCGGAATGGATTTAGACTTTGTGGGTTTTTTAAGTAATCGTCGGAACCGGGTGGGGCCCATTCCGACGTGACAGCCAGCGTGGAGTTTGTGCGAGTCTCATGTTTGAGGATGATTATTCCTCATATAATACTCATCATTTAGTCGCTTGTTTCATATAATAACTTTAACATGTCAAGTTACAGGATGCCCCTAGTTGGGTTAGTGGACTTTCGGGTAAAAAGCTAATGGGGATGATAGCTGGTTAACCGAGGTGTCGGCTAATGCTACTGCGATGCCCATTTTGTCGATAGAGTCCCAATCACCGTTGCAATGCTCTAACGCACTCCTAAGGCTTCCCTCCAAGACCTGATTTAACATTTATAAATTATGATCAACAATTCTAGCCTCATTGCCATCACTGTAGTTTTTTTCTAGTGGTGGCTTTTGTAGGTAGCTGCATGCAGAACTTACCCTATAGCCAGCTTTGTTGGTTTCACTGGTGGTTTTCCCTTTGATATAGCTCAATTATTCACTTACATGCCGCCAATGTTTCTTGCCTGGCTGCAAAGTTTTCTTTAAGCCGTTAAAACGATCATGAATTAGGTGTTAAGACCGTATCTTTCACATGAAGCTGTACATGGTTTGCAAGGCCGGCATCTGGACAGGAAGCAGCATGGTGATAAGGATCTCGAACTACCACAAACCCAAATCTGGCGATTTTCGCAACAAGGCATGCGATTATGAAAACCATTCATGAGATGCTAACCAGAGGCGCCAAGCCATCATTTCCGTCCCTGGCAAGCACTCGAGTGTGGCACGTGCCAAGATAAGGGGACGCGTCCAGCGATAATGCGGGGTAGATTCTCCCATCCTCACTGGATGCGCGCAGGAAAGCCGAGAAGCCGCTGAAATCAACATCAACTTGGACGCAGAACATGCCAGCCGGAAAGCCTCGAGCATGTGACCGGTGTTATTCTCTGAAGGAGCGCTGCGCGTGGCAGCGCGATGAGAAGGAATGCCTTCGCTGCCGCCGCCTCGGCTTCGCGTGCGAAACTCGACGGCCGACTAAGCCGGTAGGTCGCAGGCCTCGCTTTAGCATCCAGCCGGCAACCTCCTCGCCTGCAAGCCAAAATAAAACGGGAATTTCCGGCATGGATGCCTCTGATTTGATGGCCTTGTTTCGTACTCCAGCTATAAATCCGGACCTTTCCAAATCTTACAATCTATCCTCAGACGATCAGCAGCTCGTGTGCAAAGCGATGTTTGCCGACGATTTGATAGACAAATTCCTTATAGGACCGAGTTTTCGGGAAACCCACCGAAAGCTTCTCATATCGCAGTTCTTCTTTTCGGACAACTGTGTCAAGGACGCCCTTCTGGCTATTGCCTTGTCGCCGGTATGTGCAACGGCTCAAGGGGATGAATCCGCACTGGATTCAAGCGCTTCCTACAGATACGCTTCCGCGGCGATAAGGCATCTTCGCACACTCAAGGTTGAAAATTCACGACATATCTCAGAATGCTTAGTTTTGGGTGCAATGATCTTGACCTTTGCCTATTGCTCCAGAGTCACGGATGCGCCGGCCATCTCCACCCAAACACTCAGCCTGGTCAAGGAGTCATACGAATCGGAAAAGAACGCGCTCGAGCCCGAAGATCTCATTTTCATGAGCTGTCTAATCATGCCTGAACTGCTACATTGCCTCCTTCACGGTGCTGTGCCGACCCTGAGGTTCCAACCTCCACTCGACTCCGAGCCTTGCATTGACCGGTACATTGGCCTTTGCACCACAATCCTCCCCTACTTTCACGATCTTTGCGAGCTCAGCAATGCGCTTTCCCTGGCGGATCAGGATGATTTACCTGAAATTCTTCTCGCCCTGGATCCAATCGAGTCGGCTGTAAAGGCATGGCAGCCCGCCTCACCCAAAGATTTCTGCTCTCGATGTACCTCGTGCGAGGTGGCTCATTTGCTTGCACAAGTGCAGGTAATGCGCCTGGGAGCCCTGCTAGTCATCCATCGACTCAGGTTTCCCTTTGGCACAAATGATGAACCAGCGCACGTAATGGCAACGTGCATACTGACGCAGCTGGAAACAACATACTGCATTACCCAAAAGACTGTTATATGCGTTGTGTTACCCGTTCTTGCTGCGTGTTTTGAGATGCGAGCGGATGAGCGTGAAGTCTGGTACTCTCGCATTCCCCATCTCGTAGGATACTCACCATCCTATGCTGATCATATACTTAGTATAATATCTTCGTTCTGGGTTGCTAGGGACGCATTGGTGACGGCTTCATGGTATAATATGGGAAGCATATTAGCGCCTCTGATATAACCGTGAAAACTTTTTAACAAATAATCAATTTGAAATAAAAGAGGCTAAATTAATGCACCAACTATCATAAAGAAAGCCCGCTTTGCCACTTATCGGTCGACCACCAAGGAACCTTACCTCAGGATGCATGAGCCTTCTTAGTTACATAAATGCAATTTGCCACTCCATGCCGCGCCACCATCATCAATTTTAATACCAACATCAAGTGGCAACAGCTCGAGATGCTTGGAGGAGCGAGAATCGCTGGTAGTCGGTACCTGTCCTGATGCGTGCTTGCTTGCCCCATTTCAAAAGCGCAACGGGTATTAGCAGAACGACAAGGGCCAAGACTGCCACAAGAATGAACATGTTCTGCAAGCCCATGCCCTTGATCCAATCGTCCATGGTGAACGATACCACAATGGAAAGACTGTTTCGAATAAAGATCACTCCGACCAGGGCATCTCCGATAATCTGCATCACGTTAGCGTCATGTTTGTACATCGACGACGGCGAGTTGGCTTACGTTTTGGTACGTATCCGTCAGATACGATAGGGAAATGTCACAGCAGATGATGAAACCAAAGCCGTATACTGCAAATCCGATTGCAAGTACGATCCACGGTTGGCCCTTGGGATATGGTTAGCTGTTGAAATATCGACAAGATATTCAAGCCATCACTCACTTGTGCCATGCTGATGCCAAATATCAATATTCCCGCAGCACTGATAAATGCGGCCGGAATGGCAGGGTACAGGCGCATTTCGGGCTCGTATATGCCGTTGTTCTTCTTGGCCAGCCGAATCACCCACCAGTCACTTAGCGGAGCACAGATAAGACCGAGCAAGGATCCAATGAAGGGTGCAAGAGTGAAGAGCCCGACACCGCTTGCGCTAAAGTTCCAGGGGGAATAGAACAGATAGGTCGACGAGACTGTTGTGGTGATGGTAAACCAGGCGAGCAGAGATCCGTACGTGATGGCAGTGTATGCGACGGCGGGGAATTTAACCAGGATGATAAAAGGCTGATAAAAGTGTCGCCAAGCGGGTTCTTCGGATTTGGTAACGAGTGCCAATCGCTGTCGGAGGGGTTTCTTGGGCGCGGGGGAGTTCATGGAGAAGGATGCAGTCCGCTCCATGGTGTTATCCAGCTTGGCATCAGCGTTGGCGCCGTCGTCGGATTTCCTTCCGTCCTCGTTTGATGCGGGATCGGACAGCCTGGCCTCTCCGTCGATGCATGGCTTGTACGCAGACTCTTCGAAAAAGAAAATGACGACAACGAGATTGATGCCCAGGAAGATGGCGCACCACCACCACATCCATCTCCAGCCCTGCCCGACAAGGACGTAGCCCGAGGCCACGGGCCCCAGGTACGCACCCGCGGTCTGCATCATCAAGAAGAGGCCGTTCATGGTGGCGTACTGGTGAACGAAGAACAGGTCGGCAATGGTCATCTGCACAACGACCTCGCTGATGGCGCCGCCGAGGCCCATGAGCAAATTGACGACGATCAGTTCCGTCGAGGTTTTCAACTTGGCAGACCAAATAGCCGAGATAACCTGGAGCACCAGGCTCAGGATGTAGACTGGTCGACGGCCGTACTTGTGTGCCAGAGGGATGAAGAAGATGCACCCAACAGCAAGACCAGTGTAAGCCAGTCCAGTCATGATATTGTACTCTTGGAAGGTCAAGCCGAGCTCGTTGACATAATCCTCGTACGCAGTTCCACCAATATCAATCAAGACAAAGGTGAAGAGGACATAGAATAGGACAATGCCATATTGAACCGCCTTTCGGGGTTTGGTCCAGTTCTGAGATCGCCAAGTCAGAAATACCCAGGAAAATATGCCAGCCTGCTTACCAACGGGTCATTGGGATCATTTGTGGGCTGAGGCTGCAAGACTATATGCAGGCCCGTATCCGTTTCTTTTCGAGCCATGTTTAGAATATACGCCTTGTTACTGCATACACGGTAGCTTACCTCTGTTGAGAATGACGGTGCCTGGAGGAGCGGGCTCATGCAAATCGACCATCTTGATGGTATTTTTCTGCTGACAGGTCTAGTAGAAAATGCGAGCGACTATATCCTTTCATTTTTACTTTATCATCTGGCGTCCCAAAGTTGTCTATAAGTATAGATTTACGGTCCTAACAGATACTGGCGAGCCTGCTGTTGCGCGCACGGATGCTACAACATTGGAACGCGTAGTAGTGCCGCGGGCGGGGTAAATCAGGAGCTTGACTTGTTTGGGAGTTTAGATTGCATGTCAAGCTATTTAGATAAAAACGCGCCGGTCAATTCTCCGGGTTATCGTTACATCGGCCGATTCACTTCGCCCCTGCTAATGCGCTATCGTTCTTGATGCTTGGGACGCGCGCTCTTCCTCATGCTAAATACGGCAATCCCCCCCGCATCGCCAATTAGTGCGAAGGCAAAAAATGCCGTGGTGAAGGCTCAATCGTCCGTGTAGCCTGGCATCCGATCGAGCTGCCGTGTGGGGTAGCGCCCTCGGGACGACGCAAGCACCTCAAGATATGCAACCAGGATGTTTTAAACGACGGCCTGTTTTGTGGAGTGTAAGCCACATGATAGGGTGCAGGCAATCGAGCCGGAACGTTTCTAATCGAAGCCAAATCTTTGGTCGCGTGCTTTGTTAGACTTTGAGCACTCTGACTTTCTCCCGGGGCACCGCATCCCGGAAAGGAAACTAATGGCTGGGTATTTAATTGGATATTTGGTCCGCACCGCCCCCCTTGATTAGATAGACAATCTATCTGCAACGCAACCCTGGCCCAGCTGTTAAAATTTCCCATCATGGACACGATCGGTGAGCCCAAGGATACCAAATTGAGCATACAATTGATGCCAACTACATACAGAAGCACTCCTCAATCAAACAACAAAATACATCGCCACGCCCCCAGGCCTTCCGAGTGATAACCCGACCGTTTCAGCCTGGCAGGAACCGCCAGCTCCTATCGCAAATGTCCAGTCAGCTACTCTTCCTCAAGAGACTGATATTGTAGTCATAGGATCTGGAGTGACTGGTTGTGGCGTTGTTCACACGCTACTTCACCATCCTGATGCATCCGATCAACGTGTGACGCTCCTAGAAGCACGGGGCCCTGTCAGCGGCGCGACAGGCCGCAATGGAGGCCACTTGGTCTCCGACACGCCTGGCCTATTTCAACTGCTTGTGGAAGGGCTCGGAGCCGAGACTGCCTTGGAGATTCTGCGGTTCAGCGAGGCTAATATTCGCCGCCTCAAAGAGGTTGTCGCTCAGCTTGATGATGCTCAGCGCGATGCCTCGGAGTTGCGATGGTTGACTTCTACGTCCACTGTCTCTGACAAGAAAATGTTGGAAGAGGCCAAAGTGAGCATCGAACTCCTCAAGAAAATGGCACCGAATTCCGATTTGAAGTGCAGAATTGTTGAAGGAGAAGAGGCTGCTAATGTACGTCTCTGAATCGTAAAGCGCTGGTCACTGCTAATGAGAATCTTTGATGCAGAAGTACAGCTATGGCATTGGGATCGGTGTGTTGGAGGAGTATCAGGTCGGAGCCCTGTGGCCATATCGCCTTTTCACGGCGCTACTTGAGAATCTATTGAGAGATTTCAAGGACAGATTCACTCTCGAGACCAACACCCCCGTCACGTCAGTCGAACATACGGATTTCGGGTACCGCGTGACTACGAAGAGGGGCCCCATCATTGCCAAGAAAGTCATCCATTGCACGAATGGCTACGCGGCGCACTTGCTGCCGGGATTGACTGGGAAATTGTATCCCCTCCGCGGTACAATGTCGGTCCAGAAGCCAGCAAGCACTTTCCCTCGTATTGGAGATGTTTGCTCGTGGACTTACTTGACGAAGCCGAGCATGGACCTTGAAACGGGTACATTCACTTCTGGCCTGTACTATGCTCAGCAGAACTGCCGCACCGGCGATATTTGGATTGGAGGGGAAAGCCAACCCGTAGAATCTCTACTGAACAGTGACGACTCTGTCGTTTCACCCGCTGCCAAAGATCACATTCTCGGAATTTTGCCCAAGATATTCAAAAACGCCGAGCCAAGCACGCCGGTAAAGGTCTGGTCCGGCATCATGGGATTCACAGGTGACAGCTTTCCTCTCGTTGGCCAACTGCCGTCCGCTATTTCTGGACGGGAGGGTAGCGGTGAATGGATTGCGGCAGGGTACAACGGACACGGGATGGACAAGGCTTGGTTGTCTGGCGAGGCTGTCGCTAGAATGGCGCTTGGAGAGGAGATACCATCCTGGCTGCCGAAGCCGTACCGCATCAGCGAGGAAAGACTCGCACCACACACTGCAAAGTCGGTAGCAGGGGGGCATGATTGAAAAGTTTTCTGGCTAGGATATGGATCCCTACTTTTCCGTTTCTTGATCTCTTCTATCCGTGGTTCATCTTACAGATCATCGCACCACGCCGAATGTCAACAAATTTAGTGCATAAGCAGTCATTTCTGATTTAGATGACGAAAAAATCATGACGTACTGTAAATATTCATGAGCCACTCAGTCTCATTGAGATTGCAATAATAGGGTGCAAATGAGTGCCACACGATGATGACTAGAGACCCACAAAACTAATCAAGCCATCGCAGAGCGCCGCCTTATTGTGGGCCTTACGGCCGTAAGAAAGAAAAGCCGAGCCCCTTACGGCCGTAAGGCGCAAACACTGGTATGCTGCTTATTCGCTCCCGTCTTCCATCTCACATTGTCTCGCAGTTCTTTCCTCGCACAATTGACCCTGCAGCCGAAAGCCTCGTATACTTTGAACATGCAGCACGAGCCGCGCCGGCGCCGAAGACCGGCTCTGTCTTGCATTGAGTGCCGACGCCGCAAGATCAAGTGCGATCGCCAAGACCCCTGCAGGCACTGTGTGGCAGCCAAGGCCCAGTGCAGGTTCAGGGTGTACAGCGAGAGCGTCGTTCAGCAAGCATTGCCTTTAGGTTCATCGGCTCGGGTGCCGCCATCTCCACTTCGGTCCCAGCAGGGCGATGGACTCCAGTCGGCCATCACGGATGGCAATCAGCCGACCACGCGCCAAGCTGCCATCCCTGCCACATCAGAGCACGACACCACTTCAGATGTCTCTGGGCACATAATTACGCCGGCCTCAAACAACCTTTCCGAGGCTGATCCGAATATCCAGGACATCCTATCGCGGATACAGAAACTCGAACAGTCCTCTAGACCCGGTTCTAGCACTGTTCAACCCCACAATGGCCAAGATGGGTCTTTGATTGCCGCTCAGTCAGCATCTCAAGACTCGCGCCTGGTTCTGAACAAAACGAGGCTCGGAAAATGGAGCCATTCTATTGGCGTAAGCAAGGAGGTATGTTGAATTCCTTTTGCACCGTCAACAGCCTCTGCTAATCATGCTCAAGTACTCTCCAGTGTTTGCCTGTTACAATGCCGCCATGGGGGAAAATCAGGAACCTCGATTTCACACTGGGGAACTGGGAGCACTGATCGCCCAGATGGGAGATTTGCTCCAAAAGTGCAAGGCCATCGCAAGAACCGTGAAAAGAGGCCGACCGAGTAGATCCCTCTCCGCTCCTGCATGCAGCCTTTCGCCACCTCCCCGCGACATCTCTGACAGAATGGCAAGATTGTATTTCGAATGTTTCGAATCGACCTATAGGATACTCCATGTCCCCAGCTTCTGGAGCGACTATGAGAAGTTTTGGGAGTTCTCGGAAAGCACTGGAACGGCTACGCGCCTCACGGTTCTGCTGGTAATTGGTATAGGATCGGCTCTGTATGTCGACGAAAACACGGAGAATGAGGTGCGAGGCATGGCACCCCGGTGGATATATGCTGCCCAAACATGGCTATCTGGGCCTCTAGAAAAAGATCGCCTCAGTGTCGCCGGGATACAGGTCCATTGCTTGACCATTCTAGCACGCCAAATCTTTTCCATCGGTGGCGATTTGGTATGGACGTCAACGGGGTCGCTGGTTCACCGAGCTATGCACATAGGCCTGAACCACGACCCTGATCATTTCCCCGAAATGACGCCATTTCAGGCCGAAATGCGGAGAAGACTGTGGGCTACCATTTTGGAAATGGTAGTGCAGTCGTCTTTGGATACCGCGATGCCTCCAAGAATCTCATACGACGAGTTTGATACGCGACCCCCTGCAAACATCCATGATGAAGAGATGGATGATCCAGCAGCAGCACTCAGTAACCGATCCGCGCAGGAGTATACTTCTACGTCGATGCAGCTCATGTTGCTTGAATCTTTGCCGACGCGTCTCCGAGTCCTTCAGCTTTTGAACAATTTTGGCCAAGAACTCTCCTATTCGGATGTACTTGAGGTAAGTGCCGAGATTACAAACGCCCTTCGGGCTTGTCACCACAGAACGACGAATGAGACGCAAGGATCAAGGATGAGCACATTCCATCGAAATCTGCTCGACTACTTTGTCCGCCGGTTTATGATCCCGCTCCACTGCGCTTTTGCCAGCCGTGCAGGGTCCAATCCGTTGTTTTACTCGTCCCTCAAGATCTGCGTCGATACGGCCATGGCAATCATCTCGCCTGAACCGGATGAGAGATTCTCCCACCTCATGGTAGTTGCTGGAGGAATGTTCAGGGAGGGAGTGAGATACGCGACCACTGCCGTTAGTTTCGAGCTTCTTTCTCAGGTAGAAATCCAACGTCTGGATGGAACACTGCATCGCAACTCTCTGCATAGGGAGATTCATATAAAGGCCATGAGGGACATTATGGAACTATCAGCAGAACGCGTCCGTCAAGGCGAGACCAATGTCAAGAACCACATGTTTGCGAATATGGTATTAGCACTAGTCGAGGCAATTACTGAAGGAGTGCCGCACGAGATGAAAATGGCACAACATGCAATAGAGAGCCTTGAGCTTGGTCTCGATTTGTTGCAGACAAGAACTGGGGTCACTGCTTCGGTGTGCTCCAACACCACGCATCCGACCCCGACGGATTTATTCGGCGAACCATGTGCCAATTTTGATTGGGGATTGGAATTCTTCTTTCCAAATGAAATTTACTCTTAATCTTTTCATTATATAATCGCCGGTTGGACAGGAGCCTTCCAGATTTTGGGCTCATCTTGGAAAGGAAGAGTTGGTTCAAACCCGGATATCCCAACCCAGATAGTAAAATAGAACAGTTTAGTACGGAAATAAAACACCACTCAGCTTTTCTTTCCCTCAGTTTACCTTGGTCGAGCTCGATTCAGAGCGCCATGTTTTTTACCGTCAGGTCTGGTGTTTGGGAACGCACTGTTACTCGTGCGCGGTGCTAGAAATCGTACTGGGGCTTTTCTCGGGATTTTAAATGACTCGCTCAATAAAACAAAGCCCGAAAATCGTGGCGTCGTACCGGACTATTACAGTCGCTGGATACCTAGTGAACCAATGGTATCCTTCTTTTGTCGGCCGAGGCGGAGATAAGGGGCATTTGATGAATTGTACAAGTGTCACGCCCTTTGATAATCAGAGATGTTTATAAAAGGGAGCTCTCGGTCGACATCCTTCGTTTTTTTTTAAAGCCATCAGGCATCATCTGATTCTACCCAAAAAGACAAAAAAAGAAAGACAAAAAACCAGTACTATTCAAGAACCTCTTTGCACAAATTTCATCCAAACTTTGGACTCGCCAGTCTCCTCGGTTCCCCCTCCCCCATTCACCACGAGACCCATAGATAATGTGCCCAATGAAAGTTCTCATCTGCGGTGCTGGCATAGCTGGCAACTCTCTTGCTTTCTGGCTTTCCAAGCTTGGCCACGACGTCACCGTGATTGAGCGATTCCCCGCGCTTAGAGCCTCGGGACTCCAGGTTGATCTACGCGGACATGGGATTGAAGTCCTGCGGCGCATGGGCCTGGAGGAGACTTTCCGCTCCCACCAGGCCCCGGAGCAAGGTTTCGAGATCGTAGGGAGCTCCGGGAGGCGCTGGGCCTATTTCCCAGCCAACAAGTCCGGCCAGGGGCTGCAGGCCTTCACGACTGATTTCGAGATTATGCGCGGGGATTTCTGCCAACTTCTGTATGATGTCACCAAGGACCGCGTCAGGTACATTTTCGGTCGTTCCATCGCAAAGTTTGAAGAAAAGGCTGGGGGCTCTGTCGAGGTTTCGTTCTCGGACGGCCAAACAGACCGGTTCGATCTTGTTGTCGGTGCTGACGGCCAGGGATCGCGCACCCGCAAGATGATGATGGAATCCGACACGGCCGACGGATTCATTCCGCTCAGCGGCCTCCACACGGGATACTTTACGATACACAAGCCGGCCCGGGAGGGGGAGGAGTACAATGCCACTGCGTACCTAATTCCCGGAGGCCGCGGTATTATGGTGCGCAGACACAGTGCCCGCGAGATCCAGGCCTACCTCTTTTTCAAGTCGGCTTCGGAGAGCGTCCAAGCCGAGCTCCGCAAAGGAGTTCAGAGCCAGAAGCAGGTCCTCAGAAATGCCTTCCGGGGTGCGGGATGGCAGACGGAAGAGCTGCTGGAGGGCATGAAGGACTCGGAAAACTTCTACCTGGAGCGCTTGGGACTTGTCAAGCTGGATTCTTGGTCCCGTGGCCGCGTGACCTTGCTCGGAGATGCTGCTTATTGTCCGACGGCAACGACGGGAATGGGTACCACATCGGCTCTTGTCGGCGCATACGTTCTCGCCGGAGAGATTGGAAAGCACTGCGGGTCTTCTGGCGATGGGCCTGGCGAGCCTGAGAAGCACGCGGCCAAGTGTGGTGGTGGTGGTGGTGGTGTTGAGGCTGCGCTCAAGGCGTACGAAGAAAAGTTCCGTCCCTTCATGGATCAGGTGCAACACGGGTTGTCGGCAGATTCAAACCCTTGGAACTTCATGATGCCGTCGTCTTCGCTCGGCATTTTCGCATTGTACTGCCTTCTCGCAATCGCCTCCTTTTTGAGAATGGACCTTCTTGCGCGGTGGGTTTTGAGAGAAGATGTGAAGGAATGGGATTTGCCAGAATACGAAGCCATGAAGAAGGATTGAAGTCGACGACCAGGAAGATATGGAATCCCTGCTCATTTTCTTTACAAGACTGTTTGAGCAACAACTCAGTGTAATATAGTCGATAAATCTTATTTGACACGATGCAGACTCTGAGTGGTTTCCGTCTTGTTAGTTCATGCATGCATCTCACGATCAAGCACCTGGGAGGTTTATGCCTAGAATTACCCCGCAGTTTACGCGACCCAGCCAACATGCGCCGAACCCCGCCCTATTTTCCTCAATAGTCGAGCAACCCGGGGTGTTTTTGTGCGAATGCATGCATAGGCGACCAAGTTAAGGAATCGTTGTGCTCTTCAACAATTCTCAAGGTGGCCTGTAGACGCCTACCTCAGCCAGAGCAACATAACTGCTTCATGTGTCGAGCTCGTGCTTCATCCTCCCTCTTCAAAACCACCTTGCTTCGAACAATTCCCAAGACCAAATTGTCGTACTTGAGAATGGCTCAGGTACGAAACCAGGTCATTTACGCACCATCAGAACACACCCCTCGCGGTGTAAAGTCTGTATTTCTCGCCGGAACTACCAGCAACGTCGACGAGGGCGACTGGCGAGAAACCCTTGCCGCGTCACTTTCCGAAGTGCCCATCACCATATACAATCCGTACCGCGCCGACTGGGACAGTTCATGGCGTGAGGATGTCAGCTTTGCTCCCTACCGCCAGCAGGTAGAGTGGGAGCTCGCCAAGCAGGAGCAGGCAGACATAGTCGTTGTGTACTTCCATCCAGCTACTCAAGCGCCCGTAAGCCTGCTGGAGTTTGGATTGTGCGCTCGCGTTCCAGGAAAGGCCATCGTTCTTTGTCCTGAAGGATATTGGAAGAGGGGAAATGTGCAGATCGTGTGCGAAAAGTTTGGCGTCGAAATGGTGGAGAGTGTCGATGGGCTGAGGGAGGCTATTATAAAGAGGCTGCCTGCGGACGCGTGACCCCAGGCTCAAGTCTTTGAGTAACAAGAACAAACTTTGGAGAACGGTGGATCAAGTCATAGCACATCACCATCCTAAACTACTAGTCACGGCTGCTACGTTGGATACCTAGAGTACAAAACGACTCTTTCTCTTTATGGTGCCGCTTTTCTAGATATTGAACTTCATTTTAATAGAACAAATTAAGATTTTCATTATCATATCTAAATACAGTCATTTTTTCAAAATGCAAAACTAAATTACTTGGAGACGCGGTTGAAAATGTCAAGAGTATGCTGCCACACCTTGTCACTCAGATCCTTCCTCAAGTCTACCAGCACCTTCTCACTGTTCTCTGGTTCGCCCTTTTCACCGACAAGGAACACTCCTCCGGCTGTCGGGGTTGCCTTTGACAATCCTTCGGGAAGAGGCGTGCCCAACTGTGCAGTTTCCGGTACCGAATACCGAGCGTTTGTCAGATAGAATAGTCCCTTTGCCCCGACATCCTTGACGGGGTATGCAACGAGGAAGTTCAAAAGCGGGGAAATGATCCACCGGAAGAGATAGGACAAGACCCCGGTGGAACCTCTGGTCAGTGTTGGCGTGGATGTAAGTCCCGGGAACGCATGCACAAAGCTTATTTTCGGGTTCTCGGACGCGAATCGTTCAAGAACCAACGTAAGCATGGTGGTGCTGTGGACGGAAGCTTTGATGAATGAGAAGTTCTTCGGGTCAGCCAGGTCGAGGTCATCGGCAACCAAAGGCCCTTCTTGACCACCCGCGAGGATGTTGACGACGTGGGGGTTTGGAGACTCGTTGAGGAGCGGGAGAAGAAGCTGGATGGCGCGAACGCGGCTGTAGTATCGCGTTGTCATGGATGGCTCCAGGCCCTCGGATGTCTCTATAGCTTTGTATTAGCACATGTATCTTGATTTTTCAAGTGGTGGAGAACCTGGACGTACCCTTTCTTCCTGAAAATGGGATAAAGCCACTGGACAGGAAAAGGAAGTCAACCTTTTTCTCATGTGTCTTCACTTCCTCTGCCACTTTTGCTATGTTTCGAACCAAAGACACATCTTGCTCGATGAATGTGATCTCGGCGGAAGCATTCTTCTGTCGCAGCTCGGCAATGATTGCAGCCGCAGCATTTGCATTGCGACCAACGAGATAGACATGCGGCTGTTTGTCTTTGGCCGCTTCCACAAATTGGTGCAGCGTGCTGAGGCCGATTCCGGATGTTGCGCCGATGAAAACTGCTGTGACACCCGTGGGTAGGACCTCGGGCAGCTTGGCGTTGGCGGCTCTGACTACGTTGATGGACACCATCCTGACGAGTAGAATTAGAGTAATTAGTAGAGTCTCTGTGTGTGTGTGTGTGGATATGTGGATATATGGATATATGGATATGTGGATACGTGGATATGTGGATGTGAGGCAAAAAAACTCAAAGCTGTGTAACTATTCAAAAATCTACAAATCGCTCATTTTCGTTCCCCTCTTATAACTCGATTTCGCAACCCGAATGCATTGCGCCATTGGATGTTGCATTCCTAATCACCACCTCACTGCGACCTTGGGTGAGATTCCCGATGGCCGATGCGCGCTGTGATTAGGCGCGGATAAAAGGTAAAGTGGAGCCTCGGGGAAGCATGGAATCCCGACTAGCGAACATTATTCAGCGGGTTTGTGCTGCTGATGAAGCGGTTCCGCTGCGGGGTCAGCAGGCCGAGTGGGAGCCCATCACATCGCACATCATGAGGCGCTAGCCCGGTTCTGGCGCCACCCCTTGTTACCGATTGTCAATCAGCAGCCGTCAAACTTGCTTTTTCTTACCCAAGTTCAATCTCGCGAAAAACAAGTAGCATCGCTTGGATGATGAGGCTATGGTGTAAAACACGGTTAATATTGACATTATTCTGTATTTCGTTGGCTTGATGTTCAAAACCATGAATCGTGGGTATCCCATCGCTCGAATTTCCGCTGAGACGCTTGCCCTCCCCATATTGATGTCCTATTTCAGTGGCGTACTATTGTGAAGGCGTACTTGTCTCATCATATCCCTTCACGTTCCAATCGCCCATTAAGCATACTTCCCAATCATCCTGATCACAGCCTCCTCAGTCTCCTTGGGGTTGGTGGCACTCAGGTAGTGACCACCACCCTCGACAAAGGTCAGAGTTGCCTCGGGGGCGGCAGTGAAGAGCTTGATGTGCTCCGCGGGGACGACCTGGCGGTACACGGGGTCCTCAGTTCCCTATAGATTGACGTCGTTAGTAAGGATACGCACGCACGCTGGCATGAGTAGCAAAGAACGAAGGTCTCACCTGAAGCCAGTACACCGGGCACTTGATGTCCCTCAGACGAGACAGGAGTCCATCACGCTCCATGAGGTTGAGAAGCGCCATCCTGACCTTCTTGCGGCCCTCGTCGCCCTTGTAGACGACCTTGAGGATGTCATCCCAGTAGGCCACGAGCTCGGGTGTGGTGGTGCTGCCGAACCCGACAGAGGCGACCAGGCCTCGCCAGACCTTGTCCACGACAAAGTCGGGGGTGGGAACGTCGCTACCCCACGACTCGAAGAAGGGGCCCAGCTGGGCCTTGGGGTCCCAGCAACCCTTCTCGCGGGACTCAGCAGACTCAGAGTCCATGGAAGTGCCGAGAGGCACCAGACCGAGGATCTAAAATCGATTAGCTACCTGTCATGAATTGTGGACAGCATGCATGGGGGACCGCCGCCATGCATATGCAAGGGGCTTGCGCTAGTGAGAGACATACCTTCTCGGGGGCCAGGAGAGCCATCCGCACAATAACCCAGCCGCCTTGGCTAGTTCCCAGCGCGAAAGCCTTCTCAACTCCCAGGGCCTCCATCACCTGGAGGGCCATGAGGGCCGAGTCCCAGTAGGTAAAGTGCTCCGAGGGGCAGCTGGTGGCGCCGTGGCCGAGAGGCTCAATGACGAGCAGGTTGACGGCATCCGTCAGCGTCTTGCTGGCGAACTGGGCATCAAAGAGAGCAGCCGACGTGCACATAGAGTTGATGAGCACGAGAGTAGGCTTGCTAGGATCAATGGCATCCCCCGATAGTCGGTAGCCTGCGGTGATACCACCGAGGTGGGGAACTTTGATAGTCGAGGTGGTAGCCATTTTCGGATATTGAATGACTCGAAGAAGGTCTAGGGGCTATGGTGGAAGGACTTTTTTCTTTTTCTTCTGCGCAGGCGACGAGTTGAATTAATAGCAACAGGATGCACTATCAGAGATGTTCAGGAGAAGATGGAGCCCATGCCCGAAATGCCGGAGCAGCCACCCACGAACGGCGGAGCGGACTATGGGAAACCATTCCACATTTTCTATGGCATGACGTACCCCGGTGGCCAAGTGAAGGCGTTCTTCCCCCTCCGCGGCATGCAGGTCCCTGACTCGAAGCTGGATTGATACGGCGCGTGTGGAGTTGACCGTTGCCACGGTGGATGTTGAGAGAAAAATGAAGCGGGTGATCCAAGCTTGAACAGGGCAAACCACCGAGCGGTGCCGAAGTTTAGCGACCACCTAGCCCCTCGAGACCCGCCCAAAACCGAGGCGACGTTGGAAGGGCAGAACGGTGCCTCGGCAGCGGCCCAGCGAGGACGGCTTGAAGCCTGCCAAAAACCACTTAGCCGGTGCGTACTTAGACTTTGGCTCAGGCGCCGCGTACGCGGTCCGAACCGATTAGCTTTTCTGGCGGCGAAGCGGATCGTGTCTGGGCAAAAATGCTACTGGAGATCAAAAATGATCGTCAATACGGAAGCTACGCAGACTCGGCTCCGGGATTTCGCTCGGACTGGAGCCGCGCTGACTGGAGCGTATTCCAGAACGACATCGAAGGAAATGATTCATTTTTCTTCTTCTTTGCACACACACGCTGCCGACCCACGAACCTGGTCAGACTCGCACCTATCAGACCGAATTGGTCGCAGCTGGGCTCAGAGCGGAGCTGAGTCGGGAATAATTTCTGGGGCCTCGCAAGGACCAGGGCCCGAATCCGGAAACAGCGTCAGCACCTTCTCGGCCTAGATCGCCGCAGTGGACTGCCATCTCTTCCATTTCACACGTGCTGAGGGGGGCAGCACCACACACACGCGCGCAGCAGCCACCGGGGAACAGGAACCCGTTTGGAACCCGTTTCCCAATTTCCGCAGTGGCAAGCACCAAGATCGACACATTGTGACGCTCTTTTTTTTTGTCTCGCCCTGAGGTGGGCTCCCAGAAACGCACCAATTGTGGAGTATGGCGTTCCGTAGTTGGTAGGGGCCAGCCCTGAAGAAGACGCTGGAAAGGGACTGGATGCTGGCGTGGACGGCGGCGAAAGGAAATACTGGGAACCTGCAACGGTTTTACGGGGAAAGCTAGATTACTAAATCTCGAAGCAGATTCGTGCTTTCTAGTTCCCTGAACCTTTTTTTTTTTTTGCGCCGGTCCTTGAACCGTTCGTGAAGCCGTTCGTTTCTTGTCCCCACGAGCCAAAAAAGAATATGTCGTCGAGCGAAACCGTCACGCTACCGAACCTGCCGGGCTATGGCGACAACATCCAACCTTGGACGCTGCGCGTCGTCATCTGCGTTACTATACTAGCTCTAGCATGTGTGGCCCTGCGCATTCAGAGCCGAAGATTAAAGGGCCAGAGGCTATGGTGGGATGACTACATGATCCTCTTCTCCATGGTATGTCGAGCCGAGGCTGCAAATATGCATGCATCGCCATTGTACAGCCTGCTGATTCACTAAAAGGGATGGAACTTGGTGGTCGTCGGCTTCATCTTTGCCATGCACTCGTGCGGCATGGGCATTCATGCCGACAAGGTCAAGACGACTGACATTGTCATGATGGCAAAGTGGCTGCTGGTGGCCGAGATCCTGTACGCCTGGAACCTTGGCTGGACGAAGCTGAGTCTGCTTCTCATGTACTACCGCATTTTCCACGTCTCGTACTTTAAGAAGATGGCCTGGATCGTCGGTTCCTTCGTCATGGCCTGGGTCGTCACAATCACCTTCCTTTTCATCTTCATCTGCATCCCCGTCGCCAAGCTGTGGTATCCCGAACTCCCAGGACACTGCATCAACCAGGTCGGCACCTGGATCGCCAACGCCGCATCGACCATCTTCACGGATGTCGCCATCCTATTGCTACCGCTGCCTCCCATCTGGAAGCTGCAGCTCGGCCGTCAAGAAAAGCTTGGTCTTTCTCTTGCCTTTGGTCTTGGATTCTTGTAGGTCCCTTGTGACTATCGTACAGATTCGTGTCTCGGATGTAAACTAACCATGCATCAAAAGCGTTGTTTTCGCATCCGCGTACCGAACCAGCGTGCTCTTCACCTACACGGCCACCGACCCGAGCTATACCCTCGCACCAACAGTAGGATGGACCGCAATCGAGATGGCGGCAGGCATCATTTCAGCTTGCCTCCCCACCATGCTTCCCGTCATGAGGTTCATCTTTCGAATCACGGGCATAGGAAAGCTGATCGGCAGCGTGCACGGCTCATCGATCCCGATGTTTGGATCAAAGGGTCCGCGATCCAACTTTAGCAAAGGACATTCCACCCGAGACAACGCCGAGGTGGGAGTAGGGTCTCACCTAGACACCAACCCGCGGAGGAATTCCTTCTACCGACTCCCAGACGAGACGGCATCGGACGGCTTGGATATGGGCGGGAAATCCATGTCGATTCCCAACGAATCGAAGCTGCGCCCGGACATGACGGGCCATGAGTTTACAGTCAAGAGCTTCAAGTCGACATCTGAGGCTGATTCCGAGAGTGCGGATGATATTCCTTTGCACAGGATCCGAGTCCAGACCAAGATTCATAGATCCACCTCGGGAGCTTAGGTTTACATATCTAGGCTAATGAAACAAAGAAAGAAAAAATTATTTTCGAGCGAATCATTGAAATGCATTAAATAAATTCATTTTGTCCTCATCCTCGGTATACGGTCGTTGGTGGTGTTTTTTTAGCTTCTTTTTTACTGCGAACACACGAAATAGATTTCAGTCAAGCTTAATTCGCTAATTGCGTGCCGGATCGGCCGGCCCATTTCCATTGGCCATTTAATTAAAAAATTCAGATATAGATTAAGTAACACAAATTGTGTTGAGCATGTCACTGTAGATTAATTATCACTAGGCTTCCTTGTCACAGAGTTTTCGCTTATCAGTGCAGTGCGCACCTTGTCTGGGATGTTCCTGCGAGCAACCCGGCGCCTCCACTCGCCCACGTGTGTGTGGTAAGCAAATGCATGCAATGCAAGCACGGCCGCCAAAGTCAAAAGCGATCGGCTGCGATCGCGATCAAAATGTGCGATGATCCGAGGATGGATGAATTGGTGTCTGAGTTCAGGGACATGAACGTGCATTCAAAAAGAAACAAGGGCAAGAAGTGCAAACTGCAAGCTGCAATGGGTTTACAGTCAGTAATCAGCCCCAAATAAGAGGAGATTGAGCAATGCGGGAGATTGCAAGATGCTCCACTTCCTGTCAGAGTAGGAGATAGAAAGAAGCGCGCAGGAAACCAGCATGCTTTAAGCTTTGCAGTAAATCCATGAGAGGCAGAACCCGGGTTTCTCAATCAGGAAAGTCAATATTTTACTTTAATCTTGAGCAAATCGGAAGGAATTCGATCAGATCAAATCCTTCTACAATCCTTTGAAAATAGCCACATCTTCACCCAGCCCAGCTACCCTACACTGCCTCTCGAACTCGCCACCCGTTCGTCATCCAAATAGAAGGCAGACCAGATGGCAGGCAGATGACAGCTGACCTCACCTCGTGTTGGCGGCGAAACGATCCACCGTCTCGTGGCAAGGGGAATGGAAAATTCTCGCCAATAGATTTGTCAGGCCTCGGCCGTGGTTGACCTCCTTTGCCTCGCTCCGCCCTGTCTGCTATTGGATGAAACTGGTGCGCTGCGGCACAGGCCGACCAATGTAACCTCACTAAACGCCACTTTTCGCCGAGCCCCAAAACGCCGAGACAAAACGCGTTGCGGAACGCCTCCCCTTCAGGCGGTGATCGAATGTTTTTAAGGGGTCGTTCGGTGGGTCGCTGCCCAAAAAAGGTTGACAATTCCCTCATCCCCCGTTCGAAACCGAAACCGAAACGTGTCGCAGCCAACTGGAAATAGACGGGGATAAGGCCCGTTGCTTCCATTCGCCCGCTTCTGAGATGAAGGAAACGGGTGGCTGATTGATGTGCGGTTGTACCCGTGTGTTGTTAATCTTATCGTTTTTTTTTTCTTTTTAACTTTCCTGTTGTTGTTTGTGTTGCGAGAAGAGGCTTGTCAAGCTGTCATTGAGGCAATGCAAAGACAAGGTGACGGATGGGTACTTTCTATTGTGATTGAAGATGAACATACAGATTACAGACGGTGAATTCAATGGACTGCATCGTCTTCCCTCGACAATAAATTTAGAAACGCGCACATCCGAAAACGTCAAACTTCCCGGCTTAGATCTAGATGAATCAGCGAGTCAGACCTTCAACCGCCTTCCATCTTGGGCGCAAAGAGGGTTGAGGCCCGTCGTGATACGTCCTGTCCCTCGGTACGCGCCGAACAACCCTTTGAGACGGCTCCACGATTCTCCACCGAGATCTTGCATAAGGAGATTCAGTTCTCCGACGTCAGTATGCCTGCTTGCCTGCCATGCGGAGCCGCTCGCTGCCAGCCAAGCCCCGTGAATGCAGCCCCTCGGGCGCCTTTTCCGGCCACTCGCCCGGGCCAACTGCTTGGCAACCAATGGTAGCATCGGGCTCTATTGCGGTGAGGCTGCATACGATGGTCTATAGCTGAGCTAAGCAAGCAAGCATATGTGCACTCGGCCGGACAGCAAGGTCGCAGCGAGCGCCGACGTTTCTGGTACCAGTCTCAGGAAGCACCGCCAAGCAGGAGGCAGGTATATGTCAAGGAGGTAAGCATCATACACCAATGTGCTTCCAAACACTTTAGCCCTTTGATCGTCGCGATGCGACAGACCTCGTAGCAGATGGACACAGGCCAATGCCGCGGCCGCAGGCCACGAGGTTGGGAATGCTCATATAAGGCCTGCGAGACCTTGCGATCTCTCAGCTTACCCTCCTCATCAACTTCAGCAATTCCCAAGTTTAGCATCATCGTAGCTGGAGGTCCTGGTGATCCGGCATTCTTTCACTTCTTCCATCCCTTCATTTGGTTCTTTTCTTCGTGCAGGCACGCTTATTTATAGCATCTTTATTTTTCAATCTTTCACAATGGCTCCGTTGTCGTCTTTCATTTCCCAGCTTATGCTAGCTGCTTTGGCCCACGGCCATGGTGTAATCATCAATGCCCAGGGCGAGGACGGCTCCCCTGCTAGTGTTGGATTCCAAGGTTGGTAAACGAGAAACGGGATGAACCCCGACCAGTGGCTGACCATCGGCTTAGTTGACCCTGCTATCGCCCGAAACTGCACAACCATCAACCCCTGCCAGCAGGACGCTACAATCATTCGCGATGCTGAAATCACTGCCAACATTGTCAACCAGTGTGGCCGAACAGAGCTTTCTGGCAACATTGACGTTGGCGAGAACACCGAGAATGCCCTCGCTGCTGGAGCGGTGACTCAGGTCAAGGCTGGCAGCCAGCTTACCGTGACAATTCACCAAGTGAACGCAGATGGTGCTGGACCTTATGCCTGTGATCTTGATGAAACCAGCAACACTGGTACCATCTCTCAGGTGGGACTAATATGCCGTGACTCCAAAGAACCATACTGACTCATCCACTAGAACCTCACCGTCACCAACAATGTGCCAGGTGCCAACGGATTCTCCCAGGCCAAGGCACAGGCCTTCAACATTACTGTCCAGATGCCCGACAGCTTCACTTGCACTGGAGGTGAGCATCCACTGCCTGTTACATGAAAGCAGAAGCTAATGAAAATCAGCCTCGACCGGCAACGTCTGCACTGTTCGATGCCGTAACAACGCTCTAGCTGGTCCATTTGGCGGTTGCTTTGCGGTCCAGCAGATCGACACTGATGAGAAGACGAATGTTGCCAACAGCATTCAGACCATTCAGAAGCTGGACGCCGTTCTGGCCCAGGTCCAGCAGAACCAAGCTGACTTCGAAGCTGCTGTGAACGCCAATGCCAACGCTGGATCCGAAGAAGCAGCTCAGAACCTCGCTGCCGTCAACGCAATTCTCCAGAACACTATTGTGACCAACACCTTTGCTCAGCAGACACCTACCGTTGTCAACGATGGTGGTGCAGGCAACACGCTTGCCACCTCGGTTGTGAACGACCCTGCGGCCACTTCGGCTGCTGACAACGGTGCCGGCAATGGCGATGTTATCACGAGTGCCATCACTCCTGCTACGCCTGCTCAGACCGACGATGCTACGAACGACAACAACAATAACAACGATAACAACAACAACAACAACAACAACAACAACAACAACAACAACAACGGTAATGGGCGCAACGGCAGAAACAGGAACAACAGAAACAACAACAATAATGCCGCCAACAACAACGCTCAAACCGACGCTACTGACGACAATGAAAACAACGGCTTTGGCGGCAGATTCAGAAACAACAACGTTGGCCGAGCCATGCGATGGGCGAAGCGAGTGTAAGGAGTAGCGGCGACCCGGCGCTACCTGGAGTAGCCTATGCCACTGTCGTCACTGAAGCATGGGGGATCAGGCGAAGAATTGCATGGATTGCAATTGGTAAAATGTACGGGGTATAATTTGTACTCTGTAGGGATAGAGTAGGCTCGCTTTCTAGCGGGCGTAGATCGTTTCATCGTGTCCTTTAACTTAGTTGAATGTCAAGCACATATACAGTTAACAGTTCCCTCACTCCATATCCTTGTCCGCATTGCGCTGCTCATGCAGGTTGACCGACACTTCCTGTGTCAAAAGGTGTCATGTAATTCATGCCATGTCTCAGGTTCCTTAATTTTTGCCGAGCATTACCTTTTGAGGCAGAGCCTGGATGCCCATCTGCTGCTGCTGAACCCTGGTGTCGTGCACTTTGCGATCAATGGCCCTGAAGTCAAAGACACCATCAAGTTCCCCGCGGATTGCTAAGAGCTGATCCTGAGCCTTGCGAATCTCATCTGGTTTGTTGTCTTGCAGGACGTGTGCTTTGACAAAGAGAAACCATCGCTTTTGCATGTCGATGGGCGTGAGGGATTCCCAGGCTGGTAGGGTGGCCGAGGGCACAGAGGGCTGGCCTTTTCGCTCCATGGGAACATAATCATTGATAGACTTTGAGAAGTACTGTCTCACAAGACAGAACTCGACGTCTTCACGGAAAAAGCGAAAGACTTCTTCCACCGTCTCGGTTTTGAACCTGGCGGGCGTCAGTTAGGTAATAGCGTGCTGGGAGGGCTATCTTACTGGTAGTTGTTATCGCGCATCACAGACGGAAGCTTTTTTTGGTCCCACAGCTCAACCTTCTTGCGCTGGGTGAGCATAGGTCGGCCATGGGGCGGATCCGGGAAGTCGGTCCAGCGTAGGATGCCTGGCGTTGCATCGAGATCTGCTGGGGCGGCAGCTGGGCCCATGTCGCGGTCTTTCAACACCTCATACCGTGCCTGGAGTACGAATGATTGCCGGCCGAGGTTTTGGTGTAGATCTTTCCATAGCATACCAATCTCTTTTCGGATGGGCTTGTCGATGGAGCTCTGGTTGGAGATGCCGACCGGCTTGGGCGGCCCTTGGAAGTAGAGGACTCTGTGGACGCTCTCCCACGGGGACATGCCGCAGAGACCGCCGAGGACAGCGCAGGCTGCGGCAAAGTCGCGGTCCTCGACGAGCGCGGTGAGAAACACCTCGTACATGGTGAGAAATTGGGTGTTGGGAAAAGTAAGTCACGTTGATCAACACTCGGGCGCTAGTTTTGGCAGAACTTTGATGCTGCAGCGATAAATTTGGGGAGCCTTTTCCTGATCCTGCAAGAATAGAGCGCCGATACGCACGCAGGCTATCTCAATGCCGTCAATGTGGATGATGTCGCGAGCAAACTCGCTGAAGCCCAGAGCTTGGTGGAGCGTCACAAAGAGCACTTGGAGCACGTGACTTCGCGTCAAGTCAACGCGAAAGCCTTGGCGATGGACGCTCCTGTCATCACACCAGGTGGCATTTCGACGCACATCAAGAACGACATCGGGACTGAATGCACCCTTTCAACCGACTACTACACTCAAAATGGCTCCTGCCAAGTCCGATGGCAAGCGCAAGGCCGCTGATGCGCCCATTTCCCCTCCGCTCGTCAAGCGAAAGATCCAGAGCGGGACTACCAGTACGTGGAGGACTTGTTGGCCATGTGCAGAGGAGCCACGCTGACAAACCTGGATCTAGAGAATGCTGTAGCGAATTTCTTTACGCCGGCATCGCAGAAGCCGAAGGATCGAACGATATGGTCTGAACGAAGCCCGAATGACGACACTCCTGCAACGCTGCTCGTGGCCCGGTACGAACCTGAAGCGAAAGAAGACAGAACCGTGAAGAGGAAAAAGATTGCTGCATTCGACCTCGACTCGACGCTTATTACTACTTCATCCGGCAAGAAGCATAGCAGCGGTCCCACTGACTGGAAGTGGTGGGACAGCAGTGTGCCTGGGCGATTGCGAGAGCTTTACGAGGACGAGGGCTACCGTGTGGTTATTCTCTCGAACCAAGGAGGACTGACGCTTCACCTCGACGCCAACTACAAAGGCCCCAAGGCTGGAGTGCAGAAGCGCGTCAACGACTTTAAGCAAAAGGCCAGCGCCGTGCTGACCAACCTCGACCTCCCGACGACTCTCTACGCTGCGACGGGCCGAGACATGTACAGAAAACCACGAGCAGGGATGTGGAAAGAACTTTGCGAGGATTACGACCTGGCTGACGACGAAGTGGACCTCGACAACAGCTTTTTTGTCGGTGACGCTGGAGGTAGAACTGCCGCATTGGGCAAAGCCTCAGAGGGTGTCGCCGCTGTGGCCAAAGACTTTAGCTGCTCAGACAGGAATCTTGCTCACAATATTGGCATCAAGTACCACACGCCTGAAGAATTTTTCCTGGGGGAGAAGCCGCGGACATTTATCCGAGAATTTGATTTGGCTGACTACCCATACGTGGACGGAAATGCGCCGGGCAAGGGGAGCGTGGCATTCAGCAAAACTAATGACAAGGACATTGTCCTGTTCTGCGGCCCACCTGGGGCCGGAAAGAGCACTTTCTACTGGAAATGCCTCAAGCCGCTAGGCTACCAAAGGATTAATCAGGATACGCTCAAGAGTCGCGACAAGTGTCTGCAGGCGGCTAGGGAGCACCTGGACGAAGGCGACTCCATCGCAATTGGTTTGTCCCCACACACCTCCGCATTACCCCGTCCAAGCGGCCCTCTAACGAACAGTTTGTGCAGACAATACCAATG
This sequence comes from Calonectria pteridis, assembly GCA_022837005.1. Classification (NCBI taxonomy): domain Eukaryota; kingdom Fungi; phylum Ascomycota; class Sordariomycetes; order Hypocreales; family Nectriaceae; genus Calonectria; species Calonectria pteridis. The sequence continues at coordinate 45,595 of JAKZGU010000430.1, forward strand.
CCGATCCCAGCACGAGATCCATGTGGATAGAGCTCGCCAAGAAATTCGGCATCCCTATCCGTTGTGTATGGTTCACGACGCCTCTGCAAGTGTGCGAACACAACGATGCGGTGCGCGCGCTGAATGCCTCGATGAACCCAGAGTCGCGACAGTCGCTGCCCAAGCTCGCATTCAACGGCTTCACGTCGCGCTACAAGGCACCCCAGGTGAAGGAGGGGTTTCAAGACATTACGGAGGTCCGCTTCGAGTTCCGGGGTACACAGAAGGATTATGAAATATGGGGACGGTACTGGTCATGAGGAGGAGCAGAACTCGACAACATCATGCCATTCAGCTGCCTGCAAGGGTGTGCCGCCGGTGCAGGTGGCGCCTGCTGGGCAAGGCGCAGAGGGCCGGCGGCGATGACCGGCTAGAGCAACTGCCGTGACCGTGCCGTTCGTGTCTTTTCCGTGTCCGTAGCGGAGTGTCTCCGCTACCCTGGCCAGATGCAACCAGATTCACCCAACTTTGAGATTTGCAATCCGGGGCCCTCCGCACTTATCTGTTGGATCAACGAACGAAGGAGACCCGCTGTGTGGATCGAAACTGAAAAGCGATAATGAGCCGGGCCGATTCTAGAGCGAAAGGAGCCTATCCCGTTGCCAGCAAAGGCCGCTGACACAGTCTTTGCTCATACGCTAGGCCGCGGGGAATGCGGAGGTGGCTATTCTCTTACTGCTAGCAAAATAACCATAATTCATCCTGGCCCTAGGCCAGCAGTCAACCACAACGCACTCGTGACTCGTGACGGGGCCACGATGGCCCCGGCTCGAACTACCGTAGACGAAGGATTGAGGGGACACCAGGTAGGGTTTCTGCTTGTACACGTACTGCAGCTGTTGTCGGAGTTTCTGCTTACGCCGGAGCCCTGTAGTTGTCTCTAGCATCGGTCCTAGCTTGCAGGGCCAAATTATTTCCGTTCCCCAACTGATTTTCCCCAATTGCGCACGCCGCCAAGTCGCCAAGCTTGAGGCTCCCCAGCTGTTCTCTCTTGGCGGATTGCTCAGCAGCATCCACCACTACAGGGCGCGCTGAACCAGGGATTATTACCCGAGCTAGTGTCCCCATGCGCGTGTGGGCATCCATGACTCGGTTTTTAAACGACCTTGAGCGAGACGGGAACGGCACGCAAGGGAGGCGGGCTTTCCCCTCACGCTGACGCGCGCACACACACACACACACACACACACACACACACACACAGAAGGAAGCGGGGGAGCGGCTTTGGGGGTTGGCGGTGGATGGTTGGGGTGTCATCATCGACGCCATCAGCGTGCGCCTCCTCCAACCAAACGGCGACCAGCCCCTCCTCGGTGCCGGTGCCTTCTTTTCCTCAAGCTTACGGCCTCAGCTGGGCTAGTGTTTTGCACGGTGAGATGGCAAAATTGAAAGCACAGGTGCCGGCGCGGATCTGAGATGGGAATAGCCTCGACGCGGGCGATTGGCCAGAATTGTCGACTGCCATCATTTAGACTTCGACTCACACGGGCAACTGATCCATGACGGGGGCCCTGTTGATCACTAACGCGCGGGATTCGGCCCCGTCGTCCTTAGTTCCACGTAAATGCCTCCTCCCCTCTTCGTCGCCACCCCATGCAAGAGAGGATGAAGGACATGGGTGAGGGGGGGGGGCCCATGGAACACACCGTTTGTTTACCGACGGGCGTCTTGCAAAGTTCCCCAACATCGCCCATGCGGCCTACCCCACGAATGACCCCAAAAAGACATGGCGGGGAGCGGAGCGAGACGGGGATTCTCCGTAAATTCGCTGTGTTGATTAATCTAGTAATGCTCCGAGGTGGGAAGATCCCGTTCGGGGTTGCGCTGGGTCCGAACTAAAGTTTTTTGACGTTGTTCCCATCAAACGGCTTCTTGATGGCCAACTTTAGATAAATACGGTTGGCAATCCAGCCCGTCTCTTTTCTTATTTTCTTTCTTCTTCCTCGACCACTCCTCTATACCTCCCCCCTCCCCCCTTCTTCTGTGTTAACCGTCCAACGCGCGTGTCTCACAATGGCTGGCGGTGTCAAGAAGCCCGTCAACATCTTCAAGTTGAAGGACCTTGGCGAGCCCGAGGGTGTCTTCAACTGGAGGCTGTGGTTCTCCGTCATCTCCTTTGCTCTGCTCGGCGCTGCGCGAGGTATCGACGAGGGTCTGATTTCGGGTGCCTTCAACTCGACAGACTTCAAGAACACCATCCACTATGACTCGTACACCAAGGTCGAGCAGGCCAACATCAAGGCCAATGTCTCTGCCATGGTCCAGATCGGCTCTGTCGGTGGTGCTCTGATGTGAGTTTTCCCTGTCGTTTGCGCCGATCATAAACGGCCGCTAACCTTTTTTTCTTTTTTCTTTTTTCACAGCGCTTTCTTGGTTTGTGACCGAATTGGTCGTATCTGGGCTACTCGTTTCCTCTGCGTTCTCTGGGCTGCTGGTATAGCCATCTTCATGGGTGGCGGTGTCAAGGGAAGCCTTGGCGCAATCTACGCTGGCCGATTCATCGCTGGTCTTGGTGTTGGACAGACTCCTGTCGTGGGGTACGTTGCGCATTCCCAACCTCTCAGCATGGCCAAGTTCTAACCCGCCACAGTCCCGTCTACATTGCCGAGGTTGCTCCAGCTTCCATTCGAGGTCTCTGCACCTGTATTTTTACGTGGGTTTCACCGCTTCTCGTTTGAATGCGCGTTCGTCTAACAATTCGCAGTGGCGCTGTCTACCTCGGTGTCGTGCTCGCATACTTTGCCAAGTAAGTTCCGCAAACTACCTCCGACGCGGAGAACGCCCGCTAACCAAAAAAAATCAGCTACGGATGCAGCATTCACATGTCCGACCACACCCACAACCGCTGGCTGGTTCCCACCACCTTGCACATCATGATGGCCGGCATCATCTTCATCCTCAGCTTCTTCCAGTACGAGTCGCCTCGATTCCTCGTCAAGGAGGGCAAGACTGCCGACGCCGCCCACGTCATGGGCCGCCTCCGAAAGCAGCCCGCTGATGGCGAGTATGTCATCCGCGAGATCTACAACATCCAGGCTGCTCTCGACCACGAGCTCGAGGCCACCCAGGGCGTTGGCCTCCTCGGCAAGATCAAGGAGATGCTGTTTGTTCCCAGCAATCTCTACCGTCTCTACCTGTCCTGCATGGTTCAGTTCTTGTCGCAGTGGTCCGGAGCCGGTTCCATCACTCTCTACGCTCCTGATCTGTTCAGCCTTCTCGGAATCACAGGAACTCAGGAGTCGCTCCTGGTCACCGCTGTTTTTGGTATTGTCAAGCTGTGCGCTGCCTTGATTTGCGCGCTCTTCCTTGTCGATGTCATTGGACGAAAGCGTGCCCTTCTCACCGGTATCACCCTCCAGTGTATTTCCATGATCTACGTCGCCTCTTTCCTCACCTCTGTTCCTGAGCTCGGTGTGGTGGATGACTTCGTTCTTCCCAACAAGGACAAGGGTCCCAGCCGAGGTGCCATCGCCATGATCTACATCTCTGGATTCGGTTGGGCCCTGGGCTGGAACTCGATGCAGTACCTGCTCACTGCCGAGTTGTTCCCTCTCCGAATCCGAGCCCTGGCCACCTCCATCGCCATGACTCTGCACTTTGCCAACCAGTACGGCAACTCCCGTGCTGTTCCCAACATGCTTCTGCCCGTCAGCGACGGCGGCATCTCCCCCAAGGGTACCTTCTGGTGCTTCGCCGCCGTCACCTTTGTCGGTGGTATCTGGGTCTGGCTCTCCGTTCCCGAGACCAGCGGCCGCAGCCTGGAGAGCATGGATCACCTCTTCGACCTGCCCTGGTACAAGATTGGTCTGCACGGCAACAAGGCTGCCGAGGAGATGGACAATGCCAAGTCCGAGAAGCAGCGTATTGCTGAGGAGGACCACGCCCAAGGCGTTGAGATTGAGGAGCGCAAGCAGGAAGCTTGAGCGTAGCCCCGCCCATGTATACGACGGAGGTCTACGGTTGTTTAAAAAGATACCAGGATGTGAATATGCACAAGGACATATACTTGATCGAGAAATCATAGTGCCGGATTAGGTTACTATTTGAATGAATAACGAATTTGATTTGCCAACTTGTTTTCTCCGCTTTTGATCTGCTGTGACTGCGACGTAAAGTGCATCCGAGGAGATATTTGTGGGTTTCACGTGTGGTCGCAACCGAGATCCCTGATACCGTTTCAGTGACCGAGAACCAAAAGGTGGATCTCCTCGTGGTGTAGATCATGAACGGATGGATGCCTGGCCATTTGAGTGGTCGTTATTGGTCTTGAGCGCCAACGACAAGGTGGTCGGTCTCACCTCGCGATTCTATTAATATCCAGCCAGCTATATCAGCTGATATTTGATTTCTCGAATGCGAATTGGCCTCATAGGGAATAGTGGTCTTTCATGAATCCACGTTCTATTGTGGGAGTGATATTCTAAATTACAATCTCAGATTGCCGAGCGGCCTTTTCTCCATTTTGACAGGATCCCACGGCACCCCCAAGTGTTTTACATGCCATTCTAACAGCACCGCGGTTCTGCAATCTATAGAATGATGAACCAGGTTTATAGCTTCCAAACCATAATGCCCTTGGCATAGAGCCCGGAAATGATTCCAATGGCTCTCTTGGCATCCCACAACGCCGTTGAAGAGCTGGGGAACTCGGTGTCCACGTAGAGGTGCTTCAGCCCGTCTCCCTCCTGCCACTCAGAAACCCACGATGTGGCCACCGAACTCTCGCACATGGCCTGTACTTCAGGGCTAGACTGGGCAAGCGCCTCGGGGTCCCTGCAGATGTGGCGAGACTTGGCGAATGACGTGGTGGTGGGTGCATGCGCATGGCCGGCGATGAAGAGCTTGCCCTCAGAGGAGGAAAGGTTGTCAGGGAAAAAGGGAACGAAGATCTGGGAGTGGTATTTGAGGCCTTCTCCATCTCTGGTGTAAAAGTACACGGCACCTCGGCTGGTCGAAGCAACTGCGACGGTGGTAGAGTTGAGAATGTCAATGCCGTTGGGGTAGGGCACTCGGGCGACCACGCTAGCCTCGACATCACCATCCTTGACCTTGACGTGGACAACAGTGCCGAGAGCGGGGGCGAGGTAGGTCTCGAGGTTTGCCAGCAGCTGGGACAGCTTCATTGTGAAGTGGTGATCATTGGTAACGTAAAACTCATTTTCGTTGATCAGAGCAATTCCGTTGGGTCCGTGGATGAGAGGGTGCGTGATTGTGCCGGTGTGCGTGGCCTTCAGAGTCTTAATGTCGAGGTTGAAGACCTCAATTCTTGAACCTGCCTTGGCGTGATTGGACACGTACAGTTTCGACGTCTTGTCGTCGTACGCCATACCCAGGGTGTGGAAATCGTCCACACCAGCGAACCCGACAAGCTCAATCTTCTTCAGCGCCTCGTCATCCGACTTGTCGCTGTTGGCGTAGTCGTATGCAAAGATGTCTGCGCTGGCAACCGGGCCGGGCAGGAAGATTCCCTGTTCAGGTAAGCGGGCCGGCGATCACGGATATCCCCAGCTAGATTAAGGACCTACCATAACCGTGTTCCATCTTTCACGCCCCGCATCGCAGGTGATCAGAGCAATGCCATGATCTTCGAGAAGCAATGAGTCCTCGCAATTTCTGATGCGATCCTCAAACTTGACCTCGTAGCTCTTGAACGCGTTGACCCTGGGTAATCGCAACGGGTTGTTGTTATAGAATAAGGACAGGATCCGGCTGCGCTCGTACAAAAACGGCGACAGAATGGCCAGGAACAGCACCGCCTGTGGGCTGGGTTAATGAGGGGAGTCCTATTTGGGCAAAATTTGGCCGGTTTGGAGGTTGCCACGTACAAAGGTTAAATTGCGACCCATGGTTGCAGCTACTTTTTCTCACAAATGAGATAGAACCAAGCAAAACAAAGATAAAAAGGAACAGCACCGAAAAAAAGAGGACGAGGAGGGATCATATAAACTTTTTTTCTCTAATTAATAATACCACGTGATTACATGTAAGATCGTCTCTCGTCAGCGCTCAGACAAGCAAAGTGCCGTCCCCCTGGCGTTTTTAGGTTCCAGGGATCCCGGCAGTTCGGGATCGTCGGACGCGACTCGTTAGCGGTGTTTGCGCTTGGCATTTGCGCCAAGAAGACGATTTTAATGGATGCAGAGGGATTGGGCGAGCATTGTCGGTGCTTTTTTTGTGAGAGCTTGTTGCCTTGGGCTACGCCGCGTTTGATGATCGGCGGTGAGCCCCAGCTGTCGTACGATAAGCCGCCGTGGTTGGGGATTGTTACAAGAAAATGTTGGGAAGCTAACAAACATGGGCTGTTCGCTGGAAACGAAAACGATTTGAAAAAAATAAAAATTGAAAGAACTAAGTGCCCACTCGATTTCGGATCATGAAGAGTTTCGAGAAGAGAAAAAAAAGAATAAATCAATACGCCTTGGGTATTCCTGTCCTGTCTATCATCCGGTATAAGAATGCTTTCATAAACATCAAAGAAATGGGTATACCCCAAAAAAACAGCTGTCGATACAAATAGTTAATTGACCCCAGAACACCAAATTCCCCTTTCCTCACAACTTCGTTAATTTCGCATTAGTAAAAGATTTTCCAAAGTGACAACTTTGCAAACAAAAACATAGAGGACGCCACCCTATCCTCACTTGGTGCTAAATGCCGATAAAATACGACTTCTTGGCCTCCTAGAACTTTCACCTGTCGGCCTCCTCTCTAAAAAGCTTGATTGCCTCTGGAAATTCATGATGGACATCATATCGGATTTACCATCTTCGAGTTCCGTCACGCTTCCTAGAATAAGACTGTTGACATCCGGAAAATGCCAGGGTTTTGCATCAACAACATCCTCACTGTGAAGTGTTACACATCAGCGCTGGTTACCGACTGGAAGGTAAAGTCAACTTACACTGCTCCGAGGGTGTCGTCAATCGCCTGGAGACGCTGGAGAGCGGCCGCATCATCACCAAAAGTAATGAACTGAATGCTGAACCGCCGGCGCTCGAAGCGGCCCTCCCGCTGATTGAGATCGTTTACAAATTTGCGTATGACGTGCTCGACATCATCCTTCTCCATTGATCCCTCCCACAGTCCGTTGGTGAGAATTATGAGTGTCTGTTTCTTGTTGGGGTTGTTCAGATATTCGTCAAAGATTCTGGTCAAGGTGGCACACATGTCTGTTTTAACGCCATCCATGCTCTCATACGTCTTTTTCAAGGACTCCTTGAACTTGCTTTGGATTTTTTGTGCCTTTACATTTTTCAGCGAGTTTTCCTCGCCGGAAGCGTAGGTGAGGTCCAGGCCATCGTCATCCAGAGGTCCAAGCTTCATTCCCAGCACAAGAACTGTTTTCTTGACATGGTTCCAATGGAGCTTCATGGACTCGGCATTATCGATCACAAATTTCTAGATGTACTGTTAGCAGCTGTATGAACAGGAGAAGAATTGGCAACGCATACAATATCTCGCGCAAAGATCCAGTTTTTCAAAAACGGATCTTTGGGAATGTCGTTCAAAAATGACATCCATTTGCCCTTGAAACGGTCTAGCTTCTTGCTAAGTTCCTCATATTCTCTGAGAACTGCGGGACTACTCGGCGGGAGCGAGGGGCGATAGATTAATGATGGGGCTAGGGTGCTGCCATACTCAATGTCACCATGTACTTCGGAGAAAAGTCTGGGAGCATGGTCGGAAGTTGATGCTTGTGGATTCTGGTCAGAGGGATACGGCGAAAAGCTACTGCTTTGCTGCACGTCATGGTTGCTGAAATTAGCATTATGGCTGTTTGAGGCCACCGTGGAGGTTTGTGACGATACTGCCGCTGGTAGGGGTTGGAAGTTATCGTATGCCGAACCATTTGGCTCTCTTGGTACAGCGCCAACTGAAAAACCAGGAGATAAATGAGAAGGGCCCGATCCCGTTGCCCAGGGTGAAGACACAGGCTGGGTATGGCCGTTTTGGCATGTAGAAGTACGGAATAGATTGGAACTGGCGCGCGGTGACGAATAAATGCTGTATCCATTACCTGCATGGATGGTGTTGGAGATTCTGGAGTCCGCCGTGATAGCATTTTCCCGGCTTGCGGTCTTTCCGATATGCATCTTGCCAAGGCGCTCTGACTTTCCGACGCGATTAAAGGCTTGGAAGTGAGGGTGATCAGTCATTTGACTTGAGACTGTTGACATATTCGCGGATGACTTATGTCTGGTGCTTGCTTGCTTGTTTTTTGTCGCGACTGAGGGGGAGTCATGGTCGAGTTTTAGGAGCGCTTGTAGTGTGCTTTTCGATTCGAGAAGGAGCTCTTCGTTTCTGAGCTTCAGTTCGTATTCCTCCTTTGCTTCCTCAACAATCTTGTCCAATTTCTCGCAAAGACGATCAGACGTGAGCCTCTTCTCTGTGTCGCTGATGAGCATTTCTCGATCCACAAGGTCGAGCACTCGGCAAGATATTGTATCGGCCTTCCGAGCGGAGTTGCGCAGATGATTGTGCCAGTCCAAGACAGCAGGAAGAACGTTGATTCCATCGTGGAATGCGTCGTTAATATCTGGTGTGCTGACGGCCGGATTGATTTCATGCTGCAGGTGCAACTCACTGATGGCTACTTGGCGAATTTTACGGTAAGAAATGTAAAAGCCTTGGCCAAGTATCACCCACGTGGCTACGGCTGACAGCACGCAGCCGAATGACCAAGTGTCTACGGTTTGTGACTGGGTGAGATTTTCATCTTTGCGCGCCTTGATATCGCGTTCCGGCGCCCCTGGAAGCGATCAGTAAGATGTCAAGAACATTACAAGGGAAGAGAATTGTTACCATAAGTTCTAGTCCCGCCCTTCAGTTTCGTTTTGCGAGTGTTCTGCCTTTCAAATTGAGCAAAACCAAAGTCTGCCAGCTTGAACTTGCCGCGTATTCGCAGTATATTGTCGGGTTTAATGTCGCCATGCCAGCTAGAGGAGGTTAAGTATTGGCGACTTTGTCATGCCAAAATCGGGGACAAGACTTACCCGTTGAGGCTCTGTGTGATTCTATCCTCGCCGATGTGTTCGAACTGGTGTATTCTCCTCAGAGTGTGTGCGACATCAAAGAAGCTTTGCCAAAATTGAATTATCTCTCCATTTAAGATGGGCGGACCGGCATCTGCCAGATACTCGTCGAGATCTTGCTCTCCAAACTCGAGCAGTATGTTGTCGGTATGTTCCCCGTTATTAGAGTGGGCACGGTACTCGCCGAGATGCTTCACGACTCCGAGATCTTTTTGACGCTGCATTCCCTTGAAAGCGTTTGTCTCTTGCATATATATGTCTTCGTATCCTGACATGTAGGTTTTAACAGCGAGGTCATAATACTACATACAAATGGTCAGTGCTTGGCTTAGGAGGTCTTTTAAGTTTGTCAACTTGCCTCTCCGAACTTGGTGTCATCATTTATAGAAGTTTGCAAGATATCTTTCAATTCGGAGCAAACGAGATCGGCTTGGATCTTGCAGTGGTGAACAGTTGCAGTGCCTCCTGCGTTGATCAAGTTCTTCTCAAAGAAAGGTAGGATCTGATTCTCATGGAGTGTGATGTTCATTCTGTTCTCAATGAGAGCCGGGACAAAAGACCACCTACGCTCATCAAATGCGTCAATGATTGAGCGATGCGTTCCATTTGGATATATAGAAGGCACTTGGACCGAGTTTTGGCGCAAGGCTTCAACGATCAACGAAAAAGAATGCCGCAAGTCGGGTCTTTTGAGGTCAGAGTCGGAATCGATGTGTTTTCGGAATATGCTGATCATGTGGCCACAGCCCATATCGACAAGCAGGGCAAAGAGAAGCCGGACCTCGGAAATTTCTTTGGTCTCGACTGGGAAGAAATACCCTTGGTGAACGGCCTTCAAGAGCTTAACTTCGTTTGTCACATCGTCTTCTTGGGTTTGTGACAACCAATCCTTGATGTCGTCTGGGCGGTAGAAGAGCTGTTGCTTAAAGTTGTACCGACAAATTCCATCGCTCCTGAGAAATTCCCGGAACTTCTCGACGATATTTTCATCAGTGCGTGGCTCCATCATTGCTAGAGAGTCGATGAAGTAACTTGATGGATTCATTGGTTCGTAAGCCCCACCGAGGGGCGAGGGATGGGCGCGCAAAGTGGATGCTGGAAATCTGGCGTGATGAAGCATGTGTTTCTTTTTCTTCTTCTTTCTTTTATCTGGAAACTGAGTGAATTTTACCTCTAGATCGCTGTGGCAAGAATGAGAGATTTAAGGTGGTGCAACAATGCAGTGTAAAGGGGGCCACGTTCAGATTATCAGCACTTTTGAGCGGGGAAAGACAGGCAGACTGTGTGCCTGCCTGGGTGAGGCCAGTTGCCTTTTTTTTTTTAATTGCGGCTGCTGATGCTCTCAAAAACCGGGCGCGTACCAATGTGCGTGTCTCGGCACGGTGTACCCGGCCTAGAAGCGGCTGAAGAAGAAGGAGAAGAAGAGGGTGGGGAGGCAGTGTTACCATGGGCGTCAGGCAAATGTTGCCGCCTGTAATACGACGCATGGGGTGATAACCGATGCGTTAGAACTCATCCGCCACATCTGATTGCAGTATGTTGCAGCAAGGCGACCAATCTAATGACTAGCCTGCGTTGCTGTTTATGCCACCCTCGTCATCACTGCCACCACTTGAGATCGAGTACCCATTGCGTGCGAGGATTCAAATATGGCTTGAAACTTTATTTTCGTATCTTTGTATCTTTCTCTTTCATTTTATTATGCATTATTTATCTATTTACATTTATCTTTGGCCCATTTGGAGCCGTCGTGTATATGGGCTACCTAAATTTATACCATTCTCAACACACCATCAATTGATGATCCAGCTACGCAATTTCTTCCAATTCTTAAAATATTACATTAAATGATGCGTTGGCACTTACACAGTTCAACGTGTGTTGTGTCTGGCGGGGACGTGATGCATGGGTAATCCTAGATTTGGAGTCGTCCTTGCGATCGTCGCTCTTGGCTGCCACCATTTTAGCGCCGAGTCCGCCGTGTTCGCCTTGCCGCCCCAAGGTCTCCACACACTCCTCCACAGAGGTGGCGGCTTGGTTGGGGCTCCCCAGCTCTGTTCGGGGCCGTTCCTCTTGGCACAAGGTGTAATGCTGTCGAGGCTGGTAGGCTGCGCCTCCGCCTCTTGAACCGCCCCCATAGTATCTGTCACCTTCGTCAATCTACGCCTTGGGATGGCTCTGTATTCTGCTAGACGCTTCGTCAAATAGGCCGAGGCGAGCGTTAGAAGCGTCAGAGGCACTGTCACCTGCATCCACCGTTTCATGGCCACTGACGAATAGTTCCCGTTTGGCGAACTTTGGTCTTGGTATTTGATGATGTCTGTGCTGAAGAACGTCTGCGCTCGATGGTAAGCATTGCTCAGGCCACGGCGGGGCATTGGCGGGGAGCAGCTTCTGGTACTCACCGAAACAAATGTTGCTGGAAGATAGATGAGCGTGACTATCGTGACGATTCGCATAATGATGGCTTCCTTCTCCAAATTGCGGTTCAATCGTTCCATTCGGTGTTGCTTTACTAATTCTGTCCGGTCATTCATTTTGCTCCCGAGAGCTTTAGACCTCCCGATCTGGAGCTTAATATCATAGACGATGTGGTCCAGCTGACTGACAAAATCTTCAATATCGTAGCTGCATTCAGGCAGCGTAAAGTCTTTATCTACCCCAAGTTTTTCGTAGAAGACCTTTATTGTATTTATCACCTCAACATTTGCTTCAAGAATTGCAATTACTTCATTGATCCTTTCGCCCAACGTCAAGAGGCGCTGGATGTCCGATGTCGTATACACATGATGGCGAGTGGGACCTATTACGGCCGTTATTGTCTGCCCCATCGCAATCGTTAGCGAAATTCTTTTGCCAAGGTTACCATTTAGCGCATCGACAAACCTCTTTCTCGACAATTTGCTCTAGCCACTTGATGTATCCACGCCAGCCCTCTGTCGACCAGTGGCAGTATAACAGATGAGCCGACAAGCTTGACCTGAAGCACTCTTGCGGATTACCAAAAGACTTATCCTCTGGGCGTGCATCTTTCCCGGTCAATTCCTTGAACCGTTCCTGGATGTCTGTGCCGCCCTTGGTGACAATCCACAGCGCGTTGCCATTTTCAATGTCGAACCGGTGGTAGAAGACCGCCGGCCGTATTGAGTACTCGTTATTCGACAGATCCTCGTGGTCGCGATGTTTTTCAGTCACGCCCTTTAAATTGTAACAAAGCTGGTACTGCCTGCCCGAGCGTGCCAGGCTTTCAATGCCGAACCGTTGGCATTCTTTTCGCAGCGATCTCTGCACACGGAAGCTGCTGAACCTCAGGTCTTGCAGCTCGCTTTGCAGCCCAAAAACAAGGAGGAAATCTAAATACTCGGGAAATACTTGATGAAATGTGAGAATCTCGGTGAGCATTGAGCGTGTGATGTTCAGCCGAGCGCGTGAATGATCGCCGAAAATGTAGCTATTCAGTATCAGTCTAGCCCACCACAATCAGTGATGCCTTCCTACATGAAGCGGCATTTTGGGTCTTTCCGATCGACAGCAAATGGACCTGAGGTAGCTCCAGTGGGTCCACGCTGCAGCTTAGCGATCCCCAACCAGTTTGTGAGCTTCTTGGGTGTATGTATGTTCATCTTTTCCACGTCTACCGTTCCCAGTCAGTGGCCAATTCTAGTCCCAGCTCCATCAGAATATCGGGAGCTATGCGCTTACTCTTTCCGGCGCCATTGTTGGCCTTGAGGTCTCGAAAACTGACCTCCACTTTGTTCTCATCCTGGTGGAAAAGGTCATCTGCCACTAGGTACAGCTTTCGTCTGTACTCCGCTAGCGCACTCGGATAAGTGCTGACACTTCTGTGCGTGGAATTGCAGGGATACGTGTCTCTGGCGTCGTACGAGGCTTCAAAACCAACCGGTAGTTGCATTGGGGACGTCATCTTCAGTTGCGTGGAGTAATGATCAAGGGAAAGCATCGAAATCGATTACTATGACTATAGCCTAAATAGTATCAGAGAAAAAGAGCCTCAACGGTGGTATTACAAGGCTATTGCCGGTACGGCGAAGCAAATGCCCAACTGACTGTCCGATTTTCTACTTCACGACGAGGCTCGGCAAAATCCGCCACATGCCGTCTTGGCCAAGTCGCTCCAAGCCCACAAACCGAGGGTGCTCAAGCGGTGTGACGCTCCTACATATGAGGCTTGAACGGTGTGATTCGGCTTGCATAGCCCCTCTTTGCCTTCAAAAGGCGACCATGGCAGCCTGGGAACGGCTGAGTAGCGCCCCGTGTGCCCTCTCCTCTGTATCTGTGGCTCTAGGTGTTGAAACCCCAGCCCCGACGCTCCAAAATCCCCCAACAATTTTATCTGATTTGTTTAATTCGAAATCGAATTGATGTGTCAATTTTCCTAGATTGAGGGTGGTTAGCTGGTGTGGGAAAAAAAAAAAAAAGCCGCCCCCTCACAGCCTGATCAGGCTCTGGGTGAGACACGACCAAGTGCAGCTGACACGCACCTTATCCAAGCCCATCGCCCGCTTCATGAGCGCCATGACACAGTTTATGTGTCAAGGCTGATTAGTTCTCATCTTCGGAGACTGAATCCCGACGTGTGGCAGGGAGCTTGGTGCAGTCTCTCAGTGAGGCAAGGCGAGCACGATCCCTCTAAGCGTGAGCATCAGCATTCGTATCTTGATCACGCACAGGTGGTTACAGACCTCTGAAAGGTGTTCTGGCGCTTCAAATACCCATCGATCGTTGACCTGGTAGCGCTGCGGTTAGTGTTGACCAAACTTCTGTTCATCTTTCCGACCAAACGAACTCTGTCAACCTTGCTTTCATCCAGTTTCCACCCCTTCCACTTTTCCTCCAAGTAATCCTTTAAGGTCTCCCATGTTAAGCCCTCGTAGCAGGAGTAAGTCTCCATTACCGGGCCATTTCCACTGCTGGGCTGGAATCCATCCATCGTGCGGCTGCGCGAAAACGAGTGCACGCCGGAGCCGACGCGGAACAGCTGCATGTGCATGGTTCGCCGGCGCCGGGGGCCGTCTTTCTCGGGAGGATGGTCGCCGTCAGGCATGCTTCTGCAAGGCGTAGCGAGTGTCTTTGAACAACTCGTTTCACTTAAAGTGTTTGTGTGTCGAGGCGAAATGCAGTCAAGGTTGACTGACGGTGGTATTGCAGCCCGAAGTGGCGACGGACGGCTTTATTATGATTTCATCTTGATGCCACAGGCTGCCATGGACACCTTCACACCTCGTTGCCTTCTTGTTCCAGCGGCTGGCTGGAGAGTTCTCCTGCATGGCATGACTCCCACACAAATGTGCAAGACGGCACCCAGTGCGCGGATGTGAATAGACACTGGCTGCTCGGGTGAGACGGTGTGGTGGGCTTGGAGTGCCAACAGCAGGATGCCTTTGCGAGGTGGAATTTCAGGCAGAGTACAAGGCGAGATTGGCTGATATTGCAGCAGATTCAACGGCAAGCTGACTCCGTCGATCCTTGGGAACTTTATGATGGAGCGAATCATGAGGCGTGTCGTGTGTGAATTCGAATTGTGCAAGCGCATGCACTTTTATGCGTCATACGACCAAACGCCCAACCCTCCCAATCGCTGCCTGGCCGCCTATCATTATCCAAGCCAGCATAATATTTTATGAAAAGCCCCAACATGGCTTTTATCGATCCTTTGGGCTGCATCATTTGCTCTTCGTCTCATGCATTTACCTCGACAGCTTCGCGATTTCTCGCGCCAGCGCCTCCTTTGCGCGCATTGAAGTCAAGACCGTTTAATACAGCGCCTTGAAATGATTTTAATTTCATGTCTCTTATCAGCCGACCGAGGATGGCTTATGTGCTGATGGTTGTTCTGCACAAGAATATGGTCCATAGCGAGACTCTTTTTGAGACACCATTTCTGAGCCCAGATGCTCCCAAATTGTCACAAATTATGTCAGTATAAGTTAAATTGTCTCAAATTTTTCCTTTCAAACTTCTCAAAGCTACAAGAAACTGTCGAACTGCCGAGCACGCGGACCTACGTTCACACCTAGATCATTTAGCTACGACCTTTCGCAAACCATTCTTGGTCTTCCATGTTAAAATCATCATAGAACAAGACAAACTTTTCTTCATTCAAGTAGCCAGCGTACAACCTTTCTCTAACACCCCATGACCAGTTCGACAACCGCGTCTAATGGAGTTCCTCATAACGTACAATCAAGTTCTAGCCAGAAGTAACATTATCCACAAAACAAAGAAGAAAATTGAAACAAAAGACAAAACCAACCCACCCCACCAAATCATACATGTTATCCAGCATCTTCACACATTAATGCTTTGGGCTCGGGCCCCACGGCTTCGCAGAAGGGTCAAGACTCGACCTCTTGCGGTTGTGCTTGCCGCGACCGCGCCCCCCACGAGGTCCTCGGGGCACCTGGTTGGAGAAGTATCTCGGGTTGATGTCAGCCGGCACCGGTATGTCGAGCGCAGACGCCGGCGGAAGGTTCAGCCTCGGGTCCACTGGCTGCGGGACAGGAGCCATGGGCGGAGGGTAGTGGTGCAGGGGCGGCTTGATGGGCCCAGGAACCGGAGGAGCTGGCGGTTCATACCCGGGGTTCGGGCACGCGGCGGGGGGTCCTTGATTATAAGGAGAGTACCCAGGAATCTGATATTGTCCCTGGGGAACGAGAGGTGGATTGCTTTGCGGGCACGGTCCAGGAACCATGCCTTGCGGCCCTGGTTGTGGTCCTGGTTGCGGCCCTGGCTGCGGACCTGGCTGCTGCCATCCTTGCGAATTTGGACCAACATTCACGGGTGGATAGTAACTGGGGACCTGTTCTAGGGGACGATCGTAGAGATGTGCTTGTCCTCGGTGCTGATCCGAGTATCCAGGCGGCACACTCGAACCTGGGGTTGCGTTCCCAGGAACTTCAGGAGATGGCGCGTTCTGCTGCGGAGCATGCGTCTGAGTGTTGGTTGGAGTCATATGGTGCTGACGTTCTTTCTGCTCTCTCAACTCCTGTCGCTGCTTGAGAGACTTGGATGTGTGGCTACGAACAGTCGGGAACCCTTCGCTGTCGTCAGTGATGACGGAGAGACCTCCGGCGCTCTCTTGGCTGGATAAGGAGTCCATGCTCCAGGTCCGGTTGAGGCGAGAAGGATTAGACGGTGTGAACGGCTTAGCTGTAGGAGTAAGCCGGTGAGTCGAGATTTGGGCTGCCCGGCTTTGTGGAGGTGTGAACATATAAGCCGCGCTAGGAGTTGTTCGCTGACTCGCCAGCATAGCTGCCGGGCCCTGCGGAGGTGTTCTCATCATGTTTCCGCTCTGATTCGGCGTCCAGGGTATGGCTGTGGGAGCGCGGTAGTGCGGGCTCATCGGGTGGATGGGAGCCGTGTAGGTTTGGCCCGGAGTCGGGGTTTGGGCCCCTTGATGCTGCGGAGGCATCGCCATGATGCCCGAGATGTTCGGGTCTGTGTTATGTTGTGACGGGTTGTGTTCTCAGATCGAGAGGGGATGTGAGATGTGAGATGTGAACGTTCCTGGGGGAGAGGCGCCTAGGTTATCAAGGCGTACAGGTTACGCAAGCCGGTGTTTGCTAGTCCTCCTGTTTGTTTTCACAGCGCCCTTTGTTTACATGCCCGCAATTTTATATCATGATACAGGACCGATGAATTCGTTTAAAAATGAGTCACGGTACGCGAAACATGACTGCAATTCATCAAAAGCCTGGTGGAAATGTCATCGCGTTCGTGTTGCACTCGGGTTTGGCTCAGAGATTCATCTAGCGGGGAGTGAATGATGCACCCAGTCACTACGATGCGAGGATGCCAGCTCCCTGCCTTTGCATACATTCACTGAGATCTACTCGCTTTAAATCTTGCAGTCGCCCTCCAAAATATATGCGTTGGATATTGAAAGAGGTCAAAGGTGAGACCATTCTTCATTCTGGAATTCCTTAACCCCTGCTGCATGTCCAAGGCCTGGTTGGGCAAATAATGCTAAGGTACCATCTGCTTCTTTGCAAAATCTAACTTCTAGTCCGTATTGATGTGATAGGGCTTGGGGTAATGGAAATTTATCCAAATTCATTGATTGGACGGTTTCTGATGTAGGATGTAACCACATCAATGAAAGTTGGCTTGAGTTTAGTTAGTGTGTTGCGAATATAGTCAGGAACAGGGGCACGGGCACAAAGAACACCTTAGATTCAAGCAAGCATAGGGAACTGTGATTGGTGGCAGGTGATCTGCGACAACAAAGCTTTGTCAATATTTTGGGCCATAAGCATGGTAGGTCGGTAACGAGCGGCAGATGTGCTAACAAAGGATAGGGATGACACGGCGTTTTCCCTCAGCAATGTCAATTTTCGACGGAGGCTGAGGATACAGAAACTCTTGATTGAATTGAAGCTCGGCATACCGCCGCCTTGCCTAACTAACATCCCGAATCACCATTTTGACCCCGGCGCACTTTATTGGACCGTAAGGAACGAGATCACCCGTAATTTCATGCCCCAAGCCACATTTATCTCATCCCGGTAAGAAGTTGTCGACTAGTTACACCCTTGCATTACTTTCGACGTTCTTCACCTCACAACAGTCCATACCTCGTCCCGTACTCCAGTGGTCCAACCAACCAGTCGGCGCAAAAGTAGATCCCATGTTGAGACACTAAGCCGCGTCCTTCCCAGCCAAAAAAGCCTTGGCGATGGAAATCTTTCGAATGGCATCTTGGGTCTTTGGGTTTTCCATGACCTCACTCATGTCGCGTGCGGGCGGGACATAGCGAGCAGGGGCGGGCGGCGAGGAAGATGCTGGTTCGTCGGGGGGGTTGTCGGTGGTAGAGACGTCAGCCTGGGTACCCAACTCTCCCTCGGGATGGTCAGTGGAAGAACCGTGGACAGAAGAGCCCTCCTTCTCCTTGTGTCCCATGTCGGCAAGAGAAGGCGAGGAAGTCGGGTTCTGGTGGGCTGCTTGCTCATCCAGGGATGGCACATCAGTGCCAGGCATTGTCTCATCATCTGCGTTGGCGACAGCATCAACTCCGGTCTCAGCATTGTTTTCGGAAGCGACTTCGCTGGGTGTGCGAGGAAGGGAGCTTGTCTCGGCGTCGCTGCTCTCGTGGTAGGGGCAGGAAGGTTCGTCAGCCCAGTGTTGTCGGAGTGTGGCGTAGAAGTTGCGAATGGCCGTCTCGTCATTGAGCGAGAAGGCTGGCTTCTTCAAGAGAAGCGACTCAATGATTTCTTTGCCGGTGCGGCGCTTTCCAGCATCCTCGTTGTGATCGGTGCAACTGGCACACGGAAACTTGGTCAGGTCGGCGAAATCAACAGCCTCGTTCTTGACATCTTTGGCAACGTTGCCGCAAGTGCCAAAGAAGCAGACACAAGGTCCTCGAGCTTCGTTGCAGACGTCCCGCTGGGCGGCAATCATGTGCAGCTTCCCGCAGGTCACAGAAAGGACAGGCGAATTCTGCGGCGCGCAGATAGCGAGGGTAACGGTCTCCTGGCACATGGTGATAGTTTTAGAGTGGCCAGTGTTGGGGATTCAAGTGAAGAGAAGCGAAGCCAAGCTAGAGGGCTGGAGGAGCGGAATTCTTTTGGTCTCGCGAGATTGAAGGTCTCTGCTGAGAGTTTGTTGGGGAATGATGAAAGAGGGCAATCAGAAGCTGACAGCCGTTGAGGAGGGAAACGAGCGTCAGGGCTTATGGCAGGTGCGAGGCCTTGTAGGCTTAGGGTGAGGAAAGAAATGGGATGAACACTCTTGTCACTTGGCAGGCAGCTGGCCAGCAGCTGAGATTTCATCGGTTCACAATGTCTTGCAGCGTGAAAAAAGTTAAACCCGTTCATCTGCAGCAATTTTCACCAGTTGCTTCTATCCCATTCTATCACAACATGGCAGAACACGACAGTGCCTAGGCGAGAGAAACCGCTTATCAATTTTTTTGTCTTCCTCATTGCTAATACATGTGCTTTTGTGCGATGTGGTGGCATCGTTAGAAAATGGCCCTACCGAGTACGTTATTCCTTCTTTGTTCATGTGGGTTGGTTGTGCAATCTGTTCCACTTTAGAAGCTTGAAAATAGTCTTCATCTCTTCCAGATGGCAATCTCCAAAGCCAAGGGTTTCCTCAAGAAGCCCTCGCGTGTCTTCATCTCTCCCTGTCGCAACTCGACCGAATATCTTCGCGCCCACGTCGCTGCAATAAGTTTCATCTCCATCTCGGCCACGTTTCTGCCCACGCACGCCCTAGGTCCATAGCTAAACGGATTAAAGGCACCTTTCTGTCGTGCCGTCACGTCATCCCATCGCTCCGGCCTGAAGTCGTCTGCATCTGGTCCCCAAATTTCGATCGAGTGGTGCATTGAGTATGTGGGTACGCTGAGAACACTGCCTGCAGGGAAGTAGTGTCCTCGGAGCGTGACACCGGGGTTGCCCTCGGGAATTTGTCGAGGTAGGCCAATTCCGGACGTGGAGTGGACTCGGAGAGCCTCGTTGATGACGGCATTCAGGTAGGGTAAGTCTCGGACCATCTCAAAGCTGGGCACCGCGACATCACTGGGAATTGCCTCATCAAGCTCAGCCTGCAGCTTCTGAAGAACACCGGGAGTTCTTGCTACGTGATACAGAAGCGCGCAAGATGAGTTGGATGTCGTGTCACTGCCGGCGATCAATTGGGTCAGCGCCTCAGCAGTCAGCTCTTCTCTTCCAAGCGGCTCGCCCTTTTCGTCTCTACCCTCCATCAATCGCGCCAGCAGGTCCTTGCGTTCAGCGGGTGGTGGGTTGTCCAGTCTGGCCTTGACTCGTGCAATGGCGATTCCAGCAAGGTTTTCGACACTGTTAAGGCCGTTTCGGAAGAATGGATCTGGGAGCCACTTGGCGTAGGGTTTGAGCTGTGGTAGACAACCAAGGGTGGCGCTGACTTCTCCTCTTCGGTTCAGGATCTCGATGGCCGAAGCATAAATGGGCGGGCTGTCCGGGGTGGCCCTGACTTCGGCAAGGTCAACACCAGTTCGAAGCATTCCAAAAGGCGCTCCAAAGGCCAGGTCGCCGATAATGTCGAATGCCAAATAATTAAACCACGGCAGGCAATCGAGGTGGGCTTCTTTTCGGGCGCCATTTGACTGGCCCTTGTTGATGAGATGGTCGATCTGCTTGATGAAGAGTTCCAGATTGGCGTACACATAAGGCTCGAATTGGGTAATGGACTTGGGAGAAAAGGTGTGGGAAATCAGTTTCCGCTTCCGGGTATGTTCAGCACGATCCCTCGTGTTGAAGAGGCCCCGGCGAATGGAGACGAAGGCATCATAAAAGTTGCTATTGGTGGTTAATTTTAGCTGTAAACTCAATTGAGCTGGCACTCACGATTTGAGGAACCCGTTTCCGTGGCCGTAAATGACGGGGATGGCTTCATCGTCGGCAATGCTCACGTGGTTTGGGGCGATACGGATAACGGGGCCCATCTTTTTGTGCAGCTTGTGCATTACCTTGTAGCGCTCACCGCGTCGACATACGTAGAGTAGCCATAAATTGGAGAATTGGGCTGGGAAAGGTGCGGGGAGATGTCTGAGGTGGCTGTAGGTGACAAAATAGTCATACAGATACGTCGCAACGAGGAGGGCGGCCCCGATGGGGATTATCCACCACGACAGGAGCAAGTCCACCACGGCCATATTGAACTTTGCGAGAACCTAGAAGGTGAAGAGAGAGGGAAAAGCCACGACATGAAAGACGCGGCGATGGGGAGGTGTTATAAGTAAAGTACAGGTCTGTCTCGGCATCTTCCATAGGGCTTACTGCTCGGTCTACGGAGTCCCGGCAGAAGGGTTTTTACTGCGTCTGGCACTTGCGGGTGGGGGCAGCGTTGCACCACGATGCTGGTTTCTAGTTAATTAGGCCGCTAAAAGACTAGTTTGAAGCCATCAGCACCCCGGCCGGTCCACGGCAAGAGGGCGAGATGCTGTACGGAGGAGACGGAGAGCTGGGCTGAACATGCTTTGACCGGAAGATGCGGCTAGAGATGGGAGGTGAGGGGCGGCCCCCGCTGGGCACATGGAAATACCCACGGCATTTTTCCGCATCTATATTCCGCACGCTGATCGGCGCTGGCTCGGCCACATGGCACCGCGGACACGGTGACGTGAGGGATAGGCTTTGTGTGCGTGAGGGACCTGGCCTCGACCGGTCGAGATCAGCGAATGGAACAGGCCTCTCGACTTCCCCAGACCGTGAGATCGGGAGCGCTGACAGATTCTGTGGGGGCTGGTGGGGAGACGCGTCGGCAATTGGAATCGGCAGCGAAACAATTGGCCAGCGTGAATGTGATGCACCTGTCTCTGTCTCGGTCGCATTTTTAGGGTTCGTCGGATGAGCGCAGGGTCCTTTTTTTTTTTAGACTCCAACCCGCGGTGCCGGTACGCGGGTGCGCATTGTGGTATGATGATTTCATCATTTCGCCTGACGCTTTGTCATCAACCAACAACAACTCTGTGTCTCGTATCACGGAAGATCCAACCTCCGCTTACAAAGCTCATATAGGGCTGCGTT
The DNA here is from genome assembly GCA_022837005.1 of Calonectria pteridis. Taxonomy (NCBI): domain Eukaryota; kingdom Fungi; phylum Ascomycota; class Sordariomycetes; order Hypocreales; family Nectriaceae; genus Calonectria; species Calonectria pteridis. The sequence continues at coordinate 67,196 of JAKZGU010000430.1, forward strand.
AATCATATAGTGGTGATTTTTCAGGGATGTTTGCATCTTAATTTCCTAACAACAAATAAACGTCACACAGAACATGGAGATGAAATAAAATTCAGAGTGCAGTTGTGTTTCCAACCACCACAAAAGCCACCGCACTCTTACGGTACCTGAAAGGTGCCCGTCCATTGGAGACCTAGCCCGTTCCCAACCGTGAAGCCATCGCTACTAGAGTACGGAATCATGCCCCCAATAGAGGCCGAGCAGACATTGCTGATGCTGCAAACCGGGGCCAGATCCTGAAACATGTAACAGTAATTATTCGCACGAACAAGAGCAAATCCGAGGCAGGCTTCGTTGTAGAAGCATTGCATGCAGCAGCTGTATTCGCCAGTGCTAATCGCAACGTCGACGGCGCATTCAAAGTTGACGTTGTAGTTGTCGAAGCCTTGGCCGTTGAGCTGGGAGCCAAAGTTGTTGCTCTCGCACATGGCGATGAAGGTGGACTCCGGAACTTGGACTGTGGCCGTGTAGAGGGTCGTAGTGGCTGTGACGGTGGTGTTGGGCGCAATCGTTGTCAGAAACGGCAAATTGGTCGTTGAGGTATCTAGCGCAGTGACTTGGTTGGGGACGATAGTATTGGTGTTCGTTATCGTCGCTAGGTTGGTCACGATTTGCATCGGAGTATTGGCCGTGATGGTGGCTACGTGCCTGGGTTTGGTAATTACAATAGTTTCGGTTACCCATGTGGTGACTTCGCACACGACCATCTGGGGATACAAGTTTCCCCAGGGGAAGATGGGATATGATACGGAGTCACGCTTGGCTGCTGCAGAGGCAGGAGTCCCTGAAGAGCCAGAGTTTTGCTGGCGTTCACGACGCCTAGGAACTCTATTTCTGATTTTCCGCTTCGCTGACGTACCAGAACCAGGATCAGTGATGCCAGGAAGAGTATCTTGGACCGGGGTAAAGCCAGCTGGGGTCGAGATGGTTGAAATGGTATAGATGGTTGTGTCCGTGGAGAGTATACTGTTGACGGTAAAAATGGCGACTGGAAGGGTAATAGTTGTAGTCTCATAGTTGGTGACCACAACTTGGATACTGTCGGTTTGGGCAGCAAGCGTCGTGTTGATGGTCAAGATGGTAGTTGCATTGATGGTGCTTGTGATGGCTGTAGGCGTGATGGTAATCACATGTTGTTCGCACTTCGTGCTGAAGATGAGACTGGTTTCCTTGTGGGTGCGGGTAGAAGTCGGAACCGACGTCACATGCTTTGTGCCCTGTTCAGTTCGGCAAATAGTCTGTGGCTGGAAAGGGTCGATTTCCCTGATCCCGGTAGTAATACCGATCAAAAGAGGGAGTATGAGGAGCTTGAGCTGCATGGCGATTGTGACTTGAGTGTGGGAAATGTAACAATGAGGATCATTTGTTGGCGATCTTTTCTGAATCTAGGATTGTGTTCTAGGATTGCACAAAATTTATTCAATTCCCAAATCTCGACCTTTTGATGCCCATGAGTTCCTAACGGGCGCGGCACCTAGGTGCCGAGTTGGTGTGCGCCACCATTCTAGACTAAGATGGAACTGCCCACTTCATCCAGACTTCGTCTTTCGGTTCTTTGATTGGATATTAGATGTCTCTAAGTGAAGAGGAAAGTCTAAATGGATGAACGGAAGTGTATGATATGGAAACTAGAAGTTTGTTCAAACCCAAATCAAGGATGTCAGACGATTCTACATCGACTAGTCCCACTGTAGCCACTCATGAGTAATGACATGAGGCTCAGTCTAAGTTGTTACCGACGGGTCCTTCCGAGGGCACAGCTTGTAGCCAGCGCTTTTTGGGCCTCCTAACTCGCAGCAGGATATTCATGCATGGCGAGTTCCTCCACAACCGCTGCGATTGACTGTCCATGCATATCTGGTGAAAGGTTCATGTGTTTTACAGCTAAAGCCATACAATTTGCCTTCATTCACATAGCAGTCAAGATGCTTCTTATCATGGGGAAGGTTGGCTGAATGAATAACCAGAAGAAAAGCAGTTGGATCATGAGACTCCATGTCCTATCTACATCCAAGACAACAGATACTAAGAGAAGACAGAAAACTCAAAAGACTGTAATTCTACACTTTCATAAAATGAAATATCGCAAGTATACAGTATGTATGCGGTGCTCAGTGCAATGATGCTGATATTACGCTGGTGTACCGTAGAAACTCAATAAATTGGCCATCGTTAGCGTTACAGTATTTTGCCTGGCTATCCAATTACAACCTCCACTAGTTTCAGCCATGAAAATACTGCTGCTGCGGGCATATCTGGACTATGATTATTTCCATATGCTAACTGTACAAGGAAATGATCTACAAAAAAGCAACATTCAAATCAAGCTAAGGATGGCCAATTTATTGAGTCCCTACGGTAATAGGCAACAAAACACAAAATCCTTGTTCAGGCTAGTCAATTTGAGGATCCTTGCGATTCCAACCCCATTTTCTCAATCAGATGAGTTAAAGTTCTGCGTTGAAAAGCTTCTATGCATCCCCTATCATGAAATGCTGAATTGAAAAGCATGGAAATGCTCAAAACATCGGACCAAGTCTGCAGGAATGTGCTAACGCCGGTACCCAACGGCTCTCCAGCGACCCAGACGTTTGTAATTTGCAGTGGGCCATGTTGGGCTTGGATGATGGACGAGAGGTTTCCCAAAGATGAAATTGCAACAGCAGCGGTGGGTGGCTGCGGCGCGGGGGCTGCTGTTGGCTTTGGAGTGAAGAGGTCCCAAACCATGGGCGCAATAGCCACAAGATCCGCACTCGGTTCGTCTGACCCGGGCCACACCTTTGTATGATAATCGCGAAATTGGTTTGCGACAGAAATAAGCTCGTTTGCAGAGTAATCTGTTGGTTTGGCAGCTACAGGATTTGCATCGATATCAATGGCCATTGAGTAAGGCGCAAGCATGTGATAGTTTCCTACTGCGAATGAATCTGAGGCTGCACAATTTCTAGGCCTCATGTTGATAAGGGCATGGTTCGAGTATCGCCAAGTGCTCTTGCTAACTCTAGAAGGCTGCATGTCTCGAAGAGCCATCATGATGGCAGCGCTCACAACATGTGTAATGGTCAAGCCGTGATTCTTGCACTTAAGCAAAGGGCCAATCATGGTTTTGGGCAGAGTCAATGAAACACGCTGTGTTTTGCTAGGGGAGATTGAAGCAGCCATTGGAAGGCCAAGAAAAGGCTTTTCGGACTGGAGGCGGGTATTTTCGGTCATGATTTCCTTGAAATGAAGCTTCTGCTGTTCTGTTGGATGCTCGGCAATTTTTGAAGTGACACGAACAGGAAGAGTTAAGCGACAATTTTCTGGCTCGCATGACGTTGGAGTGATGTCAAAACCCATGTAGCTGCGACTTGCAAGTTCTACAAGGCGATTGAGAATGTGCAGGACTCCGATCCCATCAACAACGTCATGCGGAAATCTGAGGTATACTGCTCCGTGCAATGCACCGGCATGTTGCGTGAGAGGATACGCAAAAAAGAGCGTAGGAAGTCTCGAGACTGGTGGGTTCATTTTACTTCTAGGTTAAAAAACAAGCGGTTGGCTCAACCGGGTGATCCAGGAGCCGGCCACAAAGGTGGCATACAAATAGTGTTCAACAATAGGTTTGGTCGTGAAAATCTTGTCGCCCTGACCAAAATAACAAATAGCTTAATCCAATACAAACTTTGCCCTGATGATCGGAGATAGAATTCACCCCCTGCTACTTAAGATGCCTTTTCTTGCCAAGACCGGTTGGCTCCAACACACGGCAGACATCATCCGAGATCACGATGTCTTATCAACGTGTGGTGATCGGGCGACCCGCAAACCCCAGCAAAGAGTGGTGGGTTCATGTTTATCCATTCGTCGCCCATATCCATCGGCACAGCACGGAACGTCTCTTCCACCCACTGCCCTTGAGCCCATTCAGGATCCTTTGCATCATGGAATGAAGCGTAGCATTTTTCCCATCGCCTCGTCTCAGGATTCAGTTCGGTCCAGGATCCTATCATAGGATCCTCCACGCGAAGAGCGCACCATGCCTTGCAGAATGCGTCTCTTAGGTGGTTCGAAATGTCGTTTCCGGCGCCATCCTCGGTCTTTGGAACCGTGAACGAAGCGTGGCATGTGACGGGGAATGCGGTGTGGCTAGGATGCTGGGGGCTCCGACAAAAGGTGCTGTAGAATTGCTCCAGCTCGTCAATGCCGCGTCGCCAGAGGCCTTCGCCCGTGTTGCGCCGCTGGGAGCGTTCCGCATAATACGATGAAGCCATCAATGCGGGATGGTGACAGCAACTGAAACCTGTCAATGAAGGAATACAACTCGCCTAAAGGTATCTCGCTTCCTTTGTCTGTGGTTTAGAGAATGAGAGAAAGTCATGATGGGGCAAAAATTACATCACAATAAATAGCAAAAGCGCGCCACTCTGTTTTGAACATTTACTGGCTATGTGTTGAAGAATTCACGCTCTTGGGCTGTGAACACGAGGAAAAATTCCCTGCCACCGTGCATCTCCGCACAACAACAACAACGCGACCATTGTTTACGTTGGAAAAAATCGGAGTCGCGAAATTTTAGCCTTATTTTAACGAGATTTCCTTAAGAAAGCAATATAATAACCTGTATCGTGCACCAAACAGGGAACATAAGGTGGTGGGTTTGGGCGGTGAACATCCATTGTTGTCCTCAGACGAACATGAAGCTAATCATGATACCGACTTCTGGAGACCTCAAGTGCCGAAGCATATGAGCACAAATCGCGACGTCTTGTTTTTATTCTTATTTTCTTTTTCCTGCGTTAATTTAAACTCAGTCGTCATATTTTCTTTGCGCACTTTGCTTTCAATTGTGGCGCAAAACGAATCTGCTGTGACACATGGCACATCCAACCTTGATGACACACGGTCCCGATCGGTTCTCACGAGTTGAGCTATTGTGCGTTTCACCCGTCAGGCTGTCTAAAGTCCCGTCGGCTGTCGTATTTTTTTTTTTAGATTTTTCTCTCAAGGCTGAATCATGGTCAGCACATCCAAGAAATGCATAAAAGTGCACGTTTCACGGGATGCCGCCAGCCCATCTCGCCTCGATCCGGGCGACGCGCAATGTGAATCAGGCAAGGTCACGCAGGGTCATGGCGCAGTCATCCCATCTCCAAGGGGTACCGTCCCCAAAAATTCGCTGTGCAGACCGCTAGTCGTTTTTGGGGGCCGGGTTCTAAATGGCGCGTGCTGAAACCGGGATTGCCCCAGGGCGTGTTGGGCTCGAGTATGATCGACGTCCGAAGCGTCTCACCAGCCTCTTTCTACGACAGTATCCGGTTTCGCAGCGCTGACGATGGCTAAAGTTTGGCCTCACAAAGAACGTTGAAAGGGGGAGAAATAAAAATATCACCAGGGCCATTTTTGCTTCTCGTCTGCCATTTTGCTCATTTTACGATTTTGATACCCGACTCAAAATTCTAGTTAATACACAACATTGAGGTGGACTGGTTTCATCGCAAATAGGCTATTTCTCGACATTATTACGCAACAATTTTCGGACAAGGTCACAGTTCTGGATAATTTCGATTCTCGACTTTTTCGTATAAAGTAATCATGGGGCTATTTCCTGGGTTCGAAGACATCGCACAGCCCGGGCCCGGTTTCGATGTGCCGATTGATATCCAACCGACGGATTCGGCAGGAGGATTTCCCAAGCTACCGGTGGCAGATGCACCGAGCCGCACCACAGCACTCACTGGAGCAGAGAGCTCCGCAGTGAACGAGGAACTTTCCCGCATCATTTCCGCATCGCAATCAACAACATTATTTACCACCATTACACCTCGACAATCCATAAAAGCCGTATCGACAGCAAGCGAGTCAGCAGCGGAAAGCTCAAGCACGGAGACGAGCTTCGCGTCAGGAGGAGGGAAGAGTCTGCTATTCGAAATCGGAATCGGGTTTGCGATTTTCCGTAAGTTTTCCCATCCCACCCAGACAATCCCGGCGGTAGGCTTACGAACCTAGTTGGTTTAACTGTTATCACTGTGTGCTCGGTTCTCCTAAGGCGACGTATCAAAAGGGCGGCGCGAAAACGAGGGGGGAATTCCGGCGAAAAGATTTTGGATTGCAAAGGGTGGACTCATATAGAACCGACAATACCGGCAGTTGCCCGCCTCCCTAATAATTCCGGAGTTGATCATGGGCAAGATCGTTGGCGCTAAATGGACTGTGGGTGTAGCTATTCTACAGTCATTTGTATATTTGTATTATATATTCGTGTGCTTTCAATACACGTCCAAGGGGTCACTTAAACCTTGACGGGCTGTCAAGGCCAGGAAATTCTGCATATTTCCCCGCGCGTTCAGTGGCTTATTCGTCTGTTTGTGGAAAGCGATGGCAACCTTGTATGGAAATGTCGCGATTGGTTAAGAACTTGGTTGAATGTTCCACTTCATGGTAGAAAAGGCTCCCTTAGAAACTTCCTCGAGCCTTAGGAAAACGCGAGCCTACGTAGCAACCTCTCTCGCCCGTTTTTGTTTCGCCACTTTGCTCGGACTCTTTTTTCCTCCAGCCGCTTTTTTCTTCGCTTGTCGTTGATGATCCTTCTCAGTCGATGAAGATTATGTCTTGATGATACACAGATTGAACTCTCCAACCCAAAGGCCTTTTCTCTGATCTTCTGTGCGTATCGACAAATTCGGAATGCCTTTCCAATTTTCCCTGCCTTCTCGAGCGCCCAAGCAAAATTGAACATGCATTTCATTGTATGGGGGTGCCCCAGGCCAACTATATCCTTCTTGAGCCTTAATATCCGCTTGAGTAATTTCCGATTGTTCCTGCCCTTTTCGCAGCTGATTTGGCAGCATACCATGGCCTCTAAACTGTTGAGAATATGACAGTTATCTATGTAACGCCATATATTCAAACACTTCATCTTTCCCGATAGTAGCCGTTTCCCTTCTTTATATTTCCCTTGGAAATAAAGGGTCTTGAAAAGCCCAGATACGCTGCGGATTGTATCGGGATATTCCAGGCCATATACTGTCTCCTGAACTTGCAATGCGTTGCTGAAAAATTTCTCCGCTGGTTCATACTTCCTCTGATCGATGAGGTGGTCTCCCAATTCAACCTGTTGCAAAACAGTGGTTGGGTGAATTGGGCCTAACTTTGCTTCCAAGATCTGCACAATGTGCCGTTGGATTTTTTCTGCATCCTGGTACTTGTCTTGCTCCAAAAGAACGGTAGCAAGATTCCCCATTGTAATGGCTACCTGAGGATCATCAGGGCCGAATGCCTGCTGCCGAAGCTTTAAAGCCTGTCGGGTCATTACTTCTGACTGTTCGTATTTGCCTTGCTTTTGAAAGATTTTCCCGAGGCCTGCCACACTGAAATACCAAAAGGCGGGTTCGGCAGGAAACAGTCTTTTTTTGACGTCTAGCGTGTACTTGTATATATGCTTTGCTTCTTCCAGCTTTCCTTGGTTGTTGAGAGTCGTGGCAAGCGAGTCCATACTGCGTACAGTTGCGGGGTCGTTTGGGCCAAGAAACTGTTCGTATGTCTCCGAAGTAAACCGTTGCAGTCTCTCTGCCTCATCGGACTTTCCTCTTCTAGCAAGGCAGATTGCGAGTTGCTCGGTAGAAAGGATTGTGATTCTATCCAAGGGACCAAAAGCCCTCACACTGAACTGGACGGCTCGTCGACGTATTGGTTCCTCTTCGGCATAGTTCCCCAGGACTCCATAGCTAACACCAACCATAAATAAAAAGCGAGAAATGGCGCGTTCATCTAAACCTTCATCGCAAAATTCTAAAGCGGCTTGTGCGTGTGGTAGGTATCGAATCCAAGTGTCTTTGTTGTCGTAGGTTGGGTTATCCGGATACACGTCATCGAGGCGCCCGATGACGAGGGTGATGAAATTCGCGTTCTCTTCCTTTACCCAGTTCCACGTTGCCACTCGCACAAGTCGGTGCATGTCAAAGCTGTTGAAGTCTTGCCGGATTGTAATCAGTGCATACCCCTTCAAGGCGCTGATTGCTTCCACCATTTTCAGCTTGTCATCCTGGGGTAGAAGTGACATAGGAATATCTTTCTCGGCAAGAAAACTCGAAAATTTCAGATACTTTGCTGCCAACGGGCAGTTTTGTGCCACATGACGGAATGAAACTGGCCAAGTGGTTGCGATCGGGTTTAAACTTTCTCGATATCGGCTCGTGTCCCCAAAATTCTGGTTAAGAAGTTGGATCTGGGATTTGTCAGAGCGGCGACAGTACTGTAAGTAGTCAGACGTCGAGATACCAGTCCGGTTCATGTATGCAGAGGCTTGTTTCACTGCCAAAGGGAGACATGCCAAAAATTCAAGCAAATCTGCCGTACTTTGAGTGTCTTGAATCTGGTGTTCCTCAAGAGATTTGTGCAACATCTCAATAGCCTCGGGTTCGGACATTTCAGATATTGCGAATACGTTGTTTCTAGAGACACCAAGCTCGATGGCGGCTTCGTGGTTGCGTGTAGTAAAGAGAATAGAGCCGTGGCGATTGAAAGGGAGATATTCCTGCACAGGTCCATCGTTGCGGAGAAGCAAGTCCACGTCGTCGACATTATCGATGATTAAAAGCCATTTGTTCGAACTCCGGCTTAGGGCTGCCTTGACCAGTCCGTTCACATCGGCGTCTTGGTTGTCAATATTTGGTATATTTAAGGTTTGGCCGATCTCACGGAACGCATTATCGAAAGTGGCCATGTTGACTGCCGGAACCCAAAACACGGAGCAGTTGGTGTTTGACTTGTAAGTGCGATATGCAACCTCGAGAGCGATTTGGGTTTTGCCGACGCCTCCTAGTCCCTCGATGACGATCCTTTGACAATCATCCTCCGTTGCGTCGGGGTCAACCTTTTCAAGAAGTTGGTCCAGTATTGTTTCGCGACCGACGAATTCCTCATTCCTCCCGATAGAAACGAGGAAGTGAGATTTGTCAACGGCTGTTAAATTGTTAGTTGATGGCGTTCTCGTATTCAGGGGCTATACTCCTCACCATCATTGTAGTCAGTCAGATTTAGCACGTTGATAGGTGAAATAATTTGTAACAGCTCCTTTGCGGATGCCGCTGCGGTGGCTGCGGCATAGGGCTGCCACTGCTTGTTCTTGTGTGCATCGGCGTAGTCACATATGCCTCGCACAACAAGACAAGGGAAGTTGTTCATGAGACCGGCTGCCTCCATCTCAAAACACAGAACGCCCCCAGGGTTCATGGCTAATCCGATCACGGGTGGATCCGTCTTTTACGACCTGGTTGCCAGAGGCGATGTTGCCGAAAAAGAGGCTAGGTTCTAGTAATGGACGAGCGATTCTCGAAACAATGTCGCTAGGGCTGCAATTGACACATGTACGCCCTGTCACATGAGGTGAAAGGGCCGCATATAGCGTGTCCTGGTCGGGGCCTGGGCAGGCAAACCTGGGGTTACCCGAAAACTTGGAGAGGTGGTCGGGTATGGCTGTCTTAAAGCGGATATCATTGGCGCGCAACTTGGCCAGGGCTGTGAGAAGTACTGTCGGGGGCGCATTGAGGCTTCCGGTGCGCTTGATGCGCCCCTCTGGTCCTGTCTTGCCAAAATCGTACTGAACTACGCCGCCGTGCTGTCCAAAGGGCTGGCTGATGACGACGTCGCCCAAACGAATGTCGTTCTCGTCGGTCGGAACACCGCCACCAACACCTACTAGCAGTCCAAAGCGCAGCGCAGGGAAGCTGTTCCACATCTGCGAAACACCAGTGGCGGCCGAGTTGGTGCCCATCCGTCCGGCGGGCAAACATGCTGCGACAACGTTGTGGACTCCGACGCGCCCATACGTGTAAATGTTCGTGTCAGTCGCTGGCTGCGCGACATGGGCGTACTCCTCATCCATCATCTCAGCTGCGGCCGCCAGCTCGATGGGGAGGGCGCAAACCCAGCCCACAGTAAATTGGGGCGCTGCGATCGTCGTCTTGGCCATTTCATGGTAGATGCTTCCTTACCGTGGTGTGACGGGCAGCCTGTTGCGATCTTGCACTATGGTGGTGATACAGGCATAAAACGTGTTCAGCCTCGAATGAAGATTTTAAAAATTAATCCATTTGCACCTCGTGATTTGTTGTGGGGGCCAAAAAGCTGCCTGAGTCTGAAAGATCCAGTAAGATTCTCGAACGCTGTCCATCTCATGGCATCTCCACGTCAGACCTGGGGAAAGTTCTACCCTATTGCGACGCGGTGAACACCCGCGAAAAGGAGCCTTCATTTCGGCTATTCGTGAATATGTTAAATCTTATGCATACCCATCATTTTTTCTATCTGGGCAGTTTTTAAATCCCCTCTAGGGCGATCGCGAACGCGTTCATTCTTCCGCATCATCAATGGTCAGATCTCAATAGGACTTCGAGTGCGTAGGAGAGCTGGTGATTTGGTGCCATGGTTAGTGCAGGCACTTCTTCTGATGGCACTAAGTTAATTTTGGATAGCGGCACTATGACTTTGAGACCCACCCTACTCATCGAAAGGGCAACGAGAAAAATTGTGGTAGGATTTTTGAACCGAGCATTGTTAGAAAGTATATATGAGCTTGTACTTTGCATCCTGATATACGGGAAGGAGGCGTTCACCATGTTGGATTGTCATGTTGGCATAATTATTCCCATGATGTCGCTTTACCATTTCCCGGCTGGATGCCTCAGGCATCTTTGGGCACAAATTCTGCACTAGACCCTCACAAGTCTGCAGGTTATGTAATCTCTAGACCTGTGTAGAGTTTTTTCTTCAACAACACACTTAAAAAAAAATGGCGACGGTGGTGCCCCCCCCATCAAAAAGACAGCGAAGAGAGGCGCTTGAGCGCACTCAGACTCAGCAATATGACGACCCTAGCACCCAGGTCGAAGGGTCCTTCAGGGCTCGGTTCGTGGACGGTGATGGCGCACAACTGGCCAGTATAGTTGAGGTTGCCTTTGCAGATGCAACGGAGAAGAACATGTCGCAGTTATTGAACACACTCTTACAACATGACAAGGAGGAGGCCGTGCCATACAGATTCAAGATTCTCATCACAGGTTCCGATAAGGTTATTAACCAACTCCCAGCCAGCCCAGCTGAGTTGCCTGACCTGCTCAAAGCACACGGTTTGACGAGCCCGTCTGAAGCTATCTTGAGCCTCGTTGCAGAGCCCCAAGCCATTTTCAAGGTGCATGCTGTGTCGAGGTTGTCCCACAGAATTCCTGGCCATGGTGAGGCCATCCTTGCCGCGCAGTTTTCCCCCGCTACAAGTGCCGTGCTTGCGACTGGAAGCGGAGATTGCACTGCTAAAATCATGGATGCGAACACTGGCACGACCAAATATACCCTAAAAGGACACACTGGCCCCGTCATCGGCGTATCATGGAGTCCTGATGGTCAACTATTGGCGACTTGCAGTATGGGTATGATGAAGAAACGCCTGTTTTGATCCATATTGATGTCGAACTAATGGCTTTATAGACAAGACAGCCAGGATTTGGAACCCCCAAACGGGAGATACCGCTACCAAGGTCTTTAGAGGCCACACAAAAGATGTCAGAGCCCTTGCATGGCAGCCGTATCACCTCTGGCAGGACGGCACCCCACGCCTTGCGACCGCTGGCAAAGACACCACTTGCAGAATTTGGAACGTCAACACTGGCCTGACAGAACATATTTTCAGCGGCCACAAGGGTGCCATCAGCTGCGTCAAGTGGGGTGCTGCAGGTGGTGAGAGTGGTAGTATCATCACTGCCAGCCACGACAAGACGCTGCGCATCTGGGATCCCATCAAGGGTGTCCTGCTGCAAACCCTCACAGGCCATGCCCATTGGGTCAACAGTCTGGCTCTGTCAACCGACTACGTACTTCGAACAGGCTTTTTTGAGCCTGGAAGCCCAGTTCCGACTACCCCTGAAGAGAAGAGGCTGAGGGCGAAGGAGCGTTTTGAAAAGGTGGCCAAGGTGAAGGGAGAGGTGGTTGAGACCATGGTGTCGGCGAGTGACGACTTCACCATGCATTTGTGGAACCCGACTCAATCCAAGAACAAGCCTATCACACGAATGTTTGGACACCAAAAGATGGTCAACCATGTGGCTTTCTCACCTGATGGTCGCCTTATCGCTAGCGTAGGCTGGGACAATCACACCAAGCTTTGGAACGCAAAGTAAGTTCACAATTCAGCAAACACGTATCGCCAGATACTAACGCCAAAGCAGGGATGGAAAGTTTCTCACAACTCTGCGTGGTCACGTCGCACCCATCTACTTGTGTGCATTTTCGGCCGATTCGCGACTTCTCGTAACAGCTTCTAAGGACACGACCCTGAAGGTTTGGAACCTTAGGACTTTCGAGATGGCGAGAGATTTGATTGGCCATGAGGATGAAGTATATGCTGTGGACTGGAGCGTTGATGGGCAGCGAGTTGCGAGCGGTGGCAAGGACAAAGCCGTGCGACTTTGGGCAAATTAACATTCGGAATTTTAGAAGGAGGTACAGGGATGAGCGTATTGATGAAAATGAAACTTCTTGGGCTTGGAACTAGACAAAGTAATAGAGTATAGAACCATTTCTGCAGAGAAGCAGCTTACAGTAAAGTGCCATTTCGTTTGAGCCCAACGTCAAAAGTAGTATGCCATTAACTAAGCGTGATTATTAAACAGTTGCTGGCCATCGCTCCTCAAGATCCACAAACGGTTGGCACCTTAAAGTTAGCAGATAATTTTCATTCGTTCCAGCCCGAGCAGGTGCCAGAACTGATGCTTCTATCCGGGTCGGACTGAGCAACCAGGATGTATCAACCCACCGAGCCTGACACAATTGTTTAGCTTGGAGTACCGGGGCACAATAAATATGGCAAATTATATTCACAGCCGACAAGAGAAATATAGTGAGTTAAGTGGGTTAGTTGAGTTAGTTTAGTATTTTAGTGGAAAAGAAAAGATCATTGGTTAATGAGATTTTTCGATTCGACTATTTTAATCACTTTAGCCTCTACTCCCATGCTGAATGTTGCACTTTGACATCGGCTATTGACTTGGCGAGACGCTTGAGCCCTTCCTCCAATGCCTCCCTCCCAAGTGTAAACGTCACTCGGAACCAGCCATACCGTTCTGCCATATAAATATGTCCCGGTGAAATCATGACGCCATTACTTATACATATGTCAGCGACAATGAGCTCCCGTTGCTTGTATTTTTCAGCACCCGGATAGGTGATTTTTAGTAAGTTTAAATCAGTTTTGTGCGATGGCGAAGACTTCAGAAGTAAACTACCAAGATCGATCCAGACGAACAAGCCCGCATTCCTTCAAATTGATTAGTTTATGCTGAAACCAAATCGGTGGGCTGGCACTTACATTTCCAAGTAGCTAATGTCATGCTTTCGCAAGAATGAGGTGATGATATTGTAATTTTCCTGCACGAGTTGCAACTTTTTGAGCATGAAATTACTCAGCCAGCTCTCGTCTTCAAACATAGCGGCCCAGACGTCTTGCATAACGTGGGGTGACCATGAAAATATGCTGCCAGCAAGCATTGTTAGAAACCGCGGTATGGAGACGACTGCCATTCGGTACAAACCTGATGCTAGACATTGCACCCATGATACCTTTATTCTGCGTATACACAACACCTAAACGCAAGCCATTGGCACAGAAGTCTTTGCTTGCTCCGTAAAGCACATGGGTGGCAGTCGGAGAAATGATATTGTCAAGATCGAGCGATAGGATAGAGGTGAATGGAACGGCATCTGGGATTGCCGTGTTGGTAAACACGGACTTGGCGTAAATTTCATCCGAGATGAGATGCAATCTGTTTTCGCCACAGACTGCGGCAAACTCTTTCAATGTGTCGGGTGGCTAATAGAAGGTCAGCATCCCTTACCAAAACGAGGGGGGGAAGCGTACGTAGCATCTTCCGAGGGGGTTATGAGGGCTAAAAAGTGCTCAGGTCAGAAATCCATTACTAATTCCATGTAAATGGAGAAGACCAACTTTGAAACCAAGAGAGCTCGGATTGTTATCTTGTCGTTTTTCGCTTTTTGCAGAGCAGCCTCGATCGCCTTTCTGTTGACTTCGGGGCGGAATAAATCGTCCAGGCTTGAAAATCCCTCAATACCTTCGTACGGGACCCCGACAACTTTTACGTTGCTTCTATTCCAAAGATCAAAGTTGAACCCATTATAGAGTGGTAGTGGGACCAAGATCCCGTCTCCTTCGTTGCAGAGAGCCCAAGCTATCCCGTCAAGGGCGCTTGCTAGACCAGGAGTAATGAATACGTTGTCAACCGCGATGTTTGTACGAGGATTGAACTCTCTCGTCCAGAAATCTGCTACTGCACGCCGAAGGCGATGAGATCCTCGAGGACCTGTGCTATAGGTAAGATGTTGGAGAGGACGAACATTGATCTATTGACATTAGCAACTGTTATAAATCCTATCATAAGTGGATAAATGAACTCTTTGTTCAATAAAGTCTCCTATTTCCTTGTGCATGAGACTATTCTCGGCTAGACGAAGTATAATTCTGGATTATGTTTAGTTTTGATCGGGCAATTCAAGGTGTAAAATGCTGCACTTACATTCCATCTGGATTGCTTGGAGACCACGGATTGCCCATGGAATGCTCTCGGGGGCCCCAAACATCATTATAGAGAAAGCCGCGAACACCTCTTTCAGAAAGGTGATACTCAGTTGCCGTGGTTTCTGGCACCTTGTTGTCTGGAATTGAGCCCATCTTGGAATGCAATCTCCAGCATTGAGTAGTCAATGATTAGGTTCTATCCTCACTTAAGTACGGGAGGAAATGGCGATATAAGAATGAGAATTAAATCCTCGCGATATGGGTCAAGCCAAGAAATTCCGTTATTTTCCTCGAAGATCGTGTCACATCTAAGAGATCAATGACTAAAGCCGCCTCGGGTTCACCATCAGCGGAACTTTGTTCAGCACCAGCCAGTGACTAGCTTAGATGTCGCCCCGCTGAATGTGAATGGACGAGCGAGAAGCCTCGGCTTCTTGACTCGGCTTTATATCGGCTGAACTGGTCTGTGCCAAACTCCCACTTGACCTCGCCTTCTTACGTTGGACTCCCCAAGCCATTTCTCCCATCCATTAACTTTCGTTTGCTGGTCATGTCGGAATCAAACGGGGAGATGCCAACGATTCGCCGGGCCCGGATAGCCTGCAAGGCTTGCAACGCTAGGCGTGTGAAGTGTGATGCAGCCGAAGGCATTCCCTGCTGGCATTGTCGAACGCGACAAACAACATGTCAGCTTATTGATTCAAAAAGGGGAAAGTAAGTAATTTAATATTTCAATTTAAGCAAAAGGGCTTCAAACTCACACTGAACGATGTTAGATATAACCGAAAGCGACAAGACAAACGCGCAGCCGCACCTCGAGTACGCAAACCAGGGATCGCCATTGCTCCCAACCCAACTCCCACTTCATGTGGAGCAGAGCGCCAACATCCAACAACTGCCACAGCAAATGTTTTAGAAGACGGAAACAGTGTAATTGAGACACCAGTGACTCTAGCAGTCGAGCCAAACTCCACCCAACCAAGCAGCCAGTCGTCCCACCTTCATGTTCGGTCATATGATTTGGGGAGCTCACATAGTATCTCATACATTGTCGAGATGGTATGCCATGCAAAAGAGGGCTCGATAGAACCAGTCAAGGTTCATTATCCAATCCCCGCCTATCTCGTCGACCGCTCCAACTCCAAGTTTGAAGTCACTATTGGAGAGCAGGCGTCGGTGCAGGATGCCCTCACCATGCCTAGCCGCGATGTAAGTGATCAATTAGTCAGATCTTTCTTTGAGGTGTTCCACCCAGCCCATCCAGTTTTTGATAGACAGCATTTCATTGCTCAATACGAGCAGGGACTGGTGTCCCCCATTGTGCTTCACACTATATACATGATGGCGCTTACCTGCGGTCCGGAGCACTTGGTTGAAGTGGCTGGGTACAGTGATCGTACTGCTGCAAGAAAGGCATTCTATCTTCGCGCAAAAACATTGTACGACATAAATCACGAAAAGGAAAACATCAATCTGGTCGCAGCCTTGCATCTTCTTAGCTTCTGGTGGCTTGGTCCCGAGGACCAAAAGGACTCGTGGTACTGGCAAGGCTGTGCCGTGACGCTGGCGCAGTCGATAGGGATGCATCGTAGGTAAGTAAATTGTTTCGTAATAATTGCAGAGACTTTACTGAGTGAATGTTTCTTAGTCTGGCTCGATCTGAGTTGAGCCCAAGAGCAAAGTCCTTGTGGAAACGGGTTTGGTGGTCAATATATGTGAGCGCCTCCTGCATTCCGCTACTCTTCTCCGATATGCTAATAGAATAGATCCGTGACAGGCATGCCGCTGCAGCACTAGGTCGACCCTGTCGCATACGAGATGAGGACTGTGATATTGAATCACTTGAGGAGAGCGACTTTCTTTTTTACAAGGATTATGAGAGTGACCTTATCGTGGCTCAAGAGCCCTATCATGTCTCTTACGTCATTGAGATATCGAACATTTCAATAATTCGTAAGTATAATACAAACTATTCGTATAACTTCAGCGTTTAGTTTCCTCCTTTACTCACTAAGATCCCGGTCTAGTTGGAGACATCGTGATTGGCGAGTTTAGTCCACGTCGCCCTTCGTTGGATAAATTCGACACCAAGTCGATAGCCACAAGACTCAAAAATTGGCATGCAAAACTACCAGACATGTTACGAAACAACTCGTCCGTTAAATCCATGGATGCTCCATTTTGGGCTAGCATGTTGGATGCTTCTTATCAGTAATGGACTTTCACGTGTACTGCATAGTGCCTTTGCTGACAAACCTCTAGGACTGCATGCATACTTTTATTCCGTCCCAATACTGTTGTGAGTCTGTCTTCGAAAGAAGCGGACAGGGATTTGCAAGCACGCATGGCTGCAGACGCCATTACACGTATCGCTGAGGATCTGCTGGCGGCGGATATGATAAAATACGCACAGCTTCATCTGTAATACTCCCCATACCATTTTGGCGTTTGTACTAACCAAAAGACAGTGTCCCGGCAGCTTTTAGTGCTCTCTCTATCTACACGTTAGTAATTTGCAGACAAGACTCTATTCAACGGCAACTGGCCGAGAACAAATCGCGACAATGCCTGCTAGCATTGACAGAGCTGGCAAAATCCTGGCCTGTCAGAATGTGGATACTCAGAGCTTTTTTGAACTTGATGAAGAGATTGACCGGTCAAAATCCTGCATGTGGTGAGTCTGGGCTCAGCGTTACATCAAGGATTGGAACGAACAATGCCCATACATCCACAAACAATGCGGAATCGTTAGAAAGGCCTTGCACAATGAACCCAGCTGCCAATGGGCCCCAAGACAGCCAAGTCGGGCCGAATGTTCTAAACAGAGTTACGCTTAGCCCACAACCAGCCAATTTTTCCACCACACAATTCCAACAGCCACATTTCCCTCTTGACTATTTCACGGGGGCAGCCGATCAGCTGGTTCATGATTCAGTTTGGCTTGGTTGTTTGGACATTGAATTGTTCCAAAGGGAGCTCAGCGCCTTGTCCTCAGCATTCCCTGATCTGGACGAGAGAAGGGGCATGTTCCCCAGCTCAGGTTGATCAATGCCGAGATTTTAGTTGAATATTTGTTAAATAATCATCGCCAAGAGCAGAAAGTGAGGCCACGTTAATCGTGTACGTGAGACTGCGATAGCTCATTGCTCAGAAACTAAATTATAAATCAAGTAAAGACAACCCAATCACCTTTTTTAATTGGAAAATTTGTGTAAGGAGAAATGGCTATGAGAGACTAGCCTGTTTGCGGGGGCGAAGCCCGAAATGGGGATGACGTCAATTTCCGGGCAAGTCACCTCGGCGTCTCGGCCACCTCTCGCCCAAGCTTTTAGGCACACTGTGAGAGTAGTTGTTCCATACGTCCGTGATGATTTTCAATCCTTTTCTCTTCATTGCAACGTACAATGTGCTGCATCGTGACCGCCAAAACAAAATCCTAAACAACGCATTCGCGCCGACCCCTTTGTTGCCGAGCCTAACAGGTCTTACCTCCACCATTGAATACGCCGTCGCATTTCAGGAAAGGCTCCATGGGAAAGATGGATGACAGCTCACATGGTGGGCGAAATGTTCAAGGTAAGACAAATAGGTCGGTCAGGGCTCTCGCTTCTGTATTAAAGATTGACCATTTCAAAGCTTTACGCAACGATGATAATGTGGTATCCGCAAAGGATATGCCAAATCTCCACAAATGGATAATGATAGGTATCCTTTGTATGTCAATATTATGTGTGTACGTCGAGACCCACCATCTCCTGAAATTGCCTTCAGCTCGATAAGCTAATCCCTGAGAAGAACTTGTGCAAGTTCTATCTACGCAACCACTTACATTCAAATCAATGAGGAGTTCTCCACGACACACCTCATCTCAGCGATTGGTCTATCCACGTTTGTATTGGGTATTGCATTTGGCCCTCTACTTACGAGCCCGTTAAGCGAAAATTATGGTCGCAGACCCATCTACCTCTTTACGTGGCTCATGTTCATTCTATGGATCATCCCATCTGCAGTTGCAAAGAATATCGAGACGCTCATAGTCACTCACTTCTTTGCTGGCTTTTTTGGGAGCACTTTCCTATCCGTCGTTGGAGGTACCGTGAGCGATACCTTTGCTAGGAATGAGATCCAAATGCCAATGGCCTTTGTGTCCCTAGCACCTTTTGTCGGGCCTTCAACAGGCCCCCTGGTCGGGGGTTTCATCAACGCCAACCTGCACTGGAGATGGACATATTATATAATCATCATCTGGGCAGCCATTATTTTCGTGGCCATAGTGTGCTGGGTGCCAGAAACGTTCCATCCTGTCTTGATGAGAAAGGCGACTCGAAAACTCCATAATGAAGCTGGAAATAATCGGCATTTGACATTGGAGAAGAAGACTACTAATTCTACCAAGATGGCTGTGGCCGTATCTCTTCTCCGTCCCCTTCGGCTCCTTTTTCTTGAGCCTATGTGCTTATGTCTGAACATTTACTCTGGCGTTCTGCTGGGAATTTTATACTTGTTCTTCGGTGGTTTGCCACAAATATTCCGCGACAACCACCAAATGAATATCTGGCAAAGCGGACTCACATTTCTTGGCATCATTCTTGGAATGATCATTACCACACTGACGAGCCCCGTCTGGATCCAAATTCGCCGACGTTTGTTGCACAAACGCGAGCAAAACACCGGAGAAGCTGGAGTCAGTGAGCCAGAATTCCAGTTGGTATCTGCTATAGCTGGTAGTGTTCTCATCCCTATTGGTTTGTTTTGGGTTAGTTGGACAATACAGCCCAGTGTCCACTGGGTAATACCAATTATTGGATCATCCTTCTTCGGGTGCGGGTAAGTGGATAGACCCGATTTATATTTTCTACAACATGTCGGATGAATGTTGCTAACACACCAAATCAAAAGGGTCATACTGGTGTACAATGGGATCTTCACCTTTCTTGTACGAATTCATTGGCTTCCAAATTCATTTGCTTGTTGGTTTTAATCAAGTGCTGACCAAGATAACAGGTTGATGCTTACTCGCAGTATGCAGCATCGGCGCTTGCTTCCAACAGTTTGGCGAGAGCCTTGATAGCAGGTTAGTATTTCATCTCTATGTACTTTCCCATAAGTGCAGGCCCCAGTAATAACATGTTCTGCGAAGCTGCATTTCCAATATTACAAATACCAATGTACAAGAGACTTGGGTACCAATGGGGCACCAGCGTTTTGGCATTTTTGACGCTTGCAATGATGCCATTCCCTTGGCTATTCTTCAAGTATGGCAGAGTGCTTCGAGGGATGAGTAAATTTGCCACCGCTCCCCTCTGAGCTACCAGCACCATTTCGCCACATAGGTTCGTGGAAAAAGACAATCTCGTGGGGGCCAACAGAAGCATACTAATACTAAGGGATTTTATTAATAAAATTAGGAAAATAGAAAGACTTAGTACTTATCTAAGGCCTCTTTAGGTACTAGCTAAGCCTTTCCTATCATTGGAACTGGTGCAGATCTATTCGCCCTTCTTTTTAAGCAAGGCTGTGATGCGAAGTCCAGCTTGTGCGTATATGGACATGGGAACAGCACAAGGAGGTTTACATCAAAGACTAGAGACCGATCCAAAGATCAAGTTACTTCGGCATCGGCGGATAACTTAAGAGCCTAAAGGTATCCGGGGTATGTGACGAGATACCAATTATGTGGCGTGAGGAAGGGCGGTACGATGGCGCTAGTCACGTCCACATGGGGGAACATTGCGGCTAACACTACGTTCTTTCTTGACATTCATCATGGAGACTCGGAACCAAATTACAAGTTTGGCAGAATTGCGTGATATCGGGAGCAGCGGATCATCTCTGATTCGCGAAGAGATGAACGATTGGCGTCCGTGAAAACTTTGAAGGAAACTGCGGCATTCAGTGGGTCTTGGTCGGAATTGGCAGCTCAGAAGCGGGGACGTAAGCATTATATCGAACTAACTATCAGGGATCAAACGTTTATTAATAAATGACATGATTGCTGTATTGGCTCACTAGACAAGCATCTCACGTCCTCACCAACTATACCAAGGCTCGATTGAATCGGCGAGTAGTTGCACCGACTCATTTCTTCAAGACCCACTACGACTCGGGGCGGAGCAACTTGCTCGAACAGGCCCTGTGAAATTCTAGACATTTCTGGTCCCAACGCTTGGATCGGGAAATGCCTCGGCACTGTTATTAATCCTTGTCGCTTTGGGCGGGGTCTCCATATTCCATGACCAGGGCCTGAAAAACATGAACCATTGGACTTGTCTGCGAGGCGAGAATATGACATGAATAGATGCGCTTACGAGTGAATATACATGTCTGCGCATCCAAAACGGAGATGCGTTATGTGCGACAGTTGAACTTAATTGTGTGAAAGTGGTCGAGGCAGTCCGGTAGAAATGCTTTGTGAACCTTTTGCAGAAAGGCTTTAACGACTACTTACGTCATGGCACCGGGCCAACAAAACTGGTGGGGGGAGAAAAAAAAAGGAAACGAGGATATGGAACACAAAGGTCTCCTCTCGTAGGTAGTAGTGGGCAGACAAACGCGTATCTCCGTATTTCTGTGCCATGATTTCGTCGTTCGACTTGACATTTGCTCGAATTGAGTTTAAACCCGGACTCGGTCAAACCTTGGCGTCCGCTCGCCCATTTACAAATAGACAACGGGTCCTCGGCTCGCCTTAACCACCCGTCTTCTCATCGGATCAACCACTAGAAAGAGCTAATCAATAGTGGACCTTTTCGGTCTAGTCCCCCCAAGAGCGAAAAAAAAACGTGGCGCGGCCCCCCTATTGAGAACTAACGCAGCCTGTCGGCCTGGTTGACGCTCCTTGAAAAGCAAGGCCGTCGCCAGCTCTTGGAATTGACTTTGTTCTGAATCCTATCGAAAATCCGAAAAAAAGAAATGGCCAATCTACAAATCGCGAAGGAGCTTACCCTGCCATGCGGCTTGGTGTTACCGAACCGCCTCGCTAAGGCGGCCATGGCTGAGCACATGGCCGACCGCAATGGTCTCCCAACGGAGAAATTCCACTCGGCGTATGGTCAATGGGCCGATGGTGGATGGGGGCTGGTCATTACAGGTATGGCAACTTGTGAACGAGGCTTTTGGGAAATTTTACTAACGGGCGCTGGATCTAGGCAATGTGCAGGTAGACCCTAAATACTTGGGCGGAGGACTCGATGTCACGTTCAAGAGCTCAGTGGGCCGTGAAGAAATACTGAAGGCCTGGAAGTCTTGGGCACAGGTCTGCAACCGCAACGGCACGCCGACCATTGTGCAGATCAACCACCCGGGACGCCAGTCCCCCGCTGGCGCAGGAGACCGCAGCTTCTGGGACAAGAACTTAGCACCTAGCGCAATTCCCATGAACCTTGGTCAAGGCCTTGTCGCCCGCTTCATCAACGCCCTCGTCTTTGGCACGCCCAAGGAGATGACTGTCCAGGACATCAAGGACCTCATTACCTCGTTTGCTGAATCTGCCAAGTTCGTGGCCGAGGCGGGCTTTGCAGGTGTCGAGATCCACGCCGCCCACGGTTACCTGCTGTCTCAATTCTTGTCGGAAAAGTCCAACCAGCGAACTGACGAGTACGGTGGCTCTGCTGCCGGCCGGGCAAAGATTGTTGTCGACATTATCGAGGCCATTCGCGCGGTGGTGCCCAAGGATTTCTGTGTGGGCATCAAACTCAACTCGGCGGATCATCAATCTGGCGCCGAACTCAAGGATTGCATTGAGCAGCTGAAACTGATTAGCGAAACCGGCATCGACTTTTTGGAAATCAGCGGTGGTAACTACGAGAACCCGACCGTAAGTGAACGCTTCTATTGGACACTTTAGGAACACTGTGATTGACGATTTATACAATAGATGTCACATGGAAAATTAGAAGGCGAAAAGCCAGTCTCTAGCCGAACTGTTGCTCGCGAGGCCTTCTTCCTCGAGTTTGCCAGGTCTATCCGAAACGACTTCCCCAATGTTCTCTTGATGGTTACCGGCGGTTTCCGTACTCGCCAAGCCATGGAAGCAGCCATCGCAAACGGGGATTGCGACTTGATTGGCATTGGCCGACCCGCAGTTCTCAACCCCCATCTCCCTAAAAACATCATTCTCAACCCGGAGCTGAAGGATGAGGAGGCCAAGGTTTACGCCCGCAAGATTCACCCCCCGTGGTTGGTGAGCAAGCTTCCAGTCAGCTTTATTGGTGCAGGCGCCGAAACTGTAAGTCCTCCGTTCTTTCGAATTTCAACCGGGTAAGATTTCTAATGCTTTGCAGAGTTGGTATGGACAGCAAATTCGCTTGATTACACAGTCGTAGGGTTTTCTTTATTTACCGTCGGGATTATGCGGCGTTTGGTTAGCATACCACTGTTTTGATAGCAAGGACGAAGATAATGTGTGAATGCCATATACTATTTCCCATTTGAATAATACCAGTAACTCTTCGCAAGGCTACTCAAAAGCTAAACATTCAAATTGATTCCAACGTGGCAGTATTAGAGATCCATCTCTACCTGCTAGAGAATAGGTGAACTCGTCCTCAAAAGAAACGCAAAGCACTCAAAAAGCTGGATAGTTACGTTTTTGTATAAGCATGATCACGTAATAAATTTAGGTGGCAGTTTCGCACTTCTCATGCAACCCACTCTCCTTATAATTTTCTCCATCGTCCGTTCTATTGTTGCAACCAAATTGCCTCAGTATTCGAACTTTAGTCGACTGCTGAGTAATTTTCCCGGCGAGTTCTAGCCGTTGTGTGAAGTCCCCAACAAACTGAATCACCTGCTATTATTCCATTCCTCATTCCCTCCTAGATCATCTTAATCATGTGCACATACGCTTGACCCTTGAACTTTCATAGATTCCCCGCGATAGACAGAAAGTAGCCAATCGGAACGTACTAGCCAGCGAACTCGGTGAGTATAGCTGTGAGGTATGGCCGCACGGGCCGTCATTGTGGATGTAAGATCTCGGCATTGCAAATAGTATACCGGTAGTTCATTCTCCCGGACTCGATTAAATGTTGTAACTCAATAATGTCATTTCATGCATGGTTTTAGTTGGAAGATCTCAAGAAATCGCCTGGCGGCACCGGGTGGGGTGTCTAGAAAGTTTATCGTCACTAGGTATGAATAATTTCAGCCACATAAGCGATAGCTTGCAAATCGTAAATTACTAGCTCCAAGTTGATTCCAAGTCACTTCATCCCAATTTTTCTTCTTGTTGGATTTTGCATGGTGCTGACCTATTTTGCTTTTGTTGCCTCTGTCAGGCGCATAGATTCAACGAGTCGTGGAGACGTGGACAGATGGCGTGCTTTTATGGGCTAGCCTGCTGACAGCAAATACGCCATCAACGCCTCGAATCACGAGCACATCACGACATTGGAATTTGATTCACATGGCCACCTGTCTCAAAACCTACCAATCAGCGCACCTTAAAACGTGAGCAATGCCCGTATCAGTTGCCTAGGGCACTAATTTTGGAAGGGATTCGCTCCTGGACCAAAGATAGGCTTTTGTCATGCGCATCTCCTTCCGTCTCACACTTAGGCTCTTTGGAACGCGCTTAGCTCCAAAAAATGCGCCGTTGTAAACATACAGGCTAATAATGTCGTGCTTGGGTGGGCGGGATTGATTGTCTCTCAAGTTATTTTGCTCGTCGCGTATTTTCCAACTGTCATCTTTGTCTCTGGACTGGGTTTTTCTTAGGCAGGCCAGCGTTGCAATTAGGCGGTTTTTTTTTTTAGCTTTTTCATTTGGTTTTTATTAACAAAATTATGAGCTTTCTATTCTCGTCGGCCCGGAAGCCGTCGTACGGGTCGCTAGGCGAAGCCGACAGTGATGCCGCAGACTCCTCCTCTGGCAGCGACACCTGGGTGCCGCCGAATGAGGATCAGATCCCGCTCTTGGGCGCCAGCCAGAAGTCATCACCATCTGCATCAACCACCAGACTCTCCGACACCCCTCCATTAGGTGAACCAGTGAATGAAAAGACGTTTTGGTGGCAGAGAAACCCAAACTTTGATGGGGACGCCATTGCCACACAGGAATCGGTTTTTGATGACCCAGTGCTCGCCAAGAAATATCAGCCGCGTGATGACTGGGAAAATATCCATCGGTTTGATCCCTCGGCCAGGTGGACGTGGGATGAAGAACACAAGCTATTAAGGAAGATTGACATTCGCATCATGCTATTCGCCTGCCTCACCTTCATGGCCCTGCAGCTTGATCGGGCCAATCTCTCGCAGGCGCTGTCGGACAATTTTTTGGCCGATCTGGGGCTCGATACAAACGGTAAAAAGAAAACCATATATGCGTGTGCATGAAGTTGATTTCTAATATGCTGGACCAGACTATAATCTTGGCAACACAGTCTTCAAGCTAGCCTTTCTCTGTGCCGAGCTGCCGTCGCAGGTACTGAGCAAATGGATCGGACCGGACCGGTGGGTTCCAATGCAAATGTGTATCTGGAGTATCGTGTCCATCAGCCAATTTTGGCTCAAAGATAAAGCCACTTTCCTCATCACCCGCGTGCTATTGGCCATATGCGAGGGCGGCTTCATCCCGGATGTACGTTGATAAATCAAAAAAATATTCATATTGCTACCAAAGCCGGATAACAAGCTTACGGCGGATAGATTATCCTGTACCTCAGCTACTTCTATAAATCCCACGAGCTCTCCATCAGGCTCGCGCTCTTCTGGGCGGCCATGTCGCTGGCCGACATCCTGGCCGGCTTCCTCGCCGCCGGGCTTCTGCAGCTCCGAGGATTCTACGGCCTCGAAGGATGGCGATGGCTGTTCATGATTGAGGTATGTGGTAGCACCAGTCCCACGCTGCTTGTTCGGTCGCTGAGTCGTGTAACGACAGGGGCTCTTGACCCTCTTTGTCGGTGTTTTGGCCTTCGGGCTTATGCCGCCGGGTCCATGCCAAACAGCAAATTGGTTCCGCGGAGAAGAAGGGTGGTTTACCGAGAGGTACGGCATATCATTCTCCACCGGTGGTTGGACGCTGCAGCTAACATGTCGTAAAAGGGAAGAGGTAATCATGGTCAATCGGGTCATTCGGGATGATCCAAGCAAAGGCGACATGCACAATCGGCAACCGATTACTCTGAAGCTCCTGCTCCAGAGTTTGCTAGACTACGACCTCTGGCCGCTGTACATCATAGGACTGTTTTGGGAGCAGCCTATCGTCCCGCCCAAGCAGTATCTGACCCTAGTGCTGCGCGAGCTCGGATTCAGCACCGTTATCACTAATCTTCTGACTGTTCCCACCACCTTTCTCACCATGTGCTCCATCATGGGTCTGACGTATTTGTCAGAATTATGGGACGAAAGGACTTTCACCTGCATGCTATATCAAATCTGGGCGCTTCCGTTCCTGGTTTTCCTCTATGCTGTGGATATCACACAGATCAATCGCTGGCTGGCGTGGGGGATGTTGAGCCTCCTCCTTGCATGCCCATCTCGTACGTTTAATCTCCTTTTCCTACCCCCCCCCGGGGGGGGGCTGGTAGATGATGACCGCTGATCCGTTTTTGGTACTGCCAGCACACGCAATCCAAGTGAGCTGGAATTCTAGAAACTCGAACGCCGTTCGGCTCCGCACGGTTTCCGCCGCCATGTACAACATGTGCGTACAGACCGCCGGCATCATGGCGTCCAACATATACCGGGCCGATGACAAGCCCCGCTACCGGCGAGGCAACCGGAATCTCATCACGATCGCGTGCATGAATATCGTTCTCTACGTGTTGATCAAAGCTTACTATGTGTGGCGGAACAAGACTAGAGAAAATAAGTGGAATGCCATGACGGTGGAGCAGAAGCAGCACTATCTAGATACGACGACCGACGAGGGCAACAAGAGGTTGGATTTTCGCTTCGCTCACTGATTTCGGCCAGTCCGGGCACGCCACGGTAAGCACCAAAGTGGCTTACCTGTTCGCCTCATTTTCTTTTTTCTGTGTTGCCAGAAAAGTGTCATGCCCGGCAACTATCCGGTCGCGACCTATGAAACGACGGGCTGACGACCGTAGGGGTGCCGGCCCGTACGCGGCAAAGCAAGGGGGGCACGCGGAAGCACTGGTTTTCTCTATAGGGCAAGTTTTGGAATTATAACATAGGTTAGACAGTTCCACCTCCCCATTCGACCTTGCATCCGTCCGGGTCACGCTGCCGTCAATTCTCCATGGCGCGATGTGGGTGTACGGGACAAGTTATAATCAGTCTCTTGGTGGGTTGGTCGCACGCGCACGATCTGGGGGACCCGCTGCGGCGGTTGAGTGAGTGTAGGACCCCATGGTATGATCCCCGGAAGGGCGACCGGTTGGCAAAAATGGCGGGCGCCAGCCAATCGCCAGGTGTGAGATTACCCATACAGTGAGGGGTTTAGGTGTTATCGGACATCGCCGCACCATCATCTTTAGCAGGGCATGGCGCATCCGGATAAGCGGAACGCATCATGCCCCAGTCTGGGGGAAGTTGGTTTCGTTGAGGACCGGCCTGGCTCGTGGGAAAAAGAAGAATAAGAACCCCTAGGCAGTACGCAGAGAGATCTAGCAATCCCTCCAAGCAATCCCCAATTGATAGATCAATCACCACATTTCTTGCAATGGCCTACCTCGACACTGTTGCACCCGAGCTCGAAGCCGCCAACCAGAGATATGCAGAGACATTCGCGGGCGCAGATCTGCCCTCTCCGCCAAGCCGGTACGTCTGAACCAACGTTCAGATTGTCCCAGATCTGAGATGCTCCCAGGATCCAGGGCTGAGTCGTATACAGAAAAGTGCTAGTCATTACGTGCATGGACTCCCGGTTAGATCCCGCTAAAGCACTGGGGCTGGAACTTGGAGATGCGCACGTGATTCGAAACGTAAGAATATCCTCTCTGATGCAACCTTGGAAGGGCCATTGCTAATAAGTTTCTCTTTTGCGGGTTTAGGCCGGAGGTCGCGCTGTTGAGGCGATGCGGTCCATCTTGATCTCGCAGCAATTGCTGGGCACACGCGAAATCGTTGTCATGCACCATGTAAGGAAACCCTCCCCAAAAAAAACGAACAACAACCCATTTCTTCTCCATGTTCCACTGGCTAACATTTGACTTTTGTTTTCTCCGACCGTAGACCGGATGTGGCATGCAGAAATTTTCCGACTCGGAGTTTAGATCCAAGATCCGAAGGGAACTCAACGAGGATGTGGACCACATTTCTTTTCTCCCCTTTGCCGACTTGAAGCAGAGCGTCCTGGATGATGTCCACCTGCTCAAGCGCAGCCCACTTATTCTAGACGTGCCCATCTCGGGATACATTTACGATGTCAAGACGGGCAGGATCGAACTCGTCACCGAGTGACTATCTCGACCCTCTCTTCTTCGCCCAACCCTCCGGACTTGGTCTTTTAGAGGGAACCGCGGTTGGATGTACATAGCTTTCCCCTTGCTGGCAGTTTTTTGTTCATACTTGTTTATAAATACCCTCGGGGCGCGTTTATTTAGCCCGAACAAATGTTATTAAGATGAAAAATCGCAATCTGCCTGCCGCCTCACTCTCGCCTCACTATTGCCAGCACATGCAATGAGCATTATCCCTACTACTGTTGAACCTTGGCATCCCTCAGTCTCGCGGCACGCTCTGCCCGCCCTTCGCTCTTCGGGTCGAAATATGCTTAAGGCGAAAAAAGTCAGATTCTGATTCATCACAACATGTTAGGGTTTCTACTCACGCTTTTCACCGAACACGGTGGTGCGAATGCCTCGGCGTGGGGTCTCGTACGCTCCGGGTATCACGCGGTGAAGAACATACCTATCAGATCAGCCGCGTTAGCTCAATCTCGAAACGATTTAAGGTTGGAGATGCTCACCGGTTGTCCCACATGGCTACAGCGCCAACAGTCCACTTCCATCTCACGTAGTGATCATCCGCCGAGTGGATATGATAGGCAAAGAAATCTAGCAGCTTGTCTGCACGGCAATTAGCTTTTGGGGGGCCTCAATGTCTTTTTTTTCGGCTGCACTCACCCGATTCAGCCTTTTTAAGCTCCGCAAACCCGGTCACGAATCCAGGGTTGACGTTAATCGCCTTCAGTCCTGTGACGGGGTGCGTGCGCACAGCTGGGTGGTGTGTGTCGATTGGGGGCCGATTAGGTCCTTTACCCCAAAGATCCAAGATTGTGTCGTATTGCAGCTACATGAGTAAGTTTAATACTGGATAGTATAGATATCGGCCCGTCCAATTACTTACTCTTGACGTGTGCACCGCATGGAGCCCATCCACAAACCGCTTCATGGCATCGCTCAAAGTATCGTACAGACCGTAGCCGGACACCCAAGCGGTGTCGCCTCCGACTTCGGGGTGCTCCTCCATTCTCAGGAGGGAATAGGAAGGCGGGTTGATCTCGAATGAAGTATCGGCGTGGAAATCACCCTGGGGCCACGGCGTGTAGTTTGCGAGTTGACGGTGATCCTTGGTACTGCCGCTGATAACAAGGTGCTTGACATCCTTCTGAGCGGGGTGCTTATCGAGGATCCCATAATGCTCAAATAGCTGCTCCTGTTTCTCAGTGGTCAGGTCTTGGTCTCTGAAAAACACAACTCCGCGCTCGTTAACTAAGAGAGCCAGCTCATCCAATTGGGTGGGTGATAGTTGCGAGAGCTGGACACCCTCTAGAACCGAGCCAATCGATTCTGTGAGGTCTATTTTCTTCGCCACCGAAAGCAACGCTTTTTTTTCTGGGTCCGCAAAAGAGGCCCTATCCTTAGGAGGCTCGAAAGCTTCTCTGATGGGATCGGGGGGGCTCCAGTCCTTAATCCTTGGGTTGAAGTTTGGGTGAATGGTGACTGGGTGTCCCGAGTCCGGGGAGATGTGTTTGTAGGCCTCAATGTTAGACATGTTGATAATCTAATGTTCTCAAATGCTAGATATTGTAAGTGAGTTTAAAAAAGCATTGGCCACGTTAAAATGCATGCCAGCTAGTTTTGGCATCTGGTTCCTGGCCCCGGATATAAATGATGCACCAAAATCACCATTGGTAATGGCATCCAAACATGACGCTTTCTAGTGGGGATATTGCGAATCTGACAAGCTTATCGATAGCAATTTATGATGTGCATAGTAATAATTACCTTGTACTTTTCTTTGCTTCTGTGGATTTCAGAAGTTTACTTGCACTGGGTTGCGCATCCCACCGGTAATAATGCGGGGAAATAATGACGTGCAACGCGATGTTGATGATACCACCCACTACTCCGGCTGGAATTCGCTAAACGGCCCTCTCAACTTGAATCCTTTCAATATACTTAATTATGCTGACATCTCGAAATGTATCATTATGGTAGAGCTTACATTATGTGCGGCAGGTTTAAACCCAAAAGCGCACAGAATTAATTAATCTTTCTCGTGAACAATATTGCTCTTCGAGATGCAGCTATTTTACATGACCAAAACCTTCTCATAAGGTAGTATTGAAGTCCATCTTTCATTTGCATTCCTCGCCCAAATCTTCCGAAGTGATTGTAAACCCTTGAGTAAATTGCCAAAACCACTATTTGCAAAACGCCGCTGTAGAAATTCTTCGAAAAACGCCTTGTGCTCATCTAAGCGGCAATCTGATGCAGCCACGAATGTGACCCAGACCAATACTTTATGAACTGGAGAATCATAAGGAATTGCTTCCAGTGACTCTTTGAACCGCTGCACTCGGCGGATGGAGTTGATGCTTGCTGTGGACTCCGAAGAAGATGAGTTAAGGTCTAAAAACACTTGGTGGAGATATATATCTCTCGCTTGATCTACCAAATTAGACACTTGGCTTGGGATCAGGGATTGCTCCGGATATCGCTGAACTGAGTGGTTCAAGCAATCTAATAGTTGTGCAGTTCGGACACTGGATGACATTACATGTACCCCAGTCTGCTCACAAATTAGTGGTGCTGCATAAACCCGCATTCTGTAGATTAAATGTGTCAATTTGCACCAGCCATACAATTGCCCGTTCTGAGTTCTGACTTACTTGTTGACCTGTCTCATTATGAAATCAGTGTACTCTCCTTTCCCAAGCCCTTCACTTCCTCCCATGGCCTCTATGGCCGATTCAAGCATGCGAAACAGGACGGGGAAATCAGAACTGCCCGTTACCATCACTGCACCTAGGAGAACCAATATTGTCGTTATAATTGAGAGCCTGCTGCTCTGATCCCCGTGGACCAATTCTTGCCGCTCTCGTAGACCACGTATAGCGCACACATACGATTGGCTCGAGTTCGAATCCAACGAATTCAATGCGTCCGTCCGTATCTCTCGTGATGATAGAGTGCTAACACGTCGGTGTGCGTCAGCGGCCGCGAGGACTGCATTCAACACCAACTCATCCGCCTGGGCCAATGGGAGGATCAAATGCCGCCAGCCATTATGCGGCCCGTCAAAAGCAATCATTTCACTCGCTATGTGCTTGGAGACTAGGCATCCATGTCAGCGAACACAACAAAAAGCCAGGGGTTCATCATACAATGCAACATAAGGTGTCGTCGCTCTAAATTCATTGGTTCCGACATTGGTTGAAATAGTACAACGTTGTTTGATGAAGAAATTTCATCCTCAACGTTGATATCCAACGTGTCTTCGTCATCAATATTTCCAAATGTTGAGTCCCATGCGGGTGGATTGATAACAGCATCGGGAACAATTTGTTCCACCCCTACCGCGATTTCACCAGTGGCGTCCTCGATTGGATCAACAGTCTTCGTAATAGCCTTTTCAGCCTCTGCAGAACGCTTTTTCTTCTTCTCTTCTTTTCTGTGATGCATCAGCCTAAGTTTAGACTCTATAGACCATCATCTTCGACTTACGCCTGGAAAACAAGTTCCATGGTCATTCCGACCCATTTCCCTCGTGCAGCAACGCCATTATTAAACCGGTGTCGAACACCCAGGCCACTGCACTTCAATCCTTTTTGAGAGCATTTTCGGCACTGAGGCTCAGTGCGATCGCAGTGTATCCGTCGCTGGGAGCATTCATGGCAGCCTATATAATTAGCGACTATTTATATGAATTGATCAAATATACACACCTTTTGTCTTGGGAATGTATGGCCGCTTCTTGGTGGGCATGGCAAACGTTCCGGTGCGTTCCGGTTTACTCCCGGTCTGTCAGACCTACCTTGTTACTCACCAGGATCAAAAACTTGACAAGGCAGTGCAACCCTTGCAAATCGGGAGATCAGGTTCCCAAATCTCACCTCACATACCAGGTGACTACACGCAGCCGGTTTAAATGAAGCATCTGTTTTGGAAATGAAACATGACGTGGTGATGCTTATCTTGAAAGCGGGGTTCTCCTGATCATGACTCGACTTTGGCCACCAGAGGAAGCTCTAGAATTTGTAGGTTCGAGGTGTGAGCAAGGTTTAAGCGATGCGCTATTCCTAAAGAGGAATATAAAATGAGAGCAGAGGCCTGGGTATGATTGCTTATCGATTACGAATCTGGGGCACCTAGCAGTGGCAACTGAAAAGAAAAATAACTTCAAAACCGACAAATGACAGATGATGCAATTTATTCATGGTTTGTTACTCTATTTTCACATTGGTGTGGCTCCATGCCTAGCCGTAAGTCTTTTGATGATTTCTTCGTCCTTTTCAATAACTGGCAATGAGAAAAGTGACACATGTGGTAATTAAGATCAGGTAATACGACATTAGAACGGGTCTGGAGATAGCTTCACGACAGACTACAATTTGCAGAGACTATCTGAATAGGGCAGTCTACAAAACATCCCAGGATATAATTAAGCAACGGCAGTCAATTATGGTTTAATAGACTGAAAACACGCGACACTTGAGCAGCTACCCTATAGATTGGTCTGGTATTTGGATGAGCAGCTTTGTTAGAAAAACAAAATAAATGTAACAATTTTATTTCGTTTAATCAAAATAACGCGATGATGAAGGGTTGCTTAAATTTTCTAGCAACAATGGC
The DNA here is from genome assembly GCA_022837005.1 of Calonectria pteridis. Classification (NCBI taxonomy): domain Eukaryota; kingdom Fungi; phylum Ascomycota; class Sordariomycetes; order Hypocreales; family Nectriaceae; genus Calonectria; species Calonectria pteridis. The sequence goes on from JAKZGU010000430.1 coordinate 99,781, forward strand.
TGTGGCGCATTGAGATTCCATTCCTCATTCTCCCACTGAAGAGCGGAAAGAGACGTGGCTGATAGTGACTTACGACCGAGCTGAGGGAACGTGACTCTGGAATACAGGCATTTCAATCAATGGTCAAGACAAGTGCCACCTAGTCGCCTATGACCATAGTAAAATTTTGCACATATAGGCTTAGATACGAAGGGGAAATATTACGTTACACCTTCTTATCCGACGATAAGTACCTCGCGTTATTTTCTCGAAATAACGGCCAATATTGTTGATCCCCAGCAAAGTTAGAGTTCTAGATACAGCCGAGGTGTACTGTATCGAAATTTTCGAAAATGTGAGGCAAAACGCCACTTTCTCACCATATGGTCGCTTTTTGGTGTTGTTCTTTGAAAACTCCGAAATTGGGATCCGGGAAACTGAGAGTCGACCTATGTTGCGAAAAGTTCATTCTGACGCTGACTATTTGGCTTTATCAACTGATAGTCACTTTCTCGCGCTGGCTTCAGTCAGCCATGTTGAAATCTGGGATCTTGATCGCATCCACATTTGCAACACGGATTACGTTATTTGATCAGCAAACCTCGATCTTGGTCATATTGCGAATTGCGATGAACATAAGGGGGTTGTTTACCTTGATGTTTTTTTGAGCGCCATTGCTCTCTCGACAGACTTGCAGTGGCTTCCCGCCTGCGTCGGTCACAACATCCCGAAATGTGGGTATCAAACAAACTCGTTGCTTTTTCTTCAAACAACAAGCGCATTGTAATATATGGAATGGAAATGGAGGTATGGCATGTTGAGACAGGCAGGATCATTTACCGGGCCGACAACTTGTCAATTATTTCCATCCGATTTGACCCGGGAAGCGATTCACGACTATATACAAATCTTGGTACCCTCAATTTGAATCGACCTGTTGTGAATGGATCCTAGCAGAACAGTATCGAAGCTTCACAAGACGAATATAATTTAAGCATGGATTCTGCCTGGATCCGTAATGGTGATAATCGAGCACTGTGGCCATCTTCAGACGACCGCACTCGTAAATATGCTATGATGGGTTCAAGAGTTGCGATCGTATCCTCCTTCGGATACTTACTGCTACTACAATCAGGGTGATTGGACTCTGTGAAGGGCCTCCATGCTAAGCAGAAGAATACGCGTCAGCAACAAATTAGAACAAGAAAGAAAGGTTCAGCGAAGCCCATATATCCTCCTAAAGCCCTGATTCTGGGTAACGTCAACATCTCTGCGTGATTGGTTTGCACGGAAATGAATCTGACCTAAGGATTGTATTTACCAATCGAGAGAGCTGACGTTATAGATGACAAAAGAGGTAATGCACGTTTTATGACAAGGTTGACCCACTGTGGCCTTTCAATTCAGATACCCTGGACGATTGGCAAAGGTGCAGCGAGAAGCCTGCATGCACAGGCCCAGTGCTAGCGGTGTGTTAGCGCGCGCATTGCCCATTGTTCCCAGGGCATTTCCGCCAAGTGCGATTTTTAGTTCAGGCATCACGGCCCTGATTGCGAGCAAGATTGGAAGGCCGGTGCCAGCCAAGCTACTAAACAGGATCACGATGAACTCAATCTACCTGTGGCTGATCCCCTGTACTGGCCTTTTCTTAACAAAGCGCAAGTCTTGGTCAATAACGCGTCGTCTACCGCAATGGTTTGCTGCATGCTTCGGAAATGTGGTTGTCATCATGCGACTGCTTCTTAAGCTTACAGCTAGCGTTCAGCTAGTTCACGGACATTTCGCTCACCGTTAATAGCGATCCCATCACAGGCAAACGAGACCAATCAGCCCACTTGTTTCACGGGGGATTGCCCATGCGCTTTTCAGGGGTAACACGGCCGGATCACGATGGAGTTGGTCGAAGTACGACGCTGAGATTGCTGATGCTGAAACTGGTTAGCTCCAGCGGCGTGTTCCTATTACCAACACAGCAATGACCGAGATTTCCACGCGAGTGGGCCGGGCGACAGGATAGCCTACAATTTCTCCCTTCCTTCGTCTTTCGATGTTTTTCTTTCCAACTTTCTTGGTTCGCTGTGATTTGATGCATCATGGCGGACCAACCGTATGCCGATGACCCGGCCTTCTATTCTGATGAGCCGTCAGATGATGTCGTTGAATCTTACAATCTCTTGCCTCACCCAGACGACACGACAAATCAGGATCACCCTGATGATGCTCCACTCTTCACGCCTAAAAAAAGCCGTAAGCGGTGCATCGGAACGCTCAAAATCATCCTGGTGGTCATTTTGTGTGTTTGCATGTTCATCTACTTAGTCTTGACGAGATCGAAGCGCAGCTCTTCCAACCGAAAATGGAAACAAAAGATTGGGGACAAAAACAAGAACAATAAGGTTGTCGCAGTTCCATACGACCTGAATTTTCCTGCACTCTATCCCGAAATCACATCCGGAGTGGGATCGGAATGTCGCGCGGCTTGGGATGCTCTGAATTCTGTTCGATGCCATGACAAAATTTTTGATCGAAGTCGTGACAATGGCACGAGCACAATCCGTCTCGCTTTTGGCTGGGACCCAATGTACTTCCTCCCGAAAATGTGCACTGATGACTGCAAGGGTGCTCTCGAAGGCGCCTACACTAATCTCTCGGCCAAATGCTCCTCAGATGACCGATTTAATCTCGAGGGCTACAATGGCATGTTTGACACCAAATTTCTTGAGCCTGGACCTGTCGCTGCTGTTGAGAAGCTGTCTCGAAGATTGAAGCACGGGTGTCGGTCGAGTCCCACGAAGGACAGCGATTATGAGTTTTGCCCTACCGAGATGCTTAATCGCTTTGAGGTCATCGACGGCATGAACGGGAATCTCGATGGCATCGCCAGCTTTATCTCCTCCACCGATACCAGGAAAATTGAACCAGCGACCCGGCACAGAGGCACCAAGACGACCAACAAGTTTCGATATAGATTTGACTACAAGACACGAGAGCAAAGGTACGGGCCTGGAGACGGGGAAACCTACTGTGGCTGGTGTACCTTTGACTTTCTCAACCGCACCCTAAATGCCTGGACCGAAGGTGCCATACTTAGTCCAGACACCCAACAGCCAGTCTCACTTCCCGAGTTTATCAAGCGTGTAACCATCGCAGGCAAGCGGTGTGCATCATCTGGCCAGTGGGAAAAGATCTATGATGCGGCAATCGCCCGGTACATCGACACCGGCATCTTGCCAGCGGACTGGGAAACATCAATGCCATCAGGCGACCTGGAGTACCTTATCATGCACGGCCCCTCCCTGGGAGATTCGCCAGTCTCCGGTATTCATGCCGAAATCGAACGGCTGTCGTCTCCGGAAGGGCAGAAGGAATGGGATAACACCAAGGTGCCAACTTACGGACCCATTTCTTGCCTTTCTACTCTAGAAAGCGTTTATACCTCTGCGAAATGTTACATCAACTTGCCACAGGAAGTCTTTTCTATTATGGTGGGACAGAAGTCAAAGAAGCTGCGAGAAGCCTACTGCAGCGAGGATTGCTCTGAGGTTCTCGATGGTGTTACGGAATCCACCAGCTCCAAGTGCCGCTCCAGCAGCCAACCAGCCCAGGTCAAGCAATATTTCGAAGACTTTGAGACTGCGAAAATGCAGCGAAAGACGTTTTGCGATCTTCTTGGCAAGACTTCTCAGAAATGGGACTGCGTGAGCGCTCTGCAGCACATGAATACTTCCGCATGGGCGTTCGGCCACCCCGAGGTCGCCGAACTGCTGGCCGGAGTAGAAAATGGACTCGAGGAAATAAAGGCCAGGCTCATCCCAGAAGACTTGCGCGAGGAGTTCAACAAGGATCCGCAAATGATTGCGACAAGCCCGATCGCCAAGAACGTCACGGATCGAAAGTGGAGAATCGAGGTTGGCGACAGCGTCTGCGCCGGCTGCATTTGGAACTTGCTGGCTGGAAATGAGCCGTCAAATATGAAGTACTACATGAAAAAAGCCCCTTCAACCTCAGCCTATGTCGAATTCGTTACAAAGTATCACTCAACGTGCACGGCTCTCGGCGCAGGTTGGCTTGGGGGAGTGCCATACGGGGACGACCCCGTTATTTGGCGCGTCAAGGACGAGCGCGGCAGAATCATGCGATACATTGATGCAGGACGTACCGGAGCCTGGGGAAAAGAGGTAAGCGGGGTGGACGAAGCAACCGGCAAGGTTGAGGTGTATTACAAGGATCATGGGGGTCGACCTGGGATCGATGTTCCGTCACTCTGGCATGTTTTGCAGGCCGAGAGAGCCTTGAAGGCTGAAAAGGAAGGGATATTGTTGGAATGGGAGGCTGAGGAAGAGGCGCACAGAAGGAAGGCGGACGCAGAGATTTGGGACACTTCAAAAGAGTGGCGTTCACCTACGTACATTGGTCCCAAAGGTGGATTTGCGGATAAGAAGTAATGAGTATGATGTATTGAATAGACTGTATCACATAGTTTCCAGCAAGAACCAAGACTGGCACTTCTGTTTTGCATTGTATTTTGAGGCAAGTTGTGATCATTAAGTTCACTCCCGCGAGACATCTGCAGGCTTAGCGCTGACATTCATTCAAGCAAAAATATGATGGTTTCTTGCACATGCACGGCTCTGCTTGGGATGAAAAAACTGGTAAATGACATGCACCTGGCCACATCGTGATGGCTCCAATCAAAATTCTACAAGTGTTTATATTTCGGTGCAGTTGCTGCCTAGTGGGATCGCTTTGTTTGTGTAGATTTTACACCTGAGGAACAAATGGAGACTGTATTATGCGTCATCCAGCGAGGTGGAGCAGGCATCCCATCTTTGCCTAGCCAATTTCGCTTGCTCAGCTACAAGTAGCCAAAGAGGATCGGCTGAGCCTCAACAATAGGCAGAGTGCCTGAGTGGTTAAAGGGATGCACTCGAACCTCCGAGGTATGCATTGGTTTCGGCCGCGCAAGTTCGAATCTTGTCTCTGTCGCGGTTTCCTTTCTTTTTCTCCAATTTGTAGACGAGCAGCCATCACAGCAAATGGCTTCGATTTCTTTTTTTGCACTTTTTTTGCACTGGGCATCTACGCTAGCTGGCTAACCAAAAAGCGCCCCCGTTCTTGAACTTTCAACTCAACTGCTTTCGAATGGGTATTCCTTGATTTTCTAGTATAAAATATAAAAATTTCCTTATCTTGTTTGGTTGTACGAGACATGCAAAAGGATAGCTAGTTGCACTAATTTGTCGTAATAGAACCAACCTTCAACCCATCACTCAAGCCAAACCCTGGTTTCGTTTTCAGTCACATCTAGCTTACTGGTGTCCTGAGTGAAGAATGCACGTGTAAATCTCCCAATTCTTTGCATTGTGCCGTTCTTATCGCTTGCGTTATTCGTCGATGCGAGCACGAGCCATTCTTCAGTAACATCCCAATACGGCTCCACATAGGGCTCAATATCAGTAAGTACTTTCAGCAGATGCACTGTCGTGAGATCATCGATGCCTTCTGAAGCCAGGCTAAGGTCCGGGATGAACGTGAAACTCTCAGCGGGTGATACAAACTCCGGGAAGCTCTCGTCGATAATCCTGGTCCCATGCTTCCTTCTCAGTTCTGCTAGGTGTGTTGTTGATATCGGCCCACGCAGCATCAAAGATGCCGACTTCAATTCTCCGAATGGGTCTGGCCCGGCGGGCGAGCAAGAGGCATCTTCAATCGTAATATGCACAATAGTAGGCGGATTGTGTCCCAGCTTTGGCGGGGACTTGTCCCAAAGAGGCGATTGCTCTGTTGTCGAGAGCATGTTTGTCTGCACACTTGAGCCCACACTCGGCCTTATCAAGGATGCCCAAGACCAAGTTGGCGCCCTCCATGGCTTTGCCCGATGCCAAAAGTCTTCTGGGCTTTTATCGATCGGGGTACCCCACAGCAAGCCACGAGCAAGGTCATGACTCCACAGGCCGGCCAAATACGTGCTGCTCGAAAAATGTCTATTGTGCGCTTCACGAGCAAGACCTGCCAGCGCCGGGAAAATATCTTTTGCAAAGGTCAACTTGAGGCCTGCGTAAGCATGCCAAATGCTGCCCCAATACACGCGATCGAAGGGGTCATTCGGCGCGCTAGACGGACCATGCAAACGGGACCAATTGGCTCTCGCACTATCGATTACCGCGATGGCCGTGCCGCAAAAACAGTCGTTTTTCTCAACGCACTGCCACAAGACTTCGACCAGTCCGAAAATAAGAAATCGGCGAGATAAAACTCGTTCCTGGTAGACCCAGGCTCGATCCATCAACGGGAAAGCTCCAACGTCTTGGCGGACGAGTTGATGAGGTATCTCCGACTTGCGCATATAGACCGGACATTGAGAGAGCCATTTGGGGATTGCAGCTGAATGATGTAGTTCTATAGTCTGGGTAGCAAGCCCATTTTTGGATTGAGTTGAAAAAAGTCCATGTGTTGAATCAGGTGCCCAAGCTGCCGCAATGGTGATTTCAGAGTTCGAGTAAATTCTTCCCATATCAGCTGCTTCGCGACGCCAATCATCAGTGTCATCCTGTACAATACAAATGGAGTCTATCCATATGTAATCAAATCCAAGTTTCTGAGTGACAAGTATTGCATCTCTGAAGGACTTTGGAAGTGAAGACACTTGGATACCAGAGGTAACAAATGAGTGAACCGTGTTCTTTAGTGTCCGGACTGGTTGATGCCTGCCCTAACAATGACTGCATAGATTACGTTAAGGTATGATGGAGGAGTGGTTGGGGGATACGCACTTACCTGAGACAAACGTACTGAACTAAATCCGAGCTCTTGTCCACCTCTCGCAACCAAACCCGTCCAGAAGAAGTCGCTCCTTTCACATAGATAAGTCGACTGGGGTTTCTCCCTGAACGTGGTTGGTTGCAATTTGCATGCGTGCTATTGCAGGATTTTATCCAATTCTCAATCTTCCTAAAACTTTCATCTGATGCAGTATCTTCACAAAGATCGATGTGACTTCTATCATGGTGCCCGATATCTAAGTACTCTGTCGCCTCGACTGAAATAGATGAGAAGGCTAGGTTTAGCCCACATGTATGAATAGTCTGAAGGGTTGGAACTTACTATCATCTGTAAACAATCCGAAAGATATTTCCTCAGTTTCATTGGCCTCTGTGCTGTTTAAAATCGAGCATTGAACTGTTACATAACCAGGAAATTGGAAAGAAACCCTAGATTTCTCCGATATCTGCAAGGGGTGTATGAATTTTTCTATGCCCAGGAGCCTGACTTCACATAAAGCACAGCCTTCCGATGCATGGCTCCTGAGATTTGCAAGGCGAACCGAATCCTCGTCCTCAGCAAAGTCGCTTAATGACCGGTCCGCAGTCGATGTGCCAAGTCGGTATACCCAACAGTCGAGCGTATTTATTCTCGATCCTTTTGGTCGAGGAGGTAGTGGCGGTAAATCTCGATTGTGAATCGTTTGGCGCATTTCTGGCGTTCCTGGCAGCTCGAGTAGCGAAGATGGGTTCAGTCTCCACCTCTTCTTGATGGGGAATAAAATTGCGATATATGCCGCACTCTGGCCCCCAGTACTCAATTATGTCAGAGTTGGAAGAGGCGCTCATTGGTCTACAGAAACAGTGCCTTTCATTGGCTCATTGGGTACTTGTGTAAATGAGTAGACTGGAGGCTTGTGCATTACCTACACTCAGGCCTATAAAGGTGGTTGGGCCAACTGACTCGCAAAGGGCTGTTTTCTTTTTAGATAGCGCATCAAAGTTTTGGTCAGAAATTTTGATGTTTGGAAATGATTTTATTGAGAGTATGAGTAACGCAACCCATCTACCAGTTTTTCTATCTTCTTGTACCCTTTCGACGTGCAATCCAATTTTTTTCCCATTCTCTGTCGAATGTACAACCATGTATAGCTACACTCTCTTTGCGTCCTTCGTTCCAGAAATTATTGCGAGTACAGAAACTTCAACCCTTCTGCTTTTATGGCCTTTTGAAATCCTTCGATGGCTTCTGCCCGGCGAGCAAAGGCGACGTAGTGGGGGAACTGGGCCATATCAAACCCACCTCCCTTCCCCCATCGGGAGAAGACATACAAGTAAAAGTCCACGGCCGTCAGTGAGTCCCCAACTATAAACTCTTTTCCCTCAATGCGACTATTTATTTGCGAAAAACACTTGAGAATCAATTCTTTGCCCTTAGCCTTGATCGCATTGAATTGATCTGGAACATCGGTAAAGCGAGCGGGGCGCAGGAACATGCCAAATCCAACGCTGTGCAACGTACCAGAGAGCCAATTGAGCCATTCTGATAACTTCGCACGCTCGATTCCTTCATCGCTAAATAGTTTTGCTTCGGGGACAAGAGATGAAATGAAGCCGAGAATCGCCGGAGCTTCCGTGATGACCTCGCCGTCAACCACCAGGGCCGGCACAAATCCCTTGGGATTTATTTTGAGGTAATCGGCATGCGACAAAGTGCCGTCAGTTGATTCAACTCCCTCAGACCCATATTTCATTGGAACCAAGGTAACGGGAATATCAACATGGAGGAGGACGGCGTGTGGTACCAGGGCACAGGACCCGTTGACTTGGTATAAAACAAGCGAAGGATACATGGTTGAATTTTCTTTTCGAGGGGAAACTTTCCGGAGGATAAATTTGGCTAGTTAGGGAAAAATAGAATGCCTAGACCCCCGATGAGCAGAAGCATTGGGCGTTTTATACGCCTCTCACTTGTCTTACATCTACTGCAGCTGACATTTCTTTGGTCTTGTCTCGTTGACACATGTCATTAAACGATGACAAATTTCTACCAACTCCGAATCCTCCTTTCGATTAGTTTCAACCCTAGAATCATGCAGTCCATAATCAGCACGGAAGATCAATAGCACGGGCGGGAGGCTTGAGGACACGTGTAACTTGATCAGGCTAATTTGAGAGCACTTCCACGTCATGCTAGATTTGAGGTGATCAGCACATTTCGGGAAGGACAACCTGTTTTTCAAATGAAATAGGCCGTATATTCGTGATATTATGCAAAAGCAGCATCGCTAGTACAACAGCAGATCATTAGTATATCCCAAGCCCCGTCCGTGTTAAGCCAAACCGTTCATGTAGATCGTATCATCGGTGCAATTTCGTCACCAAGCTCCCACCTAAGAACACCTTGAGGAAGAGTCGCCCCAAACCGAGCCATCCATCCATCCACCACACATCGACAAAATGCAATTCCATGCATCGCGGCAGTACCGCCCCCATGAATCCAACTCTCAAGACGCGTCGTGCTTTGTAAATCCGGGGGATCAACACCAATGTTGATGTGATCTACACCCGGCAGACAACTGCACGGCTCTTCAGCAAACATGACCCATGCCCACACGACTAGCGCGCTAACTGAGCTTGCAAGATATGCAATCGGGTCAATGGGCTTCCCATCAATCCCAGCTCCATCCAGGTCAGACTCGCACAATCGAAGCAGGCCAATCGCGTGAAGTAAAGCCCGCCTACTTTCCGCCGTGGTCGCCCATTCATGCAGGTTTGATTGATAGTTTTGTATCCTGGGAGGAATCGCGGCGCCGGCCTGTGCTGGACGGTTCATGTAAACAGCCACTGCATTCATCATACGAATGTCGGCGTACAGCTGCATTCCTTGGACATGGTAGAGAATCAAGGCTTCCGACACTAGATACTTGATGAGCGACATGGCCTCGAGTCTATCCCGTGCGGGCTCCTCCTCGTATCTCCCAAGATATGCCACAAAAGGCAGCCCGGCAGTTTCCTCATTCCCGACACTCTGGCGGCATAGATGAGACACTCGCTCCATTTCGGCTTTCCATGTTTCGAGATGCCATGCCATAGTGCGTAGAGAATCAAGTCCAACCTTGCCGGTGCGGCGGCTGATTTGCATGTGATTCCAGATACCGGTCGATAAGCCACACAGGGCCACTTGCACATCCTCAAGGAGGAGCAGCGATCTTGCACGCGAGTTTGGGTTGCAGATTATTTCTGAAAGCTTGTAGCTTGTTCTGTCAGCTGGCTCTCGCGGTAACCGCTTGAAAAATACATCAAGGCCGTGGGCATTCCAGAGCGCGTATGTTGACGGAAGGGCGACATCCAGCTCTTCTCGATGAATTGTAGGTGGCTGCCATCGAGCAAGTGACAGAAGCATATCAACCTTGTATAATGAGACGATTGTTCTAAGATGGTTAGCTAAGAGAAGATGATCAACACTTAGGTTTGGCATACCTCTTCCAGCGCTCACGAATTGATTGAACCCACGGTAAGAAGGTGCCTGGAAAATGGACTCGCTGTTGGTGGCCGGCACTCGAACAAACAAAAAATTCAATCTCCCGGAAAATTGACACCAGCATTCCCTTGAGCAAGACAGCTCTGGCCACCACTTTCTCTTCCTATAGCAGAGACGTTAGAATAAAAGTAAGCAAATAGTGTGAAATCATGCCATACCCCGTGATAGAAAGCAAAGATAATGTTGATAGTGATTGCTTGATAAAGTTCAGTTGCCCAAGGTCGCTCATCGAGATCACGGGGTGGAGGATTAGACTGCGAGACAGTGTAAGCCTAGGTCAGCGTTGATGTGGTAGGAGACAAACCAATTCCTCAAAGAATTTATCCATCAGTTTGCTATGAAGCTCAAGGGAAGATTGCTTCAAAACCTCCGGACTCTTCATCCAGGCCCCAACCATTGCTACCGTGGCGTAAACACCAACAGGCGGTGGCATCTGATCCCATGAGGGTGCATGAAGAACAGGCCAGCATTGGTGAAATCGTCCAAAGTACTCTTCTGTGCTGGCTGAAATCCAACTCTTGTCCTCATTGGGAACCTGGAATTCATCTGACAAGGAAGAGGTACGAGATGAAATGATGACGCCAATGCGACCCATTCCGGCTATTGCAGGATGCTCACCCACGTCGGGTGAGACCACGAGGGTGCCGGAAGTCGGTGTGGTTTCATAGCTTCCCGATTCGGTATCTAGTGCTTGGTCTGAATTTTCGTGAATCGTGATGGGAATGCTTTCTGGAGCATCCTTGGACTTCTTTGGATCCCGCTTGGCATACACATTGGCAAGCTCATACGTGCAACTTATGTTACGTTTGGAGCAAAGCGTGCATCTAAAACCACCGTCACATCTTGTTTTGTTTGCATGACAAGCATCGCATGCCCTACCACGGCGCGTCTCGGGCTGAGGGAGCGCATCATGCCGCGCCAAATGGCGTCTTAGGAGGTCGCTAGCAACAGCATGTCAGTGCCAAGTCAAACAGGAATCCTGAAACGGTGAGAAAACCAACTTTCGAGTAAAAGAACGCTGACATAAGTAGCAAACGAAATTACGCTCGCCGTGAGTGGCCTGATGACGGCGCAAATGTTCTTTTCGAATAAAGGATTTGCCGCAATGACAAAGATGCCTGCTGGTACGTTCACATCCGCCGGCCGCGCTGCACAAAGACCAAGTCAGAAAAACAGCACTCATTTGATTCTGCATCGGAAATCCCACTCTGAACCTTATAATAGCAGAGGGGTGTGAATTGGACTAACCTGTGCGCGAATGGACCCTCACCCGCTTCCGCGTCTACTGCCGGGTGGGATAGATCCGTGTCAGAAGCCATCGCGATTGATAAGTGAAACCTGGTGAACAGTGGAGGCACGTATGGAGCCTTCACCCCGCCGTCAGTTGGGATCTGATCAAGTCAGTGGATGAACACCAGGCCACGAGAGAACAGCCCATCGGGGAGATTAGTTAAGAAGAGGTGGGAGAGGACTGTCGAAGAGCCTCAGGGACTAGCAAAGCTTGAGGCTCGTGTTGCAGAGCAGCGGGAGATGGCTCCAGCGGGGAACCGGCGGGAGCGTGGGATAAATGCAATTCGGCGCCCAGAGTGGGAGGGACAAGGTGGGATAGCCTGGGTGGGCCGTGTCAAGATGGAGGACGCTAGCTTGGCGTTACTAATGCCCTGATAAGGTTTAGGGCGCCTTGAAGCCATATCCCACTCGGCATCCCACTCCTGGTCCGAGTTCCTGAGTTTGCCCCTGGTTTCAATGCTCGATGCTCGTTGAAGTACCTCGAAAATTAGTAAACTCGTCTAGAATGAGCTGAGGATTTCAAAGAAGACTATTGTACTATCACCGTGCGCGATCGCGAATTCAAATGGCCGGAAACTGGTATATAGGATCGGGAGAGTTCATGCTCAATTCAATCCTTTTCCCTTATCACTCACAATACAACCATTCAATCCACCCTCACTACAACACAATCCACCATCTCGAAACATCCCAAATTGGTTAAAGACCCACACCGATCCACCATGCCTGCTTTCAAGAATGTCGTAATCGCTGGTGCCTCTGGCGCTGTTGGCTCAGTCGTCCTTCGGAAGTTCATTGACGCCGGCAAGTTTAACATTCGCGTCCTGAAGCGCGCGGGTTCCGATTCTAAGCTCCCCGAGGGCGTCGAGGTTGTCGAGGTCGACTACACCTCCGTCGACTCTCTGACTGCCGCCCTCAAGGGCCAAGAAGTCGTCATCTCCACCCTCACGACCTTGGCGATCGATGCCCAGATTACCTTTATTGATGCCGCTATCGCCGCTGGCGTGCAGCGATTTATCCCCTCCGAATATGGCTCCAACCTAGACAACCCCGGTGTGCGAAAGCTCCCCGTCTTCACCAAGAAGGTCCAGATCCAAGAGATTCTCAAGGAGAAGGCCAAGACCACCCAGCTTTCATACAGCTTCCTTTACAACTCTGCCTTCCTCGACTGGGGTCTGCAGCACAACTTCATCCTCACTTGGGCCAACTCCGAGCCTACCCTCTTTGACGGTGGTGAGACTGAATTCAGCGCTACCACTCTCGGCAGCGTCGGCGACGCCCTAGTCGGCATCGTCTCCCACCCCGAGGAGACCAAGAACCGTGCCCTCTACATTTCCGACATCATTCTCACCCAAAAGAAGCTCCTCGAGCTTGCCCAGAAGGTTGCCCCCGAACGACCCTGGAAGCCCAGCGTCGTTCCCCTGGACGTTGTTACTGCCAAGGCCGACGAGCGCCTTGCCAAGGGTCTCTACGACATGGAGACTTTCGCTCCTTACCTCTTCCGTGCCATATTCGACCCCAAGAGCGAGCCCAAGTTTGTTAAGAACGACAACGAGCTCCTTGGTGTCAAGGGTAAGACCGAGGAGGACGTTATTGAGATTCTGAAGCCTCTCCTCAAGTAACCAGAGCGCGCCAGAAATTTAAATGGAGAATACAAATCAACGAAACTGAATTAATAAATGAAAAATAAATTTCTATAAGTGTATGTGCCATTGACCAATCAAGCGTGACCTTTTTGCCTAAATAGTATCCCCGAACTCGCCTCGAGCAGTGATTTTGACCAACTAAAGCCCAAGCAACCGTTATCACGCCTCTAATTTCCCGTTTCCAGCCGTCCCGTCCCATATTTGGTATATAAATTAGCTTCAATGGACAAAATTTACACACTTTCCGATCACGTGTCCCTCAGCGCGCCTATTTTTGCGACTTTTGCTGATCGGTGATGGCTGCCAAATCCATCGCCTGTCGTGAATACTTGCACTTTGAGCGAATCTGTTTGCCGTACTTATACAGAACAAAGGGTAGAGGTGCGCATGCAAGAGACAAGAACGCGGCGATTGACGACGCCCAGTTATTGCCCAGGTTGTGGAACATGTAGGTAGTGAACAGGGGGAATGCGGCACCAAAAAGGGACCTCATTACCACCGTCACCGCAATGGCTGACGCGGAGAAAACGGTGTATGAGTCCACCAAGTAGTTTTTCACCGATATAAACACAAGAACCATTCCAAAGCCAAAGGGGGCTCCGGCAGCGATGCTAACAAATGGGTTGATGGACGGGTTATTTGTCCAGGCAAACCAGAAGAGTCCAATGGGAGTGGCGACGGCGCCGATCATTGCGACCATCAGTCGGTCTTCAGGTTGAGCTGTGCCTCCGCTCTCTTTGGCGCGGCGGATATAACGCTGATTTTCTGGGATGCAGTAGAAGCATGCAGCAATTTCTCCAACTGCAACTCCGAGGAAAGCGAGACCGCCTTTTCCTTGGCTCCATCCACGACCTTCCTGGAATACAATAGGGAAAGCTCCAAAAAGCATGTACAAAATGCCGTAGAGGAGACTCATGTAAATAGACAGGAAGAGCAGTGATGGCTCCGAGATGAGCAGTCCCCACGGTCGGATCAGACCTTTCTTGAGCTGTTCCTTGGGCGACAAGGTAGAACCCAGCTTCAGGTCAATGGCGCTCTTGTACACCTTTCCAGTCATTTCTGAGAGCTTCTTTGCTCGCTTTCTCAAGAGAAGCGGGGTGTATGTTTCGGGGATGATGAACGCCGCAAGAAGCCAAAGGATTCCTGAGAAGATGGCAGTGAAACCAGATACCCATCTCCAGCCTTCCGACTCGCCGAGGTAGCCACCAACAATGGGGCCAAATACAGGACCCATGAAGGGCGCCAAAGCGAACATGCCCACCGGAATGCCGCGCTCGTTTGCCACGTACATGTCGGCAATGACACCGCCGGTGTTTGTCATTGATGAGGCCGAGAAAGAGCCAGCAAGGAAGCGAAGAATAAGTAGGGTCTCGATGTTTTGCGAAGCTGCGCTTGTCGCATTGAAGATGGTGAAGACGCCATAGGTGATAAAGAGGATGACTTGACGTCCGTAGATTTCACCCAATGGTGCCCAGAGAAGTGGACCGACCGCGAAACCCATCACATAGAGTGATATTCCCGCCGTTGCCAACTCTTCGCTAACACCGAATGTCTCCATCACCTGGGGCAAGCTTCCAGCATATGTTGAAGAAGTGAATGCTGCACCTAGGGTAATAATTGCTCCAAGGCCAGTGATGATGGCTTTTCGTATCGAAGAAAATGACTGTGGGTTCCGGGCATCTGATGGGATCCACGACACGGCGTAGGGGTCTTCCGCGGTTCCAGAGCCATTGTAGTTCCAAGCCAGAACTTCTGGTGTCACAAATGCATGGTCTGTCAGCTCCCGCCAAAATGTGACGGCCCGGTTCCCAGTAGGGATCTTGTCCGGCTCTACGGCTGTCTCGGAGCCGCTGGTGCTAAGTGGGGGAGACATGGCTCGCTAGTCAGCAGGAGCCAAACAATGACGAAATAATAGTGTTCCAATTCAGGAGCTTATTGCATTTAAACTACAGAGTAATACGCGATTTCCAATGTGTGCAGATGGGGCTGTCGATGGCTATTTAACAAAAGGATCCCTGTGGCACATGAACACGAAGGGACCACAAAAGTCACCGTTTCAAGACTTTTCGGCGTTTGGGTATTCCAGCAAGGCACAAAAAAAGCCACTCACGAACATCAACTGATTCAAATTTCTCGCTATCACGAAAAAGGAGATACCAAGGCCTGGCGAGCCGGTGGAGACAGACTCGTCCCATAACGCCGACGATCGAATCATGTCACGGACTAAAGCACCGAAATGCCGAAAATGTGGAGACTATCACCTTGAACAGAAAGACAAAAGGCCGACGTGTGGACCAGCCGCGGTCCCGAATAATTACACTCATGCTCCCACAGTAAATACGAGCATGATGATGCGGCATTCATAGGGTTCATTCTGAGCATCATGTCGCTGCAGGCCGAGGCAAATTCAGCGGAGAGACTCCACAGGCAGCAGAAACTAATCAAGTCGTGCGCAACTTGCCACGCACGCAAGGTAAAATGCGATGCATCGACAAGAGGGCTGCCGTGCAGTCGATGCGTTGACAAGGGTGAGACTTGCCTGTTGAGAGGCCGACAACCCAGAAGGTGCGTGAATAAACGGAGTACAAGCGAAATACAGCAATTACAGTCATTTAACAATTTCGTTCTAGAATGCGCCCGAAAAATGTCCTGATGACTGAGTTTCGGCACGCGCACGCGCCCGTGGCATCTGCCGCTCCCCCATTGCCGGGATTAACTGTAGGTGGCCATTCCCAAAGATAATCCCGAGATTCACAAACAATCAATATCTGTTATGCTGGCCAAGTCCTAACTGGTCTATTTGTCTCAGAACTCCCCCCATTCGGTACAATCCTCACAGCCAGCCACCAATAGCAGCCCACATTTGACGCCGAATCTCCATAGCGGCAGCCAGGGCCCAAGCAGTAACACCACCATAGACAGCCCAAAAACAGTAGTCGCCTCCGGAGATACACCCTGGAAAACGCTCAATTACAACAATGGAATACACTATCTGAGCATCTTGAACCAAGCCGTTGGTCAAGATGGAGCAGAGCCGGGAGACTTAAAGGCCGCCACTCCACAGGATCAGGCCCCAAAACCCAGTACGAGCACAGAGGGTTTGGATCCTATTGATATGGAATATCTTTCCCGGAAGGGAGTTTTCGATCTTCCCCCTCAGCCTTATTTGTAAAGTCTCAGTTGCCCATATTATCGCCACGCAGCTAACAATTTTGCCAGAGACAAAATTCTGAGACTCTACTTCGAATGTGTCTACCCTTTCGCGCCGGCGTTGAACAGATGCCAGTTCATGAGGGATTACAGAGAGGGCTGTTACTCAATATTTTTAATGCAAGCGGTTCTTACCAGTGCAGTCACCCATGCGCCGGAGCAGATTATTCAAGCTTGCGGGTTTTCCAGCTCATCTGAGGCGCAGCAGTCCTTTTTCGCCAAGGCAACACTGTTATCGGATTTCGGCTGCGAGAAAAGCCAGCTGCATTTACTGCAAGGGTCTCTGATCTTAGGCACAGCAATGGTTCCCCATGCTAAAGACAAGGATATTCATTTCTGGTTCTACAACTCTGTTCGTCTTGCCTTGGGAATGGAACTGCACAAGTAGTATGTGCTCTATTTCTTTCCAGTCGTTTTATTGGCAATGATTTTCCCGTGTCCTAATGATTCTCAGTCACAACTCGCAGGACGCTGATTCGGAAAAGTCCAAGCTGTTTAAAAGAATATGGTGGATCCTCTACGTCAGTAACGTGCCAGACGGCGAGCAATTACCCCAACTAACAGCGCTAGGCTCGAGACATTATTCTCTCACTGTTTGGGACACAAAACATCCGGCTTCTTGGCGATAAAGAATACAATGTCAGCCCATTCACCGAAGAAGATTGGGAAGCAGAGCAATTGGCTGAACAAGACCTTGTTGTTCTACCCGTGGTTCTACCTCAACACAGATTATTTTTTATTGAATATTGCAGGATGGCAATAATAGGTTAGTGGTATCTTCATCTACGTGTATGATCAAAATGGATCTGATGTTTACCACCAGGGTGGCAATGCTTCTCCGCAGTGAAAGATCACCGAGAGGACCCTGAGGTTTTGACCCAAAGGGTAGCTTCCTGGAGGCTGTCTCTCCCAGAGATCTTAGTTCACGATCGTCAAACACCTGATAATACCTGGAGCACAGTGCTTCTAGCCATTAGCTACCGCTTTGAGTGCATTCTGCTACGCTTACTACGAATATGGTGGCGCCCTCGGAATACATACTGGTATGAATGGACGAAAAAGAAGCTTCATTCAGCCATGTTTGAGCTTGACACCATCACCGGTCGCACTTGGTCTAATGGCATGCTGCCGACGTTGCCGATATCATTGTACGTGATAAGAGCCCTGCTCATAACGTGCCCCGAAGGAGTACTGACGTTATCGTTTATCTAGCAAATCATGCATTCATACGGCTCTTGCTATCCACATAGAAGTGGCTCTAGATGAGTCAGAATCAGAAGTCAACAAGGCGATGTCGCTTTTGTCGATACAGAGAGGCATGCTGTTGCTGAAGCAATTAAAAGAAGATCCGGTGCTGCAACAAGCCATTCCGCTCTTTGAAAGGGTTCTGGCACAAAAGAACTTGATATCATGCATTTTCACTGTCCAGGATCAGGCTTGGAGATCTGATCCAGTCATGGGTAACCAAGACAACGCAGTGTCAATTTCTGGTCCTCTTTCAAACGTACAACTCGACACAGCACCAACAGCTGTTCCCATGCAAGACCCGCTACTAGGGGACTATGGGCTATGGTTTAAGGACTTTTTGGGATTTGATTTCTTGGATACTTGAACGCCCAGGGCGTGTAGGGAGTGCCGATGAGATTGCACAGGCGGCACACAGCAAGCAGCCAAGTCAGGACTAGGCCAGCTGTGCCACATTTACTGATCTGGAGTAGTGTCTTGACGAATATCAAGCACGCAATTCATTGAGTGCTCAAGGAACGACACTTGCGTCAAGGATTTCCCAGTCCAGAACCGATTCTCAACAACCCTTCGCTATTATTTCGATTTATCACGCCAAAAATCACCATTTCTAATCACTCTGAGCCACCAAGTTAAACATCTTTTAATCATTACTCTCACGCCCGGATGAAGCAAGGACCCATGGAGTTGCAGGCCTCAATACCCCCGGTATGATTTGCATCAAAGGGAGTGTACATACCTGCCAAGAGGGGCCTGCAGGCAAATCGGTCGCAGAGCGGGATATTGATTCGGAAATAACGGGATTAATCATTTGTTAAATTTAACGCTTGGGTCAAGATGCGAGAGTTCTTTCGGGAGATGACCCGTGGCGATGGCAGGTGGCCTCCACGCCAAGGCCCCGGTAGCCGTCTTTGAGGTTTCTAATAGGTTTATCTGATGCCAACTATCGAATCCATTAGTCTTAATCAACTCGATCCAGGTGCCTAGCCAGGGGTTAAGCATCGTAGGGTGCAGGGTCAAGCACATGGACGCTGATCCGTGGTATCGGGAGCGATTGCATTTGAATTTCATGATCTCTACTCATCTTCTCTTGTTCAAAATATTTTAACCCTTGAAGGAAGCCCAAGACGACATTAGTTGATTAAGCACTATTTCAGGACATTAATTCATCGCGGTGGCACATTGTGCAGCTGATGACCTTTGATGCGATTGTGTAATCGCTCCGAGATCCAGCTCACAGTAGACTTATGCACACTCAGCGATCCGATGCAGGCGCAGGGATACTTTTATTACATAGTAATGTGCATTATTCCACTACTGTATGCATTGTCACTTTCTTCATCGGAACGCCACCCCGTTCGGCCCTTCACATAAATATATGCACGATTGCAGTCTCGGATTACCAAAAGAAAAATCAATTCGCTGCGCTTAGCACGCATTGGTCGCTTAAACTGCCAGAATGCGCCCTCCGCCCGTGTGTTGTAAGCTGATTGGAGGCGCATCCCTCCAGCACCGAGATGGCGTCATCTACATAGGGGCTTTGCACCATCGGGCATCCCACAGCAAACCGGGTCAAACCAACCGAGGCAAACCGCCATGGACGTTCATTGATCCGATAACTGGAGAAAACCCCACGGGCTCTGCGGAGTTATCTAGATAATCCCATCGCAGGGCGCGTGCTTTCGCGTCTCCACGGGAAGTTGTGCAGGGTGCATGCTTATGCCCTGATCTGGACTCCGGAGCGAGGACAATCGAAGGATTGTTAAGGCTGAATTGATTGTTTCAATTTGTAGGATTACAATGAATCCCATGTGCAGTTTAAATATCTCGTTCCAACGATAGTCAGCAAGAAGGTTTCCGTAGACCCGACAAAGTTGAAGCCAAATTATCAGAACATGCAAGGGCATTGGCCCGATCAGGATATTCATAGGCACAGTCTATCGATAACGGGAAGAGATGCTGCGCTAGTCTGGGGTACATACAACAAAACGTCGAGTTGAGTGATCGATAGGCCAAATAACACCATCGTCCCTGTGGGGACCCTAGATCTGACCCCGACACCGGCACCTGAACACCAACGAATGCGACAATTCCTCCAGTCACGTCATCCCAAGATGCGGGCGTGGGATATCCAACCCGGGCTTGATTCGGTAGTCATGCCCATGACGCCATCCGCCATAGGCCCGCTAAACCCGCTGCGTTGCCATCCGTGGCTTGCAACAAAACCGAGCCCCATCCCAGTTCGCATCAGCATGCTGATTAAATGATAGGCACGCCACCTTCGTTTTTTTTTTATTTGTAACCCTACATGTAAACCATTTAAAAGAGTTCAGCGCTCAATCAAGCCGCGAACTTTATACCCTGATCATCCAAATCAAAACCCTCACTCAGCCTTCACTCACCCCCGTCGACGAATTGATATTGCTGCAAAACACACTCCCCATCAATCATGAGCGGCGTAGAGACGTCCTCCGTTTCGCTCACTGCTGAGCCCAGCAGCGAGCACCGAATTTCAAACATCGATTCCATTTCCAGATTCCAGTCCTCCTCCTCAACATCACAAACCGACGCCGACGTGCCCCGATCAGTCCCGCCCACAGAGAGCATCGAGACGGCAAGCCAGTCGGGCGAGTCGGATGGCGGATTTCAAATCCCCAACTCACAGACAGTCTTACTACTGCACGGAGTGAGACAGCAGTACGAGGTGACGAGCGGGCACCCGGTTCCAGAGACACGGCACGACCACGAGCTGCTAGTGAGAAACGGCACCATTGGTCTTAACCCGATTGATTGGAAATCACCGTAAGCAATCACTCACCCCTTCTTCATAAGCGACCTTGGGCATTTCTAATCACGTATTACCCACCGCAGAGACTACGGATTCGGCATCCCCGAGTTTCCTTACATTTCTGGTCGCGAATCTTCAGGCACAGTCGTCCAGCCGCCCAGAAGAAACTCAAGAGTCAAGGCCAACGACCAAGTCAGTCAAAAAAGCCCCTCCACGCCACGCACGCACAAAATTTAGAATAAGTTCATCGTCTAACAAAGGTAAAATTTATAGGTTATCGTTATCTCCACCGATTACCGAGACCTCCGTAAAGCTACATACCAAGAGTACACTGTAGCATCAGACTTCAATGTCGTCCGAATCCCCAAGCACATCACACCCAGCCAGGGAGCCACTCTCGGCGTGGTTTACGTAGCAGCAGCCTTGGCGTTGGGTGTCTGTCTCGGTATCGATTTTACAACAGCCCACGGCGGCCCCAACATTCTTGAGCTCGTTAGAAGCGTCCCCGAGGAGTCGCTGCCCAAGGATATTAGAAATGAATGCCTGCGCGGCATCCTACCCAACGAGGGCGCCAAGTCGGGCGACTGGATCGCCATCTGGGGCGGATCCTCAACATCGGCCAGCATTGCTGTGCAGCTGGCTCGCCTGGTCGGCCTTAAGGTAGCCCTCGTCGTTGATAACGCTAAGCACGGGCTCCGCATCTCCGAGGACCCCGTGCTCCGACCCGACCTCCTTGTCGACAGCCACGACCCGGAGCGCGCCATTGCTATCCTCCGCGCCAACACCAAGGGCAACCTGCGCTTCGGCATCGACACCCGCGGCAGGGAAACGGCCGAGCTGCTCCTCCGCGCCCTTGGCCCCGAGGAAGTCCACCGACAGTCGACCCCCGTCGACTCGCCTCCCAGCACGCCCCCGACCGAGCCCACTAACCCAGCTCACCTGGTCGGCATGAGCGGTCTTCCCAAGGGCGAGGCACCCAGCGGCTTCATCTTCCACACTATCCCCGTTAAGCTGTACCACGAGGTTCCCGAGGTTGGCGAGGCTCTGTCCAGCTGGCTAGAAACGCTGCTGGCCACCGGCGCCGTAGTGCCGCCCAGGATCATCGACGTGGAGGACGGACTGCACAACGTAAACAAGGGCCTAGATAGAATGCGAAAGGGAGAGATTAGCGGAGGAAAACTCCTCGTTGACTTGGGCGTATAGTTAAACTAAAAAATTCTTCACAGAAGTAAATAAAAATGCGAATATATCCAGTACATCCACATTAGACTCCTGAAGACGGTCCGTTTCGATGACGGTGATCTGATTAGCTCATCTTATGCATAACTTGTGAGAGCGCCACAAACATCCATTTGAATAATTCAATGGCCCATTCTCAATGAAATTCGTCATTACGGTCTCAGCCATGTATCAGCCAATCCCGAACACTTTGGACACCAAAGATTTATATTGCTGTTGATCAAATCCACCTCCCCGCCACGATCATCCTTGACCTTGACCGGGTACTCGACCAACATGTCGCAATCCAGACAGATGGCATCGAAGGTGCTATCGGGGAGGGCATTGCAGGAAACGCACCACCCGGGTCCGAAGTGCATAGTTCGACTCTTGCAGTTCTCACACGTGTCTAGGTACGAATCTGGCTGGAATTTCCCCCCGGCTACCTTGGCGTAGCATTTATCCCGGCACACACGGCATAGGTAGCTGGAGCCGTTAATGGTCGTCTTGCAAATCGTACACTTTTTAGTCGAACAACGAACCGGAAGTGAGAGTTTTCTTGGTGGTGAATTCATTATTAGAGTAAAAATGCGATCTTATTACACGGTGGTTTCCCGAAGGGCGCGTCTTCTGAAATTGGGAAACTTGGTGGCGCCTAGGAGGAGATGCCTCTCTTTTTATTCTCGAAAGAAAATCCGGTGTATTCCTGCATGATTTAGACGTGGTAATTCGCAGCCATATAATTCATTGATGCACGGGAAGCAGACTTAAATCTCATCTTGAATCACAGAGTTGGGTCTGACAAGTAAGTCCGCCAAGAGTTCATTGTGGTCAACAAGCAACTCGTGCTCTTTGTTTGTTCAACTAATCCTTTGTTTTTCTTTTCATAAATATGCACCATCAGAACTAATTACGACACTACGCATTAGATTCCAACAGTACAATATGCAATCAGTAGAACTACAGACTGTTTCTGCTTCGTTCTCTTGGTGGTCAAAGCCAACTCACTGTTGCAATTCATATCTCATTCTATCATGACAACTCCGTCACCCACGACAGTCCCGACATCCGTTCACGCACGGTTAGGCATACGTAAAAACACCATGAATTATGCAACCATTATCGCTCCCACATCAAATATTTCCGGATTAGGCAATTTATCACAGCGCGGGTCCTTCCCACTGCTCTCGGCGCAATCGCACATACCATGACTGTTTGTGAGGGAAAGCAATCTGCTTCTCGCGCGAGAAGCCGCAATACTCAAGACGCTGCAGGAACCTACACAAAGAATCGTTAGCAGACGCATTCAAACAGTGGCCTTTGTTCCGGTCGGCTCACCTTGCATTGTCTATCCTCGGCTCAAGGCAAATATTCATCGTCCGGTAGTCGGATGTGAGGCACCAGTGCACTAACCCCGAAAGCCAGATGGGAACTCGGCCTCGAGCCCATTCCTCGCCAATGAGAACATGCAGGCCTCTGTCCCACTCGGTGGCCTCGCCTCCGAGGTGCTGGCCGAGTATGTCTTCCTTGACCCAGTAAATTTCAAAGTACCCAAAGGGCACACCGTCCCACATTCCAATCACCGGGAACGAGTGCGGCAGCTTCAGCACGTTTGGCAGGAAATCGGGCGAGTAGTCGCCCCAGAAGGCCTTGACACGCGGCTTGCCCAGCCAGAGGGCGAGCAGGTCAGAATCGCAAAGGGAAGTCAAATGGGAGCGCTCGGGGGACTTGCATCCAACCGGGCCGTAGTAGGGGACCGGGGTGGGAGCGGCAGAGGCCACTCGGAAGGACAGGTACTGGCCTACACTGGGGACAAAGCGAGTATAGAAGACTTCTCCCATCCTCGGGGGCTTGGGCCGGAGCGGGTGTCTGATGTTATTGGTAAAGATGTACTGCAGCGGTGCGGGCGGGTAGTAGGTGGGCAGGTGGGAGCTGGAGTAGAATGGGCCAGCTGGGAAGCTGGGAACAGTCACCAGAGTCATTGGCGCTGGCCCGCCGGGCACGTCACTCTCCGGGCGCACTGGAGACGGGAACGACACGTGGATCGGGCTCTGGGCGTCGGTGGGCGAGCCCGGGCGGCTTCCGGGCGGCGATCCGGGCAGGATGGCAGGCAGCTCCTTGCTCGGCTGGGGCTGCAGCGAGAAGAGGAACAGGCGGCCGGGGAGCTGCCAGAACATGCGGCGCGTCACAAACATGTGGTCCCAGGCGTCGCCGCCGTCGTCGTCCAAGCTCGTGCCCACGGCGGTGCTGGCCGAGGCGACCAGCCCCATGCGCTCCAGCTTGGGCAGCAGGTTGCGGCCCCGGAGCACGCCCTCCCGCCTGACGTTGATCCTCCATTCGCCCCGCGGCTTAGCCCCGACGGGGGTGGCCTTTGCGGCGGCGGCGGGGACCTGCGGATCGGGCTCGGGCTGGTGGAAATACCAGTAGAGCGTGATCCACAGCATCATGGCTATCTGGCGGGTGGGGCTGGCCGCGGGCTTGAATTCGGAGCTCGAAGGGTTCGCAATGGACGAGATGAAGAGGTTGTCGCCTTGCAGCGTGGGCTTGGAGAAGGAGTGGACATGCCGCTTGGCATGCGTCGGCGCACCTGCATCTCCGTTGAGAGCGGCGCCGCTGCCGTCCTCCGTGCCGTGTCGGTCGCCATCGCCATTGGTCTCGCTCGCGTCGGAATCGGCGTCGGACTCGGTGTTTAGGACAACGGTCCATCCGACGGGAAAGGCATTGTGGTGGGTATTCAGCTCGTGGCTCTTGAAACCAAGGCCTGCGAAAACAGGCGTAACGGTAAAAGTCTGGCCGTCGGGCAGGCGTATCACTTGGGGAGCCATTGTGACCGTCACTCAGTGTACCGGCCGGTGAGGGGGCGGGGGATTGATCTCGGCTTTTAAGCAGCTAGCGTCGCCTGATATGAAGGTTGCGGAGGGCACCCTCCTTCTGGAACACATCGAGAACAGTTCCCGAAGCCTGCTGCTTCCGGGTTTCCTCTGACCTCTCGAGGAGTAATCTTTACAAACACCTGAGCCATGGTTGGACGCCGCCTCAGTAGTGGAGTGAGCGACGGCGTGGTGGTAGTAGTGAGCGTTGGTCCGGAGGGTGGGGTGGATGTGGGATGTACAAAGCATGGTGCCGGGAGTTGGTCGCTAAGCGTGGGAGCCACATGCACTGTCCAGCCCCGGCGCCGGGTGGTGCGATAAAACTGTGCGAATTCTATTCTTTTCATACGTTGTACGCCATCTAAACATCGTCCCCCCATGCTATAGCTTCATCCGTCTCCAGGCCATCATCAGATGTTGAGTCAAATCGCATGCTAACTTGGTCGCCTAACTATTTTAGTGCCTTTACCGCAGGATTTATCAGCCTCAACCAGCGCTTGCGCCCTGAAAAGACACCCAGTGCGATGATCACACGGCTCAACAAGCTTCGGCGCATCGATGCATTCGTCGACTCACAGCCGGCAGCCATGCCGGTTATCCTGATATACACAGACGCGGCGCATCTTTGAGTCCATCATTTCTCGCTCTTGGCGGGTGCTGAGGGCGAATCATCCTCATCATCATCTCGTGACTTGTCGTCCTTGCCGCCGTTCTTCTTCTTCTCCTCCTTCTCCAACACCTCCTTGACTTCGTCTCCCAAATCCTTCGTCTCGTCCCATGCCACGTCGTACTCTTCCGCCACCAGTCGGATCTCCCTCCGCAAGAGGTTGGCTTCGTGCACAAGCTGCTCCCACTTGTTCGGGTCGAAGCCACGCTCGTTGTACAGAGCGTTCTGTCGCTTCGATACCGTCACATTCATCGCCGCCTTGTAGCTCAGATCTCTGCTCATGTACAGAAACCACAAGTAGCCAAGAATCACGGCACTCAATCCCGCAAGATAGGTAATGGGCTCCACCAGATCCCAGCCGAATTCTGTGTGGAACGTAATATAGTAGACGAGCCCCCACCACCCCGTAAGGGCTGCAAATCCACCCTGGGCAATTCGGTGCGCTCCAAGGTGAGCAAGCTGGTCGCACTCGTTCTTCACTTTGGCCATCGAGTCGATCTCCCGCGACATCCGCTTCAGACGCATTCTCAAGTAATAAGTGCGGTCTTTGAAGCTAGGCACTGCAACTCGCAGCTCTTTGTCGTAGCCCTCAATGCTGATGGCAAACTCCCGGCCGCGGGCCGCGTCCCGGATAAAATCTCCCACCTCGGTGCTTCCACTCCAGCGCACCCAGGGCGCATGCTTCCTATTAGGTCCCTCATGTCCAAGACCAGAATAGGACGCAACATTGCCGTCTTTCTTTCTGTGGTTCTGCTGCGAGTCGTCTTGGTCTGCCTCTGCCCGGAACACAATATCCGGCAGCTTGTCTCGACCGCGGTGTTGTAGTGGGGGGATTTCGGCCTGGATCAATCTCTCCAGGTAAGATAGGGGCTGCTGTGGGTGAACTAGTAGAGCTAGTGGCTCTACCGTGTCGTTCTTGTTTTTCTCGTCCTTCACCGGTTCGTTGACGTGCTCTTGCTTGGGGTGAAACGGCATGGGTAAAATGAGCTTGAGAAGCCGAGTTGGCGTCGTCAAGAGTCGGCCTAAACGACGTCTACGTTAGCCAAGGGAAGATTCCTTCAATGTGCTTGTGACCAACCTTTGGTCGCATCTCCGTGTGTAGGGTCTGGAGAAGTGGCATCTGGTTGCGCATAGTTGTTTTGTCTGTGCCACGGCCGGTCATTCTCAAATGACTGCGCACTCTTGCCCGTTGTGACAGTCCGTAATTCTCGGAGACGCGCCTGCTGGCGCGACTCCTCTTGTCTTCTCTCTACATCATCTTGGTTCAGCAGATGGGATTTTGAGAATGGGCGCCCAAAAGCTGGCGTGGCTGGTCGGCGCAAGTGGTGGTTGTAGCTGTATGTGGTCGGCAGTATCCCAGAGCGGCTCACCGGGGAGATTCGCAGCACTGGACGGTAGATGGCATGCTTCATTGTGGTTCTCTATGTCTGGATATCATTAAACCAACATTCCTAAACCGATCTAGCAAATTTTGAGATGACGCTGGAAGAAATGCGTATTGAGCACCGAAATCGTTGTAACCATCTTAGAGCCTCGCCAGCTCCCAAAATGAATCCATGACGTCACAAGCTTGAGCTTGGCCCCAGAGGACTTCATCCAGCGCCTCCTCGATTGGACAAGCCATTGGACAAGCAACGCCAAGCTTCATTACCAGTTTTATGCAGGGTCTTTGTTATTTTTCACCCACACAGGTATTGTCCAGCTTACACAGGGCTGTGCAAGAAATTACGCGTCATACCTTGGTTCGCTGTTTTAAGTGCACGAGGCCAGCCAGCGATGTCGGTCCGCCACAGGTTGCTCGAGCCCTTCGTAGCCAGGATTGGTCGCTTGACTGGTTCGGTCCTATTTTTACAATCCACAACACTTTTGAGGTCCGAAACATCCAATTGGACGAGCAGAAGGTAGCTTGGACCAGTCAGAAAATGCAAATGTAACAAACCCTGTTGCACTCTCATGATGATGCCAACTGGCCAGCTTACGAGGCCTCCTCTCGCCTACCCAAAAAGAATTTGCCATTTTTGAGGGAGAATCAAAATCAGCCAGTTTTTACTCGAGAATAAATATGTTTAAGTCGTATCTCTACCACGATAGGGGAAAATAACTAGTGCCATTGATTCAGGGTGCTACGTTGTCATTTCGAACGTCTCGTCCATGACGTAGCAACCCAAACATGCATGGCGAAAGTTCTCTTAGGCTTTCTTAAAAAATAATGAAAAAGAAAAAAAAATGAAATAGAAGAAGGAAGAAGAAAAGCCACAGTGACATTGTTCGGATTTTTTCCCGCCAGGCCATTGTGTGGCATCATTTCAGAGCTGCCAACTGTTTGGCGACTCCATCCTAGGACCGCAAATGCGAACAAACAATGCTCAAGATGACCTGTGAGCCTCCAATGCTATATCACAAACCACACATCTGCTACAAAGTTCGTAGAGAGCGAGCTTCATATGCAGCTGTAGGAAGGGTTGAAAAGACAGAAAAAAGAGCCATACGCGACCTCTTCTTAGATCAGCCCCTCCAGGTAGCAAAGTCTACAGTTGGGTCAAAAGCCTTGGCTGCCGCTGTTGATGCTGGAAGCAGCGCCGCAGCTTCGAGTAGTTGGTCAAGAGCATGCTCAATTGCCAGCAAAGCGGGTATAGACAACATCTTCGGCGTCATCGTCACTCAATTAAACATTCCAAATACCCGCCTTCTCTACCAGGATGCCAACGCGTGTCTTAGTATTTTGTCTCGTCCAACATATAATACATATGGACGGCAAAACCACTTACACTCCCACCCCTTGTCCAACCTATTTAGATTCTCTTCCTCATTTATTGGTGATTTCCACAGCCCACTTTAGCACCTCCCCACGCCCCGCGACAGCTCACTCGAGACTGCCCAGCAACCGACACTTACAGGATGAACGAAACGATTTCCTACATGCAGGAGATGATGAATAAATTGCCCCAGCCCGGCCCACATTCGGCACGGGAGCATCATCCATCGTCAAACGCTCGCATCGCTCCGCGCCGTACTCGGGTTCAGGTGCCCCGGATGGAGGCTGTTTACGCGACAAGGGTGGCCATGCAGGGCCATAGCCGGCGCTAGATAAGGTTGGGAAATGTCGACAACAGGTGGGCGATGCGTGCACTAATTCGCTCAAAGGATTGTGCAACTGTGCTGCGTCGCATACGACAAGCATACGAATACGATCTATGTGTGTGGTTTCGGGACAACCTGTGTGATGAAACTGTCTTATTTGGCCGGAGAATACTAAGAGCTTGTGACGAAACTGGGGTTGGAGCTTTCTATCTTGGCTCATGCCGTCATTCGACCTCTGGGGATCTCATATCAAGATCTGGTTTGCTCATCGCTAGGTTTATTAGATACTAGGGTGCCATGGGGCTAGAAATCATTTGGGCTAGATCAAGACGATAAAAAAAAAAAAGTCAAGCACTTTGCTCCGAAATACCTACTGTAGAAACGTGCCTCTCATCTCAAAATGCGCCGTAACTTCGGTGGATTTTTCCCAAGGGATATCCTAGGCCATGTTTCGCTGGTGTTGAGGGGCTCCAGGGGTCCAATTGAGGGGCGGGACCCCGCACTAAACCCAGTCTAGCTGCCATCTGGCTGCCAGGTTCCTCTGAGACACAAGCCACCGGGAGATTATCTTCAACCCTTTCCGACAAAGTCGGTGTACTACTGGTCGCATTTGCTGGGACTTATAGCTGGGCACCTTGCTCTGCCAGCCTTTTCTCCTTTTCCACTCTGGGCTCCTCTTTTAGGCGAGACTCCTTCATCCCTTGCATCGATCTCAGTCCTCTCCCATCTCCAAATCCTCCCCTTTCACCAGCTACCCCGCTCCCAATAAAGAAAAAAAAAATGGCCGACACCAAGGTCTACCGGGCGAGCACCACTGCCCCCGTGAACATTGCCGTCGTCAAGTATGCATTCCCCGGTGCTTTCCCGTGGCTCAATTCCAGGTGCAATGGCTAACAGCGAGGTGTCAGGTACTGGGGCAAGCGCGATCCCAAGCTCAACCTCCCCACCAACAGCTCCCTCTCCGTGACGCTCTCGCAGGCCGACCTCCGAACCCTCACCACCGCCTCCTGCTCCAACTCCTACACCGATGGCGACAGCCTGACCCTCAACGGCGAGGCCTCGGACGTGTCTGGCGCCCGAACCCAGGCCTGCTTCCGTGAGCTGCGCGCTCGCCGTGCCGCCCTCGAGGCTGCCAACGCGTCGCTGCCCAAGCTGTCCACCATGCCCCTGAAGCTCGTCTCCGAGAACAACTTCCCCACCGCCGCCGGTCTGGCCTCGTCCGCCGCCGGCTTCGCTGCCCTGGTTAAGGCCATTGCTCTCCTGTACGAGCTCCCCGACTCGCCCTCGGACCTGTCCCTCGTCGCCCGCCAGGGTTCCGGCTCCGCCTGCCGCAGCTTGTTCGGTGGATACGTTGCTTGGAGAATGGGAGAGAAGGAGGACGGCAGCGACTCCAAGGCCGACCTGGTTGCTGAGGCTTCCCACTGGCCCGAGATGCGTGCCCTGATCCTCGTCGTCAGCGCCGCCAAGAAGGGTGTCTCGTCCACCTCTGGCATGCAGCAGACCGTTGCTACCTCTGGCCTGTTCCAGCAGAGGATAAAGACTGTCGTCCCCGCCAACATGGACGCCATGGAGCTGGCCGTCAAGAACAAGGACTTTGCCAAATTCGCCGAGGTGACTATGCGCGAGTCCAACTCGTTCCACGCCACCTGCGCCGACACCTACCCTCCCATCTTCTACATGAACGACGTCTCCAAGGCCGCCATCCGTGCCGTCGAGTCCATCAACGAGAAGGCCGGCAAGACCATTGCCGCCTACACCTTCGATGCCGGCCCCAACTGCGTCGTCTACTACCTTGAGGAGAACGCCAGCACTGTCGTGGGTGCCTTTTACGGTGCCGTCGGTGAGGTTTCCGGCTGGAAGGAGGGCGCAGCTTCCATCAAGTCGGCTGTCACGCTGGAGAGCGGTCTTGCCTCGACGCTCAAGGACGGTGTCAGCCGCATCATCCAGACCGGCGTTGGTGAGGGTCCTATCCAGACTGAGGAGTACCTGGTCAGCGAGGATGGCCAGACCATTAAGCGATGAGCGGGATCTTATAATAAAACAACTCCTTTTTTTTTAAGTATATATAATTTCAAAATGATAGCGATTTACGCTAAAGCTTGGTTTTGACTAGTGCACTGGCATGTGTCGTCTTCAGTTGTAGCTAATGCCCGTGAGCTTTGACACATGCGATGCAGGGTAGCTCCCCCGGCGAAGCTCAACCGCAACGTCGGGGAGTAATTGAAAATGAGGGGGGACGCGCAATTGCTGTGCTGGGAGCCTTCTGCATAAATTTCTCGGTTGTCTGGCGGCACAGCCTTTGCGTTGCTCGGTGCAATTGGGTAAATAAACCAGTGGGAGTCATCTGAGGGGTTGCGCAGTGTTGACGGCTGCCGCCAGCTGTTTGTCACACATGTACGCTTTTAAACTTCATAAAACGTTGACCTTCTCGCGCTCCCTCCCTCAATGTCTCACCTTCACCCACTTCACCCGCTTTTTTTCTAAAAGAGCACCATCTTGACGCCTTGGAACGCTTCGTGTCCCTATCCCCTGGTCAATACGACGGCCCCCCCCCCCCTTCCAAAAGTTTATCCGTGCACACCTCGTCTTTCGCAAATCCTCTCCCAAATGCACCACTTGGCCACCTTTGCAAACCGCTATGTCGCTGCCACCGCCCCGTACCGTAAGGGACGACGAGCCCGATGTTATGAGCCTCGATCAAGTGCTGAAGGGAAGCGATCGCGGTCCAGCAGATTCCGCTTCGATCGCGCCTCCCTCCTCCGAATCCAAGCCCGAGGGGCTGACTTGCTATCTCGGGCATGGCCATGATGTGGAGCTTCACGAGCTTGACAAGTCGGGCAACGTAGTTCAGCGATGGAAGCATACGCAGGACAATGTCATTGTTCCGGTACGTACGGGCGCTTCCATTTTCATTTGAGTTGTGAGACTGACAATTATTTTTTTCCCCGATAGGTATTTGAAAAGGGCACTTCAGACAACCCGCTGCTTCAGTCCATTCGTGAATGGCGAAAGGTCGTCTTTGACGCGTTCTTGCCTGTCGGATTCCCTCACTCTGTTTCGGATGATTACCTCGCCTACCAAACTTTTGATTCCCTTCAGGCTTTCTTTTCGACAATTGCTTCTCTGCTCGCCGACCGAGCCCTTCTTCAGGGTCTCGGTGTTGGTGATGCTAATTCCTCGGCTACCTTTGCTTTACTTTTGACCATCATGAAAGATGCCGTCTCTCGTATTGCCACCATTGCCTTTGCGCAGCAGTTCGGTCTTCACATTGAACCTGATGCGAAAAAGTACCGGTTCCTCGCAGATCTTTTCAACGACACGGGTTTTTTTCTTGAGCTTTATAGTCCGTATTTTGGATCCTGGGGCAAAATCATGGCTCTGACCGCGAGTTCGGCTCTGCGAGCCCTGTGCGGCGTCTCAGCGGGAGCAAGCAAGGCAGCTCTGAGCGTCCACTTTGCCAAACACGACAACCTGGCTGAGCTGAACGCCAAAGAAGCCAGTCAGGAAACCGCTGTTGGGCTCATTGGCTTACTGGTCGGAACTCTTTTGGTTCGTTCTGTCGAGGACCACACCAGCGTCGTTTACTTGATGATTTGCCTCGTCTTCGCTCATCTTTGGATGAACTACCTTGGTGTTTGCAGCGTCTGTATGACAACTCTGAACCGCCAACGTGCCACCATCCTCTTTGAAGAGTATCTCAAAACGGAAAAGGTTCTAAGCCCAAAGGAAGTCGCTCGGCGTGAGAGTATTATCTTTTGGCGCCCCGTCGTTCGCAACCACCAGGGTACATCTGTCGCGCGCATCGAAATGGCCCAGAGCTACTTGGATGCCATGGGCAGCAGTCACCCTCGCATTAACATCGCCAAGGTAGACGGCACCAAGTATACCCATTTCGTTTGGTCTCACGCTGGTTTCCCCCACACACCCATCAAAGCCTTGTTTTGGCAAGGAGCCGAACCGGTCCATGTCATCAGATCTTGGTTCAAGGCCATGGAAATGGCCTGGCTCATGAACCCTCGCACCGGTTACACCTCGAAGCTGGATCACATCTTTGTTGGCAAGGAATCTCGAGCCGCTGCCTGGCTGGAGCAGGACCCCATGGCAGGAAAAGAAAGCAAGGAGAGCTGGGACAACTATCAGAAGCGCTTTAACGACCCGGACTTGTGGGTGGCACTTGTTGCCCAGGGATGGAAATTGGATGCGCAGGCGCTTGAGACTGGTGCGCCTGTTCGACTGACGGCTCACACAAAGACGAAGAAGGACCAGTAGATTTGGTGATGATGGGTGATGAAAAACGAAGAACAAGATTTTGGGAGGAACAAGTGATTCCTTCGTACACGAAAAAGGTCTGGGAAAATGCGTAATGAATGAATAGTTTTTGACGAGCGGTCTTGGTACCCTCGAATACATGGGGACTCGTACCCCCTCTCACGAAGAGTTAATTAGACGAACCAGGCAGACAGGCAGGTAGTGGTGTTGAGAATAATACATTGGAGATTTTTTGTTCAACAGAGTCATCCGGACCCGTCAGACAACCCGTCTATACCATGTTGTACAGTTTTTGTTTACCCTAACGCCCAGCCGAAATGGTATCATACATCGTGTCCGCCTATTTTTTTTTCCTATTCAACATCTTGTCGTTATGTGACCGTTTATTCATCCCTCTTTAAGCCAGCCACGCCCATCGCATCGCACGCATCTTGACTCCCTCCCAGGTATTCAGCTTCGGTCGCACGTCGAGATAGAAGCTGGGTCCGCCCTTGCCGTCGGGTCGACCGGCGTAAAAGTCAATGACATATTCCACCTTGGTGCCGCATCGGTCAATGACCCAGTCGTGGCGGTCAAAGGGCGCCGTGTAGCCCAGGATGGTGTTGATGCGGGCGGTCGGGGTCATGCGGTCGCTCTTGTTGGCGAAGGAGTCGAGTCTGGGGCCCTCACACCTGCGAAGAGAGCAGTAGTCAGTAATCCAGCTGTAGACGTCGAGGCGATTGATCGGTTGCTTACGTTGTGCCGGCTAGGTAGGGCGCCTCCCACTGCTTGATCTCCTTCCAGGCTCGCTCGTTGACGGCGTTGTGGATGGGCACAACCGTCTTCATGTCGGCCACGCGGGCGTCGTAACCTTTGCGCTTCATGGCGTCGAAGAACATCTTCTCCGAGGGGTAGACCCAGTTGCCCGAGGGGTCCAGGCCAGACTCCATCTCGTGGTTGGCGGGCTTCGGGGCGTTCTCGCCGCCGTGGTCGACGGGACACACAGGGCCGTTGCCGGTGGATCGGGGAATGGTGGAGATGACTCGGTCGGTGCCGAGGCCCTTGTTGGCGAGCTGTGCGGGCGAGGGCGAGGGCGTCGTCGCGGGGTCGGCGGGAGCGGGAGACGAGGAGCCCCAGGGGATGTACGACGTCAGCGTTTGCGTCCATGACTTGGACTCGGTGCGCTTGGTGTGGTCGACGGGACACACAGCGGGCCGTGAAGCGGGAGGCTGGGCTTGTGCCTGCGACTTTTGGGCCTCGACTTCGCGGGCCTGGGCGATCCAGGCATCGCGAGTCTTGTGGTCGACGGGGCAAGCGGACGCGGAGTTGTCGGCCATTGCAGTTCGTGTTGTAGACGGATGTATATTAGTGGTTTGGTTGAGGTTTCGTTGCGTGCGTGCCGGCGAGAAACTCGAAAGCTAGACGACCATGGTGTTTTGGGCTCGGCAATGGCGTAATGGAGAGCCCGGGTGCTCCTCTGCAGTAGTAATGCGCTCGGAGGGATTGGCTTGTGGGCGGGTCGCGATGCGGATGGAAAAAAAAGTTCGGCCGGGAAATTCCCGGAGAGCCGGAGCTAGATGGGTCTATGATCGCACATGAGCATGACAAATATTGCTGTATTCAGCGACATGAGGATTTTATATTTTTATTCTAGATTGTGGGTACAGTTGAAAGGTAAGATGCAATGAATATATATATATAGATATCTTGGGCATCTTCGCATGTGCCAATTGGGGTTTGAGCGAATCAGCCAAGCTGGGCAAGACAATTACCCTCGCCACCTTTCTTCTTCCTTTTGGATTTGTTGATATGTGAGTTGATGAAGGTCATGGCATGGTCTAAAGCCGCAGGATACTCGAATTTCTAGCCCCGTGATTGCTAGGCTACTGTTCTCTGCAATGGTGATTAAGTTCTTCCTGAGCTGGCTGCGCGACAACTTGGTGTGAGCTCGGCCGACAAGTTCAAGGACTCAAATGTCCTCCATAACCTCGGATTTTCCTATACAGTGGCAACTTTCGTAGGTGATATTTGCTCGCTGAGATTGGCTATGCTCTGGGTTTGTGACCAAACGAAACAGGCCTGGCTGAGGCAATCTTTCCGATGGTGTGCTGGAGGACCTTTTTCTGTAACTTTGCTCTCAGACCCTGAGTCCGATGAAGAGCTGAAATGGCTCTCTTTAAGAGCAGTGTTAGGTTCTGCCTCAGTCAGTGGTGACATTTTGGGGTCCTCGGTCGAAGGCAGCGGTATATCCGGTTCAGCCGGGGTAGCTGATGTCGGTGAGCCTTTCACGGGTGTCAGATCCCCTCGCGTCATTGAATCTTCTGGGCCTACAACGGTGGCCTTTCAGATCGACTCTGCATACGTGCTGAGAATTGAAACGTCTTTGATCCATTGCTGGACTTGAACATTGGCCCCAGTGGTTCGGCATTTCATCCGACGGATAGAATCGACATGGGCCAGGATTTCTTTAGCATCAAGCATGACTTCGCCGAGGTCAACTCGGATCTGCTTCGTGTTATCCTTGGTATCATGACCAAGGTTCATATCCGCTGTTTAGTGCCTGCACTTAGGGAATGGGGGTCTCTCTATCGAGAACTCACAAGGAACCAGCTTGAAGGCTAACAGAAAGCGCCAGGTTATAACCCTTGACGCTCTCACATAGCCTCTTCATATCGTAGTGCCCGTATAGCGCCCATTTTCCTTTGGTCCAAGCCGTGTCACGCTGGTATTTCTGGAAGCTCTCCGCAACCTGCTCGACAACCAACGAAAACCCAGCCAGGATGTAGGAATCTGTTCGAGAAGAGGCTCGGCCAGCGTGCTGCCCTTGTTGCGCGACAGCGTTTCGGAAAGAGGGTCGACGATGGCGGCAAGCGCCTTGAGCTCGTCGGCCATTTGCGTCAAGTCATCTCCGGTGTCGCGAGAGGCACACGAAAACTGGAACAGGGTCAAAGATGTTTTTGGCAACAGCGCTGACCACGTCTGCTGAAGCGGACACGATGGAGAGGGAGTCCATCGTGTGGTGAGCGGATGAAGAGAGCAAAGATAACTGGGCTGAAGAGGACGAGGCGTCTTGGCGGGCTTCAATACGGCTGAGTCCGCAGTAACGAGAAGTGCGCCTTACCAGTTTGTGATGTGGCGCACTTAAGTCGAGCGATCAATCTTTGGGATTTAGTAACTGGAGAACGAAAAGGATAGTACAGCCGGAGGCTGTACTTTTCTTTTTGATATATATTATATAAGGTATAAAATAGAAATCCTTAAAATTATATATTATATTATATTTAAATTTATTATATAATAAATAAATATAATATTATATTATAATTTATTATATATTAAAATTAATTAATATTAATTAAAAATTTTTTTTTTTTTTTAGAAAATAAGATATTATATTTAAATTAGCTAATTAAAAAAATATTTTAAATTTTCTAAGTATATTTAGTTTATTTTTATTTATTAATTTTTTTATT
>JAKZGU010000044.1:0-274277 GCA_022837005.1 Calonectria pteridis
TTAAAAAACTTTAAAAATAAAAATTACCTTTTAAATAAGCTTAAAAATTAAAAAAAAATTATAAATAATTTAATTAAATTAATTAATTATATTATTTAATTTAGATTAAATTAAACTTTATTTTTGGTAGCTTAAATTGATTGAATTGTGATTGAATTGAGGCGGATTGGATTGGACCCAGCCCTGATTGTGCCCATGGCGACGTTGAAGTCTTGAAATTCCAATGACTCTTTAACACCGCGTAGAAAAGAAATTCAGATATATGGTACCTGAGTATGTTCGTAAGATCCCTGACCACATACCGAAGGAGGTTTGGGATCGTGGGTGGGGTTATTCTCGTCCAACAGGGTAGTTGAGTTCCACCTAGGTATTTGTCGACATGGGAAGTTATGGCGGAGTATACTGATTTATGTCTAATTTGAATTGCAGAGTGTTTACATTGAAGGACAAATAATCCATATGCGCTAAATTGAGACCTAAATTCTCTGGCTTTCTGACCACTTCATGGACGTGGAGCTTAGTCATTCCGGCGGAACGCGAGGGTGCCGGTGGGTCCGGCGGCTTACTCGTTATACTCGGGTAAGCCTCCACCGCTCTTGTCCACACTTTTCTGTCCCTTTGGGCTTTTGTTAGAATTCCGAGCACGCCCCTGAGACGCCCAGAAAAGCGATCGACACTTGAAAATAATGAAGAGAATGTATCATGTGCCTCCTCCCGAGGAGCCCAGGAAGCGCCGTGCACTCTATGCGCTTCGCGCCTGTGGCGATTGCAAGCGACGTAAGCGCCGCTGTGACGGCCAGATGCCGTGTCACCACTGCAAAAACCGTTCAATTGAGTGCCGCTACAACGAAGACCCAAGATTCTCATCAGATTGCCACTGCAGCGCTGGAGGTTCAAATGGAGAGACTGCAGGGGCACTCTCGCGAGAGGAAGAAAACCCTGAGTAGGTCCAGTGGTCCTCGGCATTTCATTCATTACATGCTGATGTGCCCATCCCGGAAAGCCAAACTAGCAAAATCCAGAAGCTCACAGATTTGGTTGAGAGTATGCAAGTCCAGATGAAAATTTTGGCTGAGCTTGTGAAATCACCGACCAACGTGCACGGCCACTCGCATTCTGCGGAGTCTACAAGTCCGCAGGAGGCCGCGCAAGAGTCCGATCAGAGTGTATGTTTAATCAATTTCAACACCATTTCTTCTCGATATTAATGAATAAAAGACTCCAGACCCAGGATATCACGGAGCAAGTAGTTCAGACTACACTTTTAACGTAGTGCATCTTCACATGCACCAGACACAGCACCGGGCAACCGGTTCCGATCTGTCGTCTACTGATGGTACATCGCCGGGTTTTGGCAAAGCACAGTCCCAATCCCGGGAAAAATGCAAGAGAGTTCAGAGGGGAGAGTCGGGACATGTGACTTGGTCAGTAAAAGCTTGCCTTTGCGCAGGGTGTACGGAGTCATTCCAATTGCTTAGCAAAGGTGACGCCACGAGGCTCGCAAAACTATACGAAGAGGTTTTTGGAAATCTTTTTCCTATACTAGATATTAATCGTCTCACACAGCGGATCGATACGGTCTATACATATTTGGAATCCCCAATGGCTTCTCCGAGCACTGAAAGACCAAGATTTGACTCGGACACTATTGAGACGATGCAAATGGTCCTCGCAATAGCCCTGAAATCTCAAAATAATGAGCAGAGCAAACTGGGGACGGCAATGCATCGAGCGGCACAATATAAAATACAGGCCGCGATGGTATCCTCAGTCAGAGATATACACAGCATTAGGCTGTTATTGCTTACGGTTGGTTACATGGAAGGCCATCCGATTCACACGTTTCTGACGGCTTCATAGGGCATATACCACTTTTTCAATGATGAAATACAGCTGGCTTCGCGCATGTGTACTCTGGCTGGGCGAATGGCGATGGAGCTAGGACTACACCGACCGGATACGCGAGTTCGTATGATTGATGATGAAAGGAAGCAGGCAGAAGTTGTCAATATGTTGTGGACCATTGCTGCCCTTGACAGACAGTGGAATTGTGAGGGCGGACTACCGCAAAATTTCCAAGACACGGATTTTGCCAAAACTTTACCAAACCCGATCAAGGTAAAAGATGGCCACCCATAAAACTGACAGTTGGCAAGCAATCGCTAACACGTCATTGCGAAAGGCCCCATACCTCGAACTCATGACTTCCTATGCCTCGTTCAGCCCGCGAGTTTGGGATTTATCTAGCCGTCTCGTTAGTGCTGATGTTCGTGAGGACAGG
The DNA here is from genome assembly GCA_022837005.1 of Calonectria pteridis. Taxonomy (NCBI): domain Eukaryota; kingdom Fungi; phylum Ascomycota; class Sordariomycetes; order Hypocreales; family Nectriaceae; genus Calonectria; species Calonectria pteridis. The sequence goes on from JAKZGU010000044.1 coordinate 2,282, forward strand.
GATTTGTTTGAATGCTCCATTTTTCAGATTGAAAGATGGCGGGAGAGGGCCCTTTCTGGGCTCAACTTTACTAACCCAAGCGATCGCGCAACATTTGGATCATATGCCCCTCCTCAGCCTCTGCCGACACTGTTATACCTCCGTGCCAACCAGCTTCGGGTTCTTATGATTCGGTCATATTTCCTTTCGGGTTCTAGCATTGTACGAAATGCACAAGTTTGGCATTCAGGTGTAAATATTGCCTGCGATACCATCAATGTACTGTCTGACTTGGATGCCACTACGAACATATATCGGAAGCAGCATGCCATGTTCCAGCATTTCTTGGCCTCTGCTACAGCCCTGCTATTCCTCATCATCGTAAACGAATCCAACAGCCAGCGCGACACACCTCATCTTGTCGCGTATCAATTCCTTCCCGCCAACCCAAAGGAAAGCATCGCACAAGCCTTTGCCCTCGCCACCAAGTATGCAAAGGTTTCCTCTGCCTCGTGCCGATTATGGAAGCGAATGCAGTCGATGGAAGAACCTCTCTCAAAACTAGGGATTCAGTATCGTGGAGAAGATGTCAGCAGTCAGCCTTGTCAACCTGCACCTCTTGCTAGCGTTGTTTCGCAGGCTTCAATTGCCCCAATCATATGCCAGGATAGTGAACCTCTGGATCATTCAATAGTAAACGGAATTTCTACAGAAGTGGCAGATCAAGATGACCAGATTGGGCTGCTCGAGATGCCGTTCGAATCGATGTTCAATGACCCTCTTTCAGATTTGGACTTTTCCACAGGCTTTGAGTCGAACGCTGAGATTGAGATATGGAACGAGTTAAATGCTCTTTTATCCGAGGGCTGAATTGTTCGTACCACCCTTCTTTGTAACTAAATATGAACGGGGTGTTCTAGAGTATTTAGAATATTACACAATTTGAAGTCCTGCCTACAGATTTCCCTGCTTCAATAATGAAATGACTAGACATTGAAAGCATTTCTCTTGTTTATAAGGTCGTGCTGAAGCTAAGGCATCGCAGCAACAACTGTGGAATGAGATGTGTGTCAAATTCATTGTCTTCTCTAAGATCTATGGGGCTTCGGCTGTGACAAAGAGGTAGTGGTGGCGGCCTGAGGCAGCCACCAATCCTCAACAACAGCTATGTGAAAGGCATGGTGTGGCTCAATACGGCTGGACCTCGTCCGCCTATGAATGACGGGTTGTTGAGTGAGGCTTCCAAATTCTGCCACTCCATATCGAGGTCAGCTTTGCATTCACATCGTTTTGCTGTTTCAAAATCTATGAGGATTGCTTTGCCATTCTGCATGACGAAATTGTACTTGTTGGTGTCGCCATGTTTGATGCCGAGGGAATGCAATCGTTTGAGAGAGGCTAGGCAAGCCGGCAGGTCCTCTGGTACAGCTTCCTTCGCACCCTCAAGATATTCCATGATGAAGCCGAAAATCCTCCCGTCTTCAGTAAGATGACCAAGAAACTTGGGACCGACCTCTTGGCCATCTATCCATTGGTATGCTGTAGTTTCGGCCTCAATAAATGGCATCTGCCATGGAAACTCGGCAAATTTTATAACTACCGGATGGTCGAAATTTGGGTGGCTAACCTTTTTTATGTTTTGGCGTATGCGTTCGATCTTTGTGAACTCAAGGTGGTCGAGTTTCGTGCCATGCCAAGAATTTTGAACCGAAGGCAGGTTGCTCTTTTTTGTGCGAGAAAAAATGAGATTCCCTGTACTCTTGTCCTTCGCAATGTGGCCCTCGTTCCAATCACCTGGTGGGAAAGGCGGCAGCATAGGGATTAAAATTGGAGCAAAGGTTCGATCATCCTTAGGCAGGGCCCCTGGTTCGACAGTCACATATTTGACATATTTTCCATCGACAAGGAAGCGGTATTCACTTTCCTCTTCATCATTTGAGTCCACCAGCAAGGTGAGTAGTTCAATGCTGCTGTTCGGTTGCTTTGCCATGTTGTGATGTGGCCGCGGTTGACCAAATTTTGATGTGGGACACGGCAATTCAGTGAAGGCGAAAAAGTGCGCTGCGGATGTTGGGTGAAACAAATATGCGACTGAGAAATTGAGGTGAAAGTCGCGGGGTAATTGGGAGATAATTGCATCAGAGAGAAAAGGAGAGAATGAATTTACTTCTGACTTGAGATTGCTAGCCGCTGAGCAATCGCTGCGCCACCGCCAAAGCCGTTGGTCCAGGCGGGGGTTCAATTGCAGCGGAGCTTGGGAATGGAAAGACCCTATCAGATCGCTTGCGATAGCGCACGGGTGGGGCCGAGGAAGCTGGATGCTTGCGAAAGAAAAAGATTCTCTTCATATTCAAACCTGACTACCAAGAGGATGTGATCCGGTGACAAAGGTTTTCTGAGAGACCACATACAGGGCCGGTCATGTGTTGAGCGTAAGTTGCTAAGATCCACCAAATTTCTTCCAGAAACCCTTCACAATAACATTATCCATGTTGAAACCGATCATCGTCTATCATTTGAATTGGCCCAAGCTGCTTGATATGCTCAATCAAGTCGTTATTCGTGTACAGGTGCCGAAAGCTTGTCGTATCGCTTGTATCACCCCTGCACCCTTTGCAGTATGATCCCCAATCAGCCACCTGGCCTGAAGACTTGAGGTGCGGCGCGGAAATAATTGACATGAATCTTCAGGGCTCACGAGCGCCGCAATCTTCCCGTCTGTGCTGATTCGTGGTACCTTCCGGCAACGATTCAATCACCGCTCTCCAATCACATAGCACGGGTCTTTTCAAGACAATTGCCCCTGTAGAACCATATATTCCTTAAAGGCGGAGAATTTCGAGTATCTTCGGGAAATCTCGTTGGCGTAATCTAGTGAACCTGGTTGCGCGAAAGCCGGTCGCGGGGAAGTAGTTGATGTCGGAGGTGAAGCACAAATAATAAACCCGCCTGCAAGTGATGAGATAAATGAAGCCGCCGAAATAAGCGCATTCAGAGCATTTCGCAGTGGAGCGCTGAATACAAATTTTTGCAGTCATAGTGGTTAGCCCGGATGCTAATGATTTCGCCAATAATGCCAGGACAGTGTCCAAACATAGTCCGATACTGGTACAACGAATCAACACGGTCCATCGCACGGCGGCAGACTTGTCGCATGGTAGTCAAGGACAAGAAATTCAGGGCAAGAAGAACATTGGCAAATATCTCGGGAGGAAGGGCGTCCAGAAAGTCCATTGAGTGCTAAGGTTGGACATCATGCCGGCCATTGTCGAGCGGACACTTGGTTTCTAATCTTGCGGTATCGAGAGTGGGATGAACTATCACCGGTTGATACATGCCAGGTGGAGGTTTCCTCGAAGTCGGAGGCATTGTGTCACTCATTGTACAAGTGAACCTTGGATTTGGACAAGTGAAACGCGCACGCAGATGTGAGGACGCGCCTTTTCACGTGATGTGACTTGAATTAGAGCTTCAAGGTGATTTCCTTAGTTCTCATCATCGAGGACGGCGGATTTCGGGACCAGAAACGAAAATAAAAACTCAATATTTCACTCTATCCATCGGCATGTGCTAGCTAAAGCTATCGAGTACTTAACTACGGGTTAAAATCTAAGCCGCAGCAGGAGATTGGAAGTCTTCAACGCTTCGCAAGACAGATTCCTCCAGAGTGATCCATCCAGGTTGTCCCAACTCCTTGAGCAACTGCTCCGCGCGTGCTCTCGGTTCAAACTCTGTGGCGTCAGTCCCACCGCTCAAATTCTCAGGAAATTTCTTCTCCGGCTCGTTTTTGCGCAGAATATCGAGGATTTGATCCCAGTTGAAGCGTCCGGCGACACCGAAAAGACGCTCGCCCTTCACATCGGGGTGAATTGCTGCAATGACATGGAGCCTGCCGACATCCGAAGCATCGACGAAGTACTCTGTATTTTGTATTTTCAGCCATTTATTTCTTTTCATAGATAGAAAACAACTTACGTGGCGGGACGAATTTATGCTCCGGAAGAACAACGCCATTGTAGATGCTAGCCAGAAATCCCGAGGAACTTGGATGGCCTTGCTTCTCCTTGTTAAGAGATTTTCCAAAGACTGCATTCGGAAGCACTATATAATATGAGTAAAAACCTTCGAGAATCAAGAGATATAAATGCGCACCTGTGTTCACAATGAGATCCGGTCGCTGCTCCGCATGTTCCTTGTGATACTTCCATACCGCCTTCTCGCCTTCAGTCTTGCTGGCAGCATAGACATTGAAGACATCAGTTGGCTCATAAGGAGGCCCCTTCTAGGCAAGTTTAATAGCGTCTTCATTCCAGGTGTCATGGGAGATGACAACCCTGGGCCCATTTGGAATGGGTGTCACCGTCGCCGCAGTGGACGATGTCAGAACGAATCTTTTGACGCTGGGCTCTGCATATGCAGCTTTCAGCGCATTGAGAGTGCCAGAAATGACCAAAGGAATCACGTTGTCGGGGTTAGGGTCGGACGGCAAAACAGATGCTGTATGGATTACAGCGGAAACGCCTGGAAAGTGTCAACTGAAGTCGCCGAGATCAGAGTGGGGCATGCTTCACGCACCTTTGACAGCCTCGTCATAGGCATTATCAACCACCATATCGGGAACCAAAACAAGTTCAAAAAGGCCTGGGCCGTATTTTTTGTCGAACGTCTCATTCATCCAAGAGGCTTTCTTGATGTCACGGGTGGTGCCTCGGACCTTATACCCGTGGGCGAGAAATTGGTCGGTGATGTTGGAGCCAACCCAACCACTTGCACCGGTAATAAGGACCTTGGAGCCCTTGGCGATGGCGAATTCCTTGAGGACAGACATTTTGTTATCTTGAATCGTGCTGGTAAAAGTTTTGAAGCTGAAGAAAGTGTGTTGTAAGATGATATTGTTTGATTGACCCTACGAGCTATGCTACATTTATATCTAGGAACATGTTCCATCACGACAGAGCCGGTGCAACAATCTATCCGAGTTTCTAGATGATGTTTCGCCTTAGATCGCTACGCATTAAATGGTGGAGTAGCGCTAGGGTAAAGTCCGCCGACGTAGCGGACTTTGAAATGATAAGCTTTCAAGTCGTCACGCTGAGATCGGAAACAATTTATATCCGAATAATCTTAAGTTTTGTACGCGATCTGCTTCTGCCATGAGTTTATGGTGGTTGTTTCCGAAGTTGGCTAATTGAATCTAAGGGAATTTGCGATAAATACGTATCATACATGATACGAAATATTCTCCTACACTCCCATTTCGAAAGCCTAATACCTCAATGTGTTGTTTCATGCCATCACTGAGTCGTTTAAAATATGCTTAAAGCATTTCTTCCCTGTCACCTGTGATTTATCAAGGCTGAACGTACGGTTGGATGGCAACGGGAACGGGATTGCGGACAAAGTGACGGATGAATTGATGCCCATTATTGCGTAATATTTGACGAATTCTAACATGCGACGCTGAAATCCGATCAGTTATCTTTAAATTGTCTAGCCGGGCGCGTTTACATCTGATATCCATCCACCCAAAGCTTAATAATAGCAACATTTTCCCGAAAGCGAAACCATATTTACTGGGACCTCGCAGCGGCATGCTAGAGCCTCCTAGTTCGGGCGATGACACGAAAATTACCCTCTGATGCAATAATCGGAACGACAAACCATCTCCGGAGCGGAGTCACTGCGGAAGGTGTCTACTGGCATTGGGAATACCCTGGAACGTTGATTAGCAGCGACTCATAAAAGCGAGGGAACAGCCAACGTACAATCATTTACTTTGACGCAAGTGTACGGGCTTGCGCACTGTGAAAAGTTGTTAGCAGGGTGGCCAGTCTGGTAAGGCATCTTATCAGAAGAGAAGAGTTCAAATACCGTAGTCGACCCGGTCCAACCGTTTCCACCACACTGGCCCCATTGTGGTACTGTGCCAGATCCACCGGTCGCTGTTGGCTTGACAGTTGTGGCTGTAGCTGTTCCTCCCGCCGTTGTCGTTGTGGTGCCTGACGACTCGATAGAATGTTAGATTGACTTGTGCGATACAATGAGCCGTGGGTCCTCTTACCAAAAAGCCGAACCACTTGAGATCTTCCTCGGGGAAAACATCGATGTTGTGAGTAACACCTTGTCCTAGGAATGTCTATAACACGCCGTCATTCGTCTACGACCCCCGTAGCAACGTTGGAGCATAAACTTACCTGAAGCTTGTCTCCAAACACGTACTTTGTGTATGGACTCTTCGGAAAATTGGCGACCGTGGATTGCGGGGTAGATGAATAACCAAAGACACCGGTCCACTGCTTAATCGTCTCATAGTAATTTTGCACGTTCAATGTTTCATCAGCCGTCCCATGGTAGATTTGCATCTTGGGTCTTGCACCAGTGTATCCAGGGTACATGTTGAATACAACGTTGGCCCACTGCTGCTGCGTCCATATGGACTTCCCTGACGAGCATGTGGAATTCCAAGCGTCCTGGAGATTAGCGGCGCTCATGAAGCAGCCAGCAGGAACTCCAGCATAGGCGATACCAGCGGCAAAAATGTCCGGGTAAGTAGCGGCCATGACGTTCTGGAACTAGATTAGCTTGTTTTCCCTTTCGCTTGGCAGCTAGACACATATCTGGGGAACTCACTGTCATCATGGCACCGGATGACATACCCGTAACAAAGACCTTGCTGGCATCGGCGCTGTATTGCTCAATCACAAACTTGGCCATGTTGGCAATCGAGTTGCTCGCACCCCCACCGTTATGCGTCAAGCTGATTTTTGAAGACACATCCCAGCAGTTGTCTTGGGTATAAGGTGTCTGTGGGTAAATAACGATGAAACCATATGTCTCAGCATTAGTAGCCCACTTGGTGCCTTGGTAGAAGGCTTGCGCGCTGCCGCTGCACCAATGGATTCCAACCACAACGGCTGGATTGGCTTTCAAGGTTTTGGGTACATAGAGGAACATGCGCGTGCCTGTCGGGTTGGAACCATAGCTTGTCACTTCGGTAAGTGTGGAACGAGGCACCACCTCTGCGCCATGGATGGCATTAACAAGAGTCAAGACCCAAAGGCTGAGAAGCGTGAACACGTTCATTGTGACTGGTAAGATGAATTCCGAGTTGCATAAGGGCATGTGTGATTTTGAAAATGGCGAAAGCTCTATTTATGCTGTTCCAAATATGTCGTGCCTGACCCAAGCTCAAGTTGGCTTCAATTGGCGATGCGGATCAGAAGCCTCCGTTGCCAAGGGCATCACGGCGACCGGACGCCGCTGCCGAGTTCCCCACCCCTGGTTGCCGAACGGCTAATGCCCTGAAAATCGGTGCGATTCTGGAAACTTTGACATACCAAAACTACGTGAAATCTGTTGTTTGGAGAAATACACGGGACATCGGCCCGACCGATCTCAACGATTGAGAGGGGTTTGAATCCATGAACAACCCCGCGCCTCCACCCAATCATGGCGGAATCTTGTTCCGCCAATCGCCCCGGCCAGGGAAGACCTTTTTCTCCTCAATTGGTTGTAAAGTTCCGCGTTCTAATTAGCCTAATCTAGGAGTATTTCTCGTATTGCATCCGCATAAGCGGTTGTTCTCGGCAGTTCATCTGTCTTTTTAGATTGACCACTTATCGTAGGCTGTTCCAAGTGCCCGACCTAAATTCTATGATTCTCTAGTTGTTCTGTCGGTTGAAGCAATTCACCTTCGACCGGAAAGAACAAATTATCGTTGCTTTCTCGATTTACGTTAGCGATGTTGCGCAACTAGAATCCACTATGCCCTGCGATTTGTCTCTTCGAGGAATTAGCCCCGGGACCCTAATATATGGCACTTTCAAGCGAACTAAACTTCTAGGATTTTTTTATTTGGTACTCACTTTTTGATAACGAGCATCCAACTTGTGACTGGAGCATGCTTAGTAAGGCCTAGACATCCGATGTCGGCTGCGCACGTATAATTTGCTGAGGGAATAAAGATGCGTTTTGTCCTCTTGCTACCTTGAATACCTTATTCTGCCCCTTTTGATGTGTTCTATACCAAAAGTTATTGCCTATTGAAGAAGCCTAATACACGATTAAAGTCATTGCGAAAGGAGGTAAAAAGAACCCTATATATTACTAATACAAAGGCCGCTATAAAAGCTACTGTAAGAGCCCCTGTGAGGGCTGCAAGAGCCACTGCGAGGGCTACTGTGAGAGCTGCTGTGAGGGTTGCTGTGAGGGTCGCTGTCAGGGCCCTCAATGGCTGTAAGAGCCGATGTGAGAGCTGTTGTAAGAGCTGCTATGAGGGCTGTTGTAGGGGCTCTTGTAAGGGCTATTATGAGGGCTCTTTGAAGCCTAAGGCTGTTCAATACTACATGGCCTTGGAATAGCTTCCTTTAGCATTGATGTTTTTGGTTGTGGGGCAAAGAAAGGGGCTAAATTGGTTAGGGATGATAGTTTACTTGAAGATTAGTGTAAATCGCTGGTTGCGGCGGTGGGTCTTTGTCTAGCCACCATCAGCCACATTTTGGGTGCTCGTTATCATAAATTGATTGCTAGATAACAGATGCCAACTTCTAATAATGAGATTCTAATATCTGAGATTTTGCACGAGGATTAAATAAAGGGAGGGGCTTTGTTTTTACGCTTGAAGAATGTTCTAACAACCTAAAGAGAGCATGAAATTGACATAGGAATACCAACTTGATCGCATTATAAAAGCAAAAACACAACATTTCATATCATAGCAAAACATCAGACAATCCAGCCTCAGCCCCCAACGCTTGAAAGGTTCGGTTACCCATCATTCTCGGCAGCTCCTTTCTCCATGACGAATACCACCCTACCCTCTTTCTTCTCCCATTGGCTCTCAACATCCTCCAACTTGAACTGGCGAACGTCGCTTTCTTTGACACCTTCAAGGACTTTCATCATGCTTGGGAGTTCTTTGCCAAGCTCACCAAGGCTCCATGCACCGGCCCCTGCACCTCTTATAGTCACATCTCGTTTGCGAAGCCCGGCCGAAGCCACGGTGCCAAAGTTCCCGGTCACCGCACCAATGCAAACCCAAGTTAACGGGTTTTCGGCTTTCAAAGTAGACGGAGAGGTGAAAAAGTTGGTGAAGTAGGGCCCGTAGAGGTAATCCAAGACCACGTCAACATCTGCGGCCGAACTAAAGTCCGTCTTCTCGGGGGATTCTGAAAGCACGATGGTGGAATCAAGATCGAGGGCCTTGAGGGCAGCCTCATTTCTCGCTGCGCCGACAATTCGCGTGGCTCCAAGACGCCTGGCCACCTTGATGGCCAGCCTCCCGCTCATACTTGTTGCGCCCAAGATGAAACATGACCATGGCTTGGCATCGGTTCCATACTTGATAAAGTCGACTCGTGTGCGGAGGGCCATCCAGCTGCTCATGACTGGATTGACCAAAGCAGCTGCCTGCACAGGATCGACATTCGGTGGCAGCTCCGTGACCTTGCGCCTTGGCACATTGACCAACTCTGCAAAGGAGCCGGTTTGTTCCTCGCCCCCAAGAGTGACAAAGTAAACCGGCTTCCCTGTCTTTACATCAATGCCCGTGCCATCAATGCCAGGCGTATGGGGCAGTGATGCTGCGGTGTAGTGCTTTCCCTCAGCGCGGCTGCGAGTGACTTGGTGAAGCCCAGCGGCAATGACTCGGATTTGCACAATGGAATCGTCAGCAGGCGTTGGTGGTGCCGACACTTGCGTGGCCTTGGGAGCGGAGCCCCACTCCAAAATTTGGGCTGCGAGGATGCTCATTTTTGTGGCTGAGATGTCGATGTTTGGTTTTTTGTATTGTTGTATGCTGAGAGGAATGATCGCTCGGTGAGAAGCGTCAGATGGTGAGTAGGAAAACGTAGGACTGATCTTAGTAGAAATAGGCCTGAGCTTTATACTTCTTTGTGTGCGCAGTGCAGTCTCCCTAGAATTGAAACTCCGGAAGAAATAGTCAGCCCAGGTCAGAATTTGCCGAATATCCGACGTGGAGGGGCCGCATCATGCAAGCTCGTCAGCCACTTTTTTCGCTACTCGTTGGTGTCGTGAGACAGGGCGCTCGCCAACGCCTCATGAGGTGGGTCACAAAAATGTCGGGCATCTTTATAATTCCCGGTCCGGTCCATTTCTTAATTTTTTTTTTTTTTTTTTAAGAAGAAGAAGAAGCTTCTACGGCTCCAGTACTCCATCTGAATGATTTCTAGAAATATCAGCATGTTAATTAAGTTAAAGGAAAAAGGGAAAAAAAACCTAACCATTAATACGCTGAAAAAGTACAAATATTCACAAGTACGTATACTCTAGTGCATCGGGGTAACATTCAATGTACACGGGCGATCCGGCTTCGGCTCGGTCAGATTGATAAAGTCCGAATCCTGATGATCCGGAATTTCGTGGCTGACCGGCCTTTTGCAACAAGATTGACGGGCCGCTCGCCCCACAAGGCCGACGGGCAGTACTTTTGATTGATGGCATCCATTGGTCTCGGCCTGGACTTGATTCAGCCACCCAAATTAGATGCAAAATTCGCAGATTCCGATGCCAAACAAAGCTCATCGAAACCCCAGCACCTGTGTATGCGATGGATAGACATGGCACTCAGTGCACATCTAGGAACAAAAAAAAATCAAAACAAGCTCTGTAAATTGCTCTTTTTATTTCATCTTGCCATAAACTTCTTTCTGTACCGGTGCGATGGTGCATACGAAAAAGAATCGTCGGTCGCGAGGATTTCAGCTAGCGCAGCGCGCAACAGGCGAGGTGGGGTGGCATTGCGTACGCTGGCGGCAAGGATGACGAACTTGGCCACATGAGGACGACCAAGTTTAGGCAGACGGTGTTCTAACAATAGACACGATATAGAATAGAAAAATTAGCAAATGAATCGCATCATGATCGCCAAGCTGGTTGCAGACGTTGATGCTCGCAAAATCCTCCACTTCTAGCCATGGTCGACCCGAAATCCAAAATCATCTTCCAATCCGAAGCATCACCAAGTACTCCGGGGGACAGCACGCCCAGTCTAAATTTAACATGTTTTCAATCTGACGCGCCAGACAATGAATTCTATTTGGGAGGATAAATACAGTTCCAACAAGCCCTCATCCAACATCCCAGCCAAAAGAAAAGGTCAAAAACTACAGAACCCAAATTAATTGCTTAAGCGCCTCGGCCAAGAGCGTCCCTGAGAGACTCCTGCACCCAAGTAGGAAGGCCCCTCAATAAAGAAAAGTATGAAACGGAAGCAGGTGCAAAGATCTGGCCCCCGTAGGATCCAAATATATGCTTCAGGATTGGCCGGCTGACGTCTTCGACCTTCAGCAACGGTCCGTGGCCCTTTTCAATCTCTTCCTTGTACGGAGTCGTCATTGCCGTCTCCACGTGCATGGGGTGTACCACGGTGGTAATGACGCCTGGAGACTTGTAGATGTGTTTGATTTCGCATGCCAGCCCCTCGTGGAAGGCCAAGGCGCCGGCCTTGGTTGCCGAATAGTCGACATTACCGGGCAAAGCGACATAGGAAGCCACGCTCGCGAGCGTGATGATGTGGCCCTTATTTTTGAGAATCATGGTAGGCAGGAATTCTTTGGTGGTTGTCCAAAGAGATTGGAGGTTGATGCCCAAAACCCTGTTCAGCTGGCTGTGGGGAACCTCAAGGATTGAACTTGAGGGCGCAATGCCGGCGTTGTTGATGAGAATAGAAGGATGACCCAGCGTCCGTCGGATTTCGTCTGCTGCTTTTCTGACAGCTTCGGGGGAGGTAATGTCGCATCTCCAGTAGTAAACCTCATCAATCTTTGCCAGATCCGGTGGCAGATCTGCAATGTCAAGAATGGCAACACGAACACCCTTCGCAACTAGGCCGAGCAAGACGCTCTTTCCAATACCGTTGCAGCCACCAGTGATGACGGCAATCTCGTCGGTCCACTTCCAGCCCGGGTGGGAGGAGATGCGCCAGTTGTTGCCGGCCACGCGGTTCCAAAATCCATTGAGAACTCTTACGATCCCAAGTGATAAAAGAGTCTGGAGAATCTTTTTCACGGTGTCGAGACCAATATCCTTGATGATCCGGTGGCTTGTCACCTGACCAACAAGATCAGGGCGGCCAAATGCTAAGAAAAGTAGCGCAGAGGCGGGAACGACTGGCTGTAGGGCAAGTCCTCCGATGCCCTTGACAATATTGATAGTGAGCTTGGCACCTGGAGAAGACATGATGAACGAAGGTTGGAAGAAAATATGAAATCACTGTCGGATAAAGGTTACCAGACAACCGGGCTCCAATCCAGGTATTTATTAAGCAGCAGAGATGCTGAGCTCCACTAATCCATCGTATCGCGACTGCAACACATGACGCCATAGCGTTTCGGAACCCAGAGGCAAAAGCGAGATCCTCGGGCTCCAGCACCAACTCCAGCCCCTGTTCACTCCGCAAATCTCATCGCGGGGGTCATTAAGCTACGACCTCGCCTCATCATTTCATTCTGTTTTTACTTTTTTTTCCAGGGCCGTGGTCAAACTTGAAGCCGATAGGACTAGAGTGGGAACCCCTCTCGGTGACTTATTTCTTAAATGGGCATAGCGCGCGGCTGCGGCTGATGAGGCGTCATGGGGGTAGAGCGCGCTGGTCCCGCCCCGCATGTCGGCGTTGCGATCGATCCGAACATGCGTCGGGTAGAGGTGAACCAGGCGGGATAATCTTGGGGTAGTCTTGTCGCTAGCTCGGGGTAAAAAAAGGCACAAAGGGGCACAGACCATTCAAATGGCGGAGTCCGGCTGTATGCGAGGATCCCGGGGATCCGAACCCTTGTTGAAGGCGGAGTCCTGCACAACGTCGGCCGAGGCTACTCAGACCAGGTGTTTTCGAAACACCAAAGAAAAAGTCTAACAGCCATAATCATGAACATTCCATTGCATACGTCAGCATCGCATGTTGGACGGTACTTTCTGAACTTGCAATGGGGCCTGATTTACGCATGAAAAAAAAAAAAAAGCATGGCGTTGAAAATTCTTGGAGCCCACCCTATAGCTAGAAACTCTACAAGATCCATAAAGTATTGCACAAAATATCTTCAAATTTATAGAAATAAATCGCTATACAGTAGTCTACCAAGATTCAACAAGCTATCGATGTTTGTCAATAAATTTCCCAGCCTTGCGAGCCGATTCCTCTGCTTCCTTTTGGAATCCCAGACCCTCGCCAACCAAGATGATGTCGTGAGGAGACTGCTCGTCAACAACCCACTCAACATCCACATTGCACTTCTTCAAGTGCTTCACTAGTTTCTCGTTGTCCTCAACCAGTATTTCTTTGCCTCCCGTGAATACCCAAATTGGTGTTTCGCTGCGAAAAGAGTGGTTACAAGTAGGAGTCAGGTAGGGGTTCGAGAGCGAAATTTGCCCATTTCCCGAAAATGTAGAAATACCCCACGCAACGAAGTTCTCAGGAACATAGTCTGCCTTGGAGTATTTCAAGCTTCGAAAATACTCAACATTATCGCTCAACTTGAGATCCGTCCAGGGCGACCAGAGAGTTGCGGCGGCTGGCCAAGGGATTTGAAGTTGGTCTCCAAATTCGGCAATGTACTGCAGGAGTGCGAGAGCCAGGTTTCCACCAGCAGAGTCGCCGCCAAACACCACGCATGATGACGGAATACCCAAGTCTCGTATAAGATACAAGTAGGCTGAAAGGGCATCTTGGAGGGCTGCTGGGAAGCGTCCACCTGGGTTGCTGGAAAGACGGTACTGAGGAGTGAATACGTGGGTGCACGAGGTCTCTTTGAGAATTGTTCTTGCTAGAAACCCGATATCTTCGTCTCTGCCATCGCCCATAACATAGGCGCCTCCATGGAAGTGAAGAAGAATAAGGAGATTGTCTTCGCTTTGGTCTTTAGCCCGGTAAACAGGCCGCGGTGACCAAGTTCCTCCGGTGGCCTGCGGTTTTATATCGCTGTCATCCAGAGGACCCTTGTACAACTCTGCAGATGCAGGCAGCACGATGCTGAATCGCTCTTGTTCTTGTTTCGGCTCCAGAGACAGCTGAGTTTGGACACGAAGAGCAGAGACATTCGTAAGAATGGCCTTGACCATTTGGTTTGCCACGGCTTGTTTGAATGTCAATCCAGGGTGCGGCTTGCCTCCTGGAAACAGCCCTAAGAGGACTGCTCGTATAAAAGCAGATCCCACATGAGCGGGAGTAACAAATAGAAGATAGGCAAGTTTGTATAGGGATTCTAGAGCCATGGTTGTTGATGTTGGAGATGTTTTTTTTTTCCCTGAAGAGATGAGAGTGAAGAGCAGAAGGATCAGTGCCTGGGCAAAATGTAATGGGATACCAGCCGGTAATTGGAGATATTTTAGCCAGCGAAGGAGTCTGATGCAAACTTTCAAGGCATTTCCCCATACCCGCTAGTCTATCGGAATTAGATTGGCTTCTGCCGAGGGAGCCTATGATCCCTGCTCGTATTTCTCGGACCCCGCGGGTCGCAGGCTAGCTTCGCCTCCGCCCGCTATTACGCTCCACAAAACGTCCCGGAGACATAGTTCCCAATTGGGAAAAAGTCGGGACTAGTCTGCACGTCGATGAAAAGATGGGCGTGCAACAGGCTCGGCTGGGGCAGGCCCCATACGTCACGATGCAAGGGGCCGAATATGACCATAAGTGCGGTGATTTTTTTTTAGACATCTCCTCATCAATGTATATAAGCGGAAGGAGAAGCCGTTTGTCGTTGCATTGTGTTGGCAGCCAGACCTACATTGAAAAGCATACTCTTTTCCGCTCATCTTTCCATTACAAACTACCCCAAATCGATTTAATATTTCTTTTTTATTTTTATTTTTTTTTTACAATGAACGGAAAACCCACGCAAAATGGTAGCTCAGAAGCTGGCGAGTTCCTCGACGTTATCATTATCGGCGCTGGCATCTCAGGCATAAATATTGCCCATACCGTCGCAACAGAAGCTCCACGCGGAACCTCGTATGCTATCTTGGAGGGCCGTGGCCGCCTTGGAGGAACTTGGGACCTCTTCAAATACCCTGGTGTCAGATCGGACTCTGACATTTACACCTTTGGATACTCTTGGAACCCGTGGAAGGGAGACAAGCCCCTCGCAGGCGGCAAGCAGATTTGCGCCTACCTGAATGAGTCGGCTGCGTTGTATGGGATTGACAAGCACATTCGATTCAACCACCATGTGGAGTCTGCCTCTTGGTCATCAAAGTCGTCCACCTGGACTCTCAAGACTATCGTCGAAGGCGGAGAGGTTAGGACGCTCCAGGCTCGCTTCATCGTTCTTGGTACTGGGTACTACGACTACAACAAGGTCCTTGAGGCTCAAATCCCTGGCCTTGAGAATTTCAAGGGCACCGTCATTCAGCCCCAGTTTTGGCCCGAGGATCTTGATTACGTCAACAAGGATGTTGTTGTCATCGGCAGTGGAGCTACCGCCATCACCCTGGTGCCGAACATGGCTGTAGATGCCAGGCACGTAACCATGCTTCAGAGGAGCCCAACGTATATCGCGGCTCTCCCTATGGAGAATGGCACTCTGTCCAAGACTGCTCAAGCCCTGCTTCCCTCGTCTGTGTCGAGCGCTCTTACAAGAGCCGAGCACTTGTTCATGGGCTACTTTTCCTACTGGTACTGCAAAACCTTTCCCGAAGCCGCTCGTCGTGCGCTGCGCGATGAAACCGTCGCACAGCTCCCAAGCAACATCCCAGTCGACCCCCATTTTACTCCCCGCTATAAGCCATGGGATCAGCGATTTTGTGTGTGCCCCGACGGAGATTTCTTTGCAGCCTTGAGATCCACAAAGGCCAGCATCGTCACCGACACCATTAAGGAGGTGACGGAGGACGAAATCATCCTCAACTCTGGAAAGACGCTCAAGCCCGACATCATTGTCAGTGCCACTGGCCTCAAGCTCAATTTCGCGGGCAACATCCGCTTCACCATCGACGGTGCGCCTGTCGACTTCTCGGATAAGTTCGCTTGGAAGGGCACTTTGTTGCAGGACGTGCCCAACCTGGCCTTCATCATCGGCTACGCCAATGCCTCATGGACTCTTAGTGCTGAAACCACTGGAATTCTTCTTGGTCGCCTCTGGCGCCGCATGAAGGAGAGCGGTGCTACGGTCGCAATCCCGAGGTTGGCCAGCAGCTCGAAAAACATGACATCCCAGTCAATGTTCGGCCTTTCGTCCACTTACTTCCAGAAGGCTGACCCGGTGTTCCCCAAGGGCGGCTCAGGGCAGTGGAAATGGAAGACGAACCATTATTCAGACTACGCGAGATTGAAATGGGGCGATTTGACAAAGGAGCTAGAGATGCGATGAAGACTGACGGAGGGCTTTAGGATACCCGTCAAGGAGTTTTGGGCTTACTTCACTTGATATTATTGCCAGTTGTTCACTCATGGTTCATCATTTGTATTTTTTTTTGGGGGGGTAGAACATTAGTTTGAATAGAAATGAATAGAAAGGATCTCATCATGCAATTCACATGTCCACCTCGGGTTAATTTCCTAGTGCCACCGCATTGACATCTGCACGACAGGGGTATCTCAGATGGTGGTAACATCCATGGCACGTGAGAAAGCTTAGCACCAAAAAAAGACCCTAGAAGCCTAAAAGGCTCAACCTAGGCTGAGCCAAGCCAATGCCGAGCACAGTACGCCTTTCCCCGCTTCTTCTTGGGGCCCTAAATTTGCTGATTTAATGCCCGGATCCCAGAATCCGGGGAAGTCTATTGCCTTCATTTTTCTTCCATCTGCTCTCCACCCCTCTCTCAATTTCTTTTTTCTTTTTCTTCATCTCAGCCTTGCTGGAATGAAAAGAAAAGAAACAACATCGCCGCCAGCCTCCCGCGAATCCAAATGCCCAGCAAAGCCTGCGATGACTGCCATCGGAAAAAGGAGCGGTGCCGCTTCGATCGCGGCGCCAAGGTCTGTCGCCAGTGCGCCAGCCAAGGAACACCTTGTTCTTTTGTGCGACAGCGTCGACGGATGGGCCGTCCGCCCACTGCAAAGTCGCTTCCGTACGGGAGTTGTGACGTTATAACGTTTGATAACGAGGATTGCAAACCGTTGGAAAAGAGCCCCGAACCAACGTCACCAGTCCAGTCTATCGCAATAACCCCACCGGATCTAGACTCCGACAAAGCCGGCGCAGTGAAAATTGTTGAAGCCTTCACACGCCGCTTTTTGCACCCGGCTCGAGCGAAAAATGCCTTGAATCCAGAGCGGTTCCAGTTGATTCAGCAAGTCTTGTGCAACAAGACCATCTTTTTTGTCCACCATCAATATTTTATGGTTGGACCCAGTTTCTCTGATGAGTTTCGGACTGCCATATTGAGAATTGTTACTCACCTGCACGGCGTGCTCATAGATGCCTATCAAAGTGCTCTGGGGGTCTGGGATATCATGAAAAATACCAGGAAAACACCCACCGATGCGGACATTTCAATAGGTGCAGATTGTCTAAAGCAGCTACAGTCGACGCTTATGATGTGCTCCGAAGACGCTGCAGCATTGATCATGCTAGGACAGGTATTGGCTGTCTATCATATCATGGCTATGGGCACCTCCCCACACGCCATCGTGAGAAGCTCTTTGCATCTAGCAAAGAGTTGGTACCCGACTCTACTTAGCCAACCTCAATCACTGCCCATCATCATCACGCCGATCCTGTGGGACATAGTGGAGTGTTTGGTCAAGCGAGAGGTTCCCGTGGTGCAAATGCCTTACCTGGACTCTTGGAAACCGGACCGGTCCATTGGCATATCGGCTAGCATTTTGCCACTTTTATACGATTTGTGCGTGGTCAGTTACAAGACGAATGGCCTGCATACCCAATCAGGAAGCGAACAAAGCCAAAGCCTAGAGACCGATGGAGATCCCCTTGCACAAATTGAGGATCGAGTCAAACGCTGGGAACCAGAGATGCCGTCGAGTTTGAATTCCGACTTTACACTACTCGAAATCTCAGCAATGATGATGCAGGCGAGACTCTACCGCATGTCGGCGCTGCTCATCATCCACCGCCTCCGATATCCGATCGGAATTGAGGATGAGCCCGCCAGAGGGCTGGCTATGGGAATCGCGGCCGAGTGGATAAGCTACGTGAAGTGGTTCCCGGATGACATGAAGGGATTGGCGGTGGGGTTTCCAGTGTTTTTGGCGTTGCTGGAAATGGAAGGGCCGGTTGAGAAACAAATGTATGACCACGCCCCATCTATGTTTTATCCTAATTTTATGGAGTGCGTTGCAAGGTTTGTGCAATTGGTAAGGAGCTTACGGGATGACGGGTTTTCTGGGTTGTGGTTTGACTTGGTAACGAAAACAACGGATTTACCTATAGTTCCATAGATTTGCACCTGTATAAGAATAAATTGCATTTCCAAGTTCATTTTTAGAGCTGAGATGTCATCCAAGAATTGTGACTCAAATCTTTACGTGAGATGGGTTTGTATGGTCGGCTGTGTATTGCAGCCTAACTGTGTGAACCTTGCTGTGCAAAGCTTCTTGTGTTGACTTAGGCCGTATTGGACCTCAAGGATGATAATGATAATAATGATAATGGTCGGCTGTGACCACCAAGCACACCCCCACAGCCATCCCTCCACCCGTTGGCAATTTCAGTCGTCACTCTCTTTTTTGTTCAGGTTAGAAGCAGCGTCTGTTTCATGGCTGCCACGACTCTGGACCTTGCGATCCGGATTGATTCGTTCTAACACATGAGAATCTAACCTGAAGGGTGGTTGAGAGATGGGAAGGATACGTACCCCGTTTCAAAGCACTTCTTGGGTACCTTTTAATGATGGCTTGAGTCGGAGAGCGGTTGAGGATCAAAAACTCATGGGTGGAATGCGGGTTTTGAATTCCCAGCGCATCTGAAAGCTGTTTCATGTCAAGTATGCACGTTCCCTTTGGCAGTGATTTGGTGTCTATCTTGTAGATGAAAGGAGCGAGTTTCTCGGGCTGCTTCTTCGCCCAACGAAATGCATGTTGCTGGCTACTGAAGGCAGACAAAAAGCAGCTAGGTTTCCGACTACCCCAATTCGCGTGCTCTTGAATGGCATGTCTCAATTGATCCTGGGTAAGGAATTTTCGATTATTGATTCGCGCCATTATGTCACCCGTGATTGGGTCTATTTGCGACTGCGAGTTCAGGTGTACTACCCTCAACACCTCATCTGGAGGCTGAGGGCATCTGGGCAAGTCAATGTTGAGGAGTATGGCGATGGGGAGCTCCTTGGGAACTTACTCTGGAAGTTTGTATATGTCAGCGCCCAAGGTCGTTACGCCCCGAGCATGATGCAATAAGCTAGAATCGGCGAACGGTGACCTGCTGCGGTGAGTCGGGCAGAAGAATATGGAGCCCACCACTTTAGTCGAGTCAATCCTCGAACCAAGCGCTGCAAGCCCAGTTCTGGAATACAAGGACGTCATTTGGGTGAACGTCTTGCGTATGGCAACAGAACAACAATATTCAACAAGAGATGTCAGATTACAGTGCAAAAACATGAACCACAGGTTCCAATGGTTCTGGAAAGGACGGAATCCATAATTCCTTAAATAGTTTTAAAATCGAGTTCATCCCAAGTGCTATTGTACTGATGATTCTGGGCAATGCTAAATAATCGAGCCAATCCTTTGACAACAGAACGGAACAGACGCAACTTGTATGAACACTGGTTGATCTGAACCTACCAAGCCTGAATGCAGAACAGCACTGAATCTTGATTGCGACAAGTTTCAGCTTCCAAATTTATTTCACAATTCAATGTAGGCTATGATTGGTAAATTTCAACGATGTCGGACACAGCTGACGTGCATTAGCAACCGCCCTCTTGACGCAGGCGTGCAACAGTCATGATGGAGTAGTATCTGCCCATAAAACAAATGTGCAAGTTCCTTTCATAATGCTGCCGTCACAAAGACTGGCCAGATACTAAAATCCAGCCAAGGCTCGGAACGAACTCCGGTAGCGTCGTCGCAGTGAATGGAACCCCCCTCTCAGATGGATTGGGGGCCGGGCAATGAATGGTCCAGCTGGCTCCATTTGGCGATGAGTCAAAAGACCCAGTGGTAGCACCTGCTCGGAATCAAAACTGGAGGCCACATCAAGCGATGCAACACGGGGCAGTGGGTGTGCAGGTCAAGCCAATCATTCACTCCAGCGCATGATTGCTTGTGTGCCCTCACGGCGCCGGATAATTCACACAATGGCCAATAGGATAAAGGGCGAAGGTCCTTTGGTCGTATGGGCGCTAGTGGTGTATCGGGCGCCCAAGCCTTTGTTTGAGTGAATCCGTTCGCAGAGGCTGAGTCACTGGCGCACTCGCGTACGCTCAATCGCACACGAGCAAACGGGGCTATTCTCAATACTGGCATTTGAGAAAACAGCAGTTGAAGCCATATTGATCACGCAGGTGCTTCATTCCGTAGCGGTTGGGCTCGGTACTAAAATCGTGCTGCGCAGTTTGCATCTGTGTCGCATTTCCCATCGTACAAAGCTGGCACGTCGTATGGAAACCACTACTCTTTGCATCGGATGGCGTTGTGTGGTCGTGATACCGTACACGTCAGGCACGTGGTGTTTCGCCGATGAACATCCTGAGCCAGCAACACTGCTTGGCACGGCAGCACAATCGCAATGAAAATTAAATCCATCTAGATCCCGGCCATGACTTACTGAGCGCACACTGTCCCCACATTCGGAGGTTTTCTGTTCTGTTCTTTACTGTGTTTGTGGTACAATCCAGCAATGGCCAGTCACCTGATGACAGTTGCACGAATGCAAATTCACCTTCACCTCACAAACAACGCGTTTGCACACGTCCACATTCTCCTATAAAATCCCTCCACCGGCACCCCCTTCATCCGTTGCCAAATCCATCATCACCTTTCCACTCTTCCACCATGTCGGAATCTGATATCGAGGACTTCGAGTGGGACCGAGAGCTCCGCTGTCTGAGGGACACAGAGGAGCAGCGCCGTGGAGAGAGTGCCCGCAAGGCCGCCGCTCGACTCAACAACCTTCGCCCAAGCCCGGTCAGCGAGAAGCTGTCCCAGCACGTTCAAGCCCTCTACGACTCCGGCGCCAAGATCTGGACAAAGGACACGTTTCTCAAGCTCGAGAAAGAGCTGGTGGAAGAGCCACGATCGACCGTTTTCATGATCCGCGGCAGTATGTGTCCCCTGTTACCTTTTGCGCTTTTCCTGCCCTTCTTCATGTTCTAACTCTTGTTTTCGTTGCAGTGAACGGTGGATCGGCACCACGGGAGCTCCCAGAAGCGGATGAGAACCGGATGTAAGATGACCTGCTCAAACAGACACGTGCACTGTAAACCCTCTTGCTTTCGCGACGACAAGACTTACCAGACGGGAACATTCCCCAAGCAGCCCCGAAGTCCGTTTTACAATCTACCAAGAGCTTTTCTTCAATACCCAGCTCATATTCTCCAAAGACAGTCTCGAGAAGAATGCCCACGTTTTCACTCGAGAAATCGACACCGAGCTGACCAGAGACATCGTGACCTGTGGCCTGGGTGTCTGCTGGGACCGAAAGAAAACTTCGAGTGATACTGGTGAAGAATATCCCCTCTTGCAGGACGCATGGTTGGCCGCCAAGGAAGATTGGACCGACAGCTGTGAGTGCGCCGAGTTGCTGGATATGCTCGAATACGACATCGAGATTCCCCAGTCTGCCAAGAGAATTGTGTGTTTCGGGCTTGGGAACTTGGACCACGGAGATCCCTTGGTCGGAAAGGACGAACATGGCCGTCCCATCTCCCTGACTCAACATGCCGCAGCGCTCACAATGGCTGCCGCCTTTGGAGAGGCCTTGGGCACCGATCCTCTTCCCGTTCTCGCTCAGGATCCGGGCTACTCGCCCATGTCCATCCGCCTGCTGACCGAGGTGGGAATCGAGGTCGTGACGGGCTGCGGATCTCTCGGTTTTACTCATGTTGACGAAGACACGATTGTGTTCAGCTGCAGCCCCGGGATTCCAGTGAAGCAGATTGTGGCCGACATTGCGAAGCCGGCAGCGATGATCTGGAACACCGTCTCTTCCAAGGACAGTACGAGATCGAAATGGAAGACTGATAAGTTTGGTTTGGTGTCGTAAGTCTCAACATGGTTACTGTCCTCCCCAAAGACGCGTTTGTGCTAATGCTATAATTTGTAGGCCGTGGATATATGATCAGGACTCCCCTCGCACCCGGGCCCTGGTCAAGGATTATGAGAGACATGATTTTCCTGCTTATTGGGGATGCGGTGGGGGTTTGAAGCTCTATGTCCGGAAAGATTGAGCTAGCTGTTCTGTGCCAAGGGTGCCAACTCACCATGGTCGAATGAGCCGCATCAAGTCGGTTGTAGGTTGAAAATTGCTATGCAATCAATCCCATAGTTGAAAATGCAAACGTATTGCGCACCCTTTTTTGCACTTTCGTTGTGATGTCGATTTCGCGTGATGGAGATACGAGTTCGTCGGAGCTTGCGACATCACCCTCAATTGCTGGATAACAGCCTGAGAGCGACCCTTGGTGCTTAGGTCAGGCAATCGCTTGCTTATCTAGAGCATCAGCTGTGATCCATCCACATACGCGTACGATTCGCTCACCATTAATTCAAAGGTCAACGATGGGCCCCAGCTTGGGTCTCTGCGAAATGACGTCCATCGCTGTGTTTCTTCTTCCATACGCAGTTCCAGGCCCAATCAGAATAATTAGTGGGCACTCTCACAGGGCACATGGATGGGTTTTAGGGGTACACGGCCGAAATTCCGCGACAATGAAGCACGTGGAGCCGCCAAGCGGAGAGCACCAGCCTCAATCCGCGTAATTGGGTCGCCTCCACCACTGCCACTCGCAAGCCACATCAGCGACGGAGCGCATGATCAGATAAGATCATTTTTGATGAGCCAGGGTGACTGCGCAGTTCTAGATCTTTGATCCGAGAGCGGCTTCTACGCATTGTTCCGTGGGGGTTCCATTATACGACGAGTGGGACGTGGGAGCAGCCGTGTTGATTTACAGGGTCTGAGCTCCACCGAGGCTGAATGCCACCATACGGAATCGCTTTTGCCGGTATAGGATCCACATTCACGATATCAAACCACGAAGCTGTTGACGAATGATGACGCATCGCAGCAGAAAATTTTCATCTAGCCAGACGGTAAAGCCAAAAGATCTGGTTTGCTGCGGAAATATCCCAGATTAAGGACTTGGCCCTGCAGCCATGGTTACGTACCGCGGCTTGGGGCACTTCCTGGCGAGCCGCGTACCCGATCACCGATGCGATCCTGCAAATCAGATTTAGATCAGCGACTCGTTGCTTGCAAGGAACACATCCATCGAGATCGTGGCTTGAGATTAGCGCTAAATTAACCCTATCATAATGCATATGCACCAACGTTTCGACGCGATCATCGCAGCAAAAAGAAACATGATACTTTTCCAACTCCGATTCCAGCCAATGATCAAATTTGCTGCGAGTTAGGTCGTTGCGATGCCCAGTCCCATTTATTTCCAAGGTCTGCGAGAACTCGTCCGGCGCAGCAGCAGTCACGGCCCGTGAAACGTCGTAATCGCAACGGGGATTTACACAGCGAAATCGACCGTCTCCACTGTTGGCATGTGCTTGACTTACGGAACGCTGACTATGCGCTGTGTCAGACGACGATATCGCTCGGCATCGGAAATTTCTCACTTGCCATGCCGATTGACAAGGCTTGGCCACCGCGGGTTCCGGCTTGGCATTCTCGGCTGATGCTCTCTAGCTTACACGCTAGAATTTACCGAGCAGCTCGTGAGAAAGAGAATTGGTATCTGGCAGCGTATGCCTCATGCATGGTCCCCCCCACGGCGACCAACGGCGCGGGTGAAATGCTCTTTTGGGCCTTGTTGTTGAGTTGGCCCTAGTTTTTCGTTGTCAATGCTTGAAACAACGGGCTGCTGACGTCGATGGCCTCCTTTTCCCTCAGCCTTGCACGAAAGCATTCCGATAGATCCTAAATATAAGAACATCATTGCTTCCCTTGGGATCATCTCACTACAGTCGCATTCCCCACAACAGCCTTGGATCTCAGCTTGAGCACGCGCATTCTGCCATTGCTCTATTCATTCTTTTTGAACCATGAAGCTCATTCAATCTCTTGTATTGGCTGTCACCAGCCTATCCTTGGTCTCAGGCTCCGTCATCCCCAAGGGGAAAAAAGCTCAGACTACTCGTTTCTATGAAGGCTCATGCACATCCAAAAACATCCGCATTCGCAAGGAATGGCGCAACCTGACCGCCAAGGAGAAGCAGGCATACTTGAATGCAGAGAAATGCTTGATTGCCCTGCCTTCTCAAACCGGTATTCAGGGTACCACCACTCGTTTCAGCGATCTTCAAGGCCTCCACCGTCTCTTGACCAACTACACCATTGAGGGTCAGTTCGTGCAGGATGTTATCCACAATGTGGTGAGTTGATTCAATCTGCCCTTCGCCCAAGTCAGCTTCAGACAATAGCAAGGGAGGAGCTCCTAGTTTCTGTTCTCGTCATTGACCTCCTTTAGGGCCAATTCCTGCCCTGGCATCGCATCTTTATGCATGCTCACGAAACCATGCTTCGAAACGAGTGCAACTACACCGGCCCCATGCCCTGGTGGGACGAGGCCGCGGATGCCGACTCTAGTAAATGGTTTGGCTCCAACATGTGGGATTCCGATGCTTTTGGTGGCAATGGAACAGGCTCCGATAACTGCGTCCAGGATGGAGCGTTCGCAGGCCTCATCGAGAAAATAGGACCCGGTCTGGCCGACACCACTTACTGTCTGACTCGCAACTGGGACGACAGCTGGGCTCAGTATTGCGGCGCTGATTCGGTCAAGACTTGCGCGGAGCACAATGACTACTACAGCTTCTGGGTTTGCGTTGCTGGCCACCCCGGTCTTCACTATGCAGGCCACACTAGTCTTGGTGGCGTGGTAAGTCAAGCAAGCCTTCGATGCGGGCTTAGTCAATTCTAATAATTGTGCTGCAGATGTCTGATATCACCTCGTCGCCTGGAGAGCCGGTCTTCTTCCTCCACCACAACTACGTTGACCGAGTGTGGTGGCAGTGGCAGCAAGCAAACTCTTCGCGTCTCACTGACATGAGCGGCAACGCCTGGAACTCGACCTACTTTTTCGAGTACAACATCACCAAACCCGCTGGTCAATCCGACAACACCACACTCGATTACATCCTCCACACTGCCAACATCTTGCCCGACACGAAAATCGCCAATGTTATGAATATTCAGGGAGGGTATCTGTGCTACGACTACGACTACTAGATTGTACGAAGAATGTAATATCACGCCTGGGGATTTTTGGTATCTAGTCCCCATCATGGCTATGAAAACACCAAAGGAAGACTGTAAGAATTAAAATTGGGGTTGTACAAGGCCCAGTGTCGGATTATGTGATAGCTACCAATAATTACATTCCGAAAATTATGATCAACATTTTCAGAATGATAAAGTCTAGTAATACCAAAAAAAAAAGTAGCGCGTTTGTGCAGATGAGAAAATAGCATTATCAACTTAAAGTCAAGTCGAGAGTGATCCCATACAAGGAAACCTTGAACGTTGCAACATCTATGCAAAATCTCGCCTTTCTTTTTGATAGAGCAAAACATACGACATTTTTTCGATTAAGGATCAGTGAAATCTGCGCGGTATTTTAACATAATGCTCATCATTTAGACAAGCTGACGAATGTTGACTTCGGCAGGGCTGTTTTTCACCAAATCAGGTACATCCCACGGATTTACGTTAGTAAGTCCAACTTGTCAAGCGCATTTCAGCTTCTTTTTGAATTTCATCCACTTGTAGGTTCTAAATTTTCATGCAACTGTTTAAAATGGTTTTGATTCCCAATACCACCACAAATATTCCTCATAGATCGCGTCCGCTAACTATGTTTATAGAACTTTTGGCATATCCTTGAGCTTCTCCAAATAATTCACTATATGTAAGTTACTTCCGGCCAGCTGAATAGCACGACCAAATCGGTTTTCGGTCACGTCGTTTTCTGCCCCGGCATTGACAAGCAATTTCACAATGTCAAACTTGCCTCGGTCTACTGCAATCTCAATTGCCGTCATCCATCCTGGCGCGTCGACATCAGCACCGGACTCAAGCAGCAACAGCACTAGATCAAATTGATCAGACAAGCACGCAGCCTGTAACGCCGTTCTTTCCCCTGATTGAGAATTGATGTCTGCGCCCCTCTCGAGCAGAAATTTCACCATAGGAAGCCGGTTATTAGTGTTTTCTGACCGACATGCATTTGTTAGTGGCAGGTCAATATCTCCAGGAGCAATATTAACATCGACGCCCCGTTCAACGAGGAGTTTAACCGTATCCATACTTCCTACATGACATGCTAGGGTAATTGGAGGATACCCGCAAAGGTCATCCTAGTGTCCTATTAGCAACGCAAATTGCCTTCCATTACTCGCGAAAATTATTAGATCCACGATAGAAAGAACTTACAGATTCACTACAAAAATCGTTGATATCTGCTCCAGCATCGACAAGATATTTTACAATATCATAGTGACCATTCTTAGTCACCTCAAAAATCTCAAAGTAGCCCTTTTGAATCGCCAACTGCAGTGGGGTTGGTCCGGCCGATGGCGACGAGTTGACATCTGCTCCATTAGATACGAGTAGATGGATAATCTCCAACTCAGTCGTTTGTTCCAGCCAAGGATGGTACCATTCTGTATTCGCATTATGCGCCCCCAAAATAAGTTGGAGGGGTGTGTACTTCCAAATCAAGGGCCCTTCAGTGGAACAAGGGCTGTTCAAGCAAGCTCTCTGTTCGACAAGGTAGTTGAGTTTTTCAGGCATATCTAGTATTTGCATAGATGGGGCTTCAGCACAAAACATCCGTATTTCGTATGCACCAGGATACTCTGGGTGGGCGATGAATTGATAGCCATTGTTCCACAGAAATGTCACAGTTGGCATTCCGCAGTGCATCAGTGCGTATGTGAAGCCTGTCGTTAATGTGTTGCGATGAGGTATAACCAATGCATCATTCATCTTTGAGCTCTGGTTAATAGCGTCCGCCAGGAATTTGATGTCTTCACTCAGTATAGCGAGGCCCAGTCGATGACGTCCTGCGAAAGCTTTCATAAGTTCTGGTCTCATTAAAGCCGGAATCAGTTCGGCTAAAAAGCTTTTGTATTTCCAAGCTTCAGCGAAAAAGAAGTCCAATGCTGTCTGAGATATGCAAGCCTTTGCTTCCAGTAATAGGAGCACGATTGTTTCGTCTTTATTGTAAAGTGACCAGCAGATCGGTTCAAATGTATCCCAGTCAGGGAAATAAAAGAATTCTAGATCGTCGGATTCCCACTTGGGAAATAGACTCTCGGGGTTAGGCAAATCCTCTGGGTATTTATATTTCGTCTGGCGGTTTCCAATGCATTGAGCAAGTAGTTCCCCCAGAGCGTCTTTTCTTTGTAACTCGTTGTTCAGAATCGGACAGTTTGGGTGGGTGCCAAGATTCAAGAGTCGTATTGTTATATGCTGTTGTCGGAATCGAACAGCCATCAAGAGGTAGAGTTCTTGAATGGCTGAAACACGAACGTTTTTCCCGAGCGGTAAGTCGGATCGCCATTTGCATATTTCACGGCTCAATGGGTCCAAAATCCAAGGCAAAACATCCCTTGCAAACTTTGATGAGAATAGCGAATGCACTTCTGCAAATGTAAAGGGTGCTGTATAGGGTGTAATTTCGTCAAATACGCCCATGTCATCCTCACGAATCAATAGTTGAGGCAGGAGGGTCTTCAGCCTTCGAGCAAATGTTCGAAATTGCTTCGGCCCCTCCCTCCGTATCTGGCCTTCTTCGACTTTATATAAGTCATATAAAGTGAATCCGTTATTCAACAAAAGAATGACCATTTTCCATTTTTCTGCCTCGAAAGCAGCGATAAGGATCTCAAAGTCGCGGCATGGAGATATTTCCAGTAGTAATTGAGCGATTTCGGGGATTTCCAATGATACAATCGATCTCAAAAGAAGAGAAACATCGAGCCACGCAAAGTCTTCGCCGAAATATTTCTCTATAATTTGAAAGGCTAGTCGAAAAGTATGCAAGATCGTGGCCGAGGAGGGCTCTTTGAGTTTTCTCCTCATATTTTCTGGCCTATATCCTATAGCAATAAGGAATTTGAATACGAAGGGAACGAGTCGTTCATTTTTTGAATCGAATATCGCTTGTAGAATGCAATGGTTGCGTTGGTTGAGGAACCAAGAGAGCAAATGATGGTCATCGTAAGTGAGGAGAAATGTAGAATTGTTGATGATAATATTCATCGCTAAATTCATCAGGTCCATTTCGCTGAAGTAATCCAAATCATCGGCCGTGGCTGGAAGACCTGGGATGGCGCGGCTTCTATGCGCAATAAGTTCTTCGGATCCTAAAATAGAACGCAATGCCTCCCAGGACCAACAATGCGTTGGGCCCTTCGGTACGTTTCTTCCCATAGAAGAAAGAGGTGAAGGCTGCAGCGTTTCAAAGTCTAAATGTTCGTTAGAAACCTATGATCAATCATGGACTACCCATTAGCTTACCCAGAGTAATAATACCTCTTCGCCCAGGGAAAGGAATGCCGTGGATAAGAAGCTCGTGTTGAAGTACTTTCATCGATCCATAATCATACTCGGATAGTGCTTCTGATGGAACGTCCAGGCTACGGACATCATCATCTTCGTTGAGTGAAGCCCATGCCGTATCTGATGCGTTGGCATCTCTCGCCATCGGTGGTGGCGTACGAATCTGAAGACGGGCTAAAATTTACCGCTTAGCACTAGACTCCCCTCTAAACACTCCATATCCCCGAACACTATCGAGACTTACCGAGATGCTCTGATGTCGCGTCAGTATTATTATAGCGTGAATATCGTCTGATCTCAACCTCAAGGCGCTCAGCACTGACAATCTTGCCATCGATGCTGACTTGGGTGCCTTTTTGCATAGCCTGCCTCTTTTGAACAACGGAAGAAATATAAGACCAAAGAGAGGCACTGAGGTTTTTAGATCTTCCCGATTTTTTGAGCAGGTATTTCCACTGTCGCTGACTGGGGTGCTTGGTCAGACATGATTCTTTTTCAGGTACCTCATCACGTCGAACTCACGTTGCTTCAAGCCCGTGGCGATTTTTCATATGGCCCCTTATTTTGGCCAACGTCCATCCTTCATCATAGTAGAGATTAAAAATCTCGTCTCTGAAAGGGTCCCACTGCGCAAAGGCCTTGATGATCACAGCCATGGCCTGGTCGTGGGGATGATAAAGGCAAAACCAAAGATGTATTAAGTTGTCTCTGCGCTGCACCTGGATTGCACGTTGTGATATTTGAGAAAGCTGTCGTCGTCGTCGCAAAACGGCCCGCTGCATCCCAAACTCAGGCTGGACCCGACGATATTTATGTTCGCAGGCTGACCTCGCCGTCAGCTTCGGTATGTACGAATAGGCAAATCAGGCCCAATTAAAACATGAAATGAATGGAGAATGAGGGGGAGGGGATGCGAGCTTCATTGGGTGACCAGAAAACCAGCCACTGCAAAGGCATTGGATCTAATTACTCAACAGAGGGACACTGCAGTAGCCGGGGTGCAGATTAGGTGCTGTACGGCTGTGATTGGATGACAAAGGGACACTGCATGAGGCCTTGATGTGACATTGAGGCTGGTTAAAAATGCGATCCATGCGGAAAGGCAGCCAGTCCAATTCAAGGGCATCGCCCCTTTCGCACCAACGCACCAGATATCAGTAACTTTTAGCGACATACATATAAAAGGCCTAATAATATTACTACTCTATGAGCCGTTCATGTTAAGTCAAAGGAATACAGACTACAAAAAGAAGCCAAGAAGAATCGACAGCCCAAACAGAACAAACGCTCTCGGCAGCGCCAATCTCACAGCGCCCGACTCCTCGCGCACCGGATTATCGCCAAAAGGCGGCACAATCCAACTCTCTGGTATCTGCGTGAGAAAGTCATACCAGTAATGCCCGAATTTTTTGTAGCCCTCATTCGTGGGGTGAATGCAGTCGCGCAGATCGTCCATGGGAAACGTGGTGAAATCCACAGCAACGACGTGGCGCCCCGCAGCGCGCCGCTCGTGCACGACACCGGGAATAAGGGCCTGGAAACCCGGCGTTGTAGAGGCCTTGTGGGCGTCGCATGTACCTATAATCATAGCGACCAAAATGACGGCGTCGGGGCACGCTTCAACCATGTCGTCGATTAAATCACCCAAGCGCTCAGCCGCGCTCTCCGGATCGTTGCCCTCCCTTCCGCGGTTGGATCGGTCATCCATGTCATTCGTCCCCGCATGGAGCAGGATGATGTTTGGCTGCTGCTCGAGCGAGTCGACTACGTGCTTGCGAATGTAGTCAATTGTCTTGCCTGGCCACGCAGCCTGCCAAGCAGTCAGTCAGTCATCAAGCGGTGTCTCAACTGCAGCGTCGCATCTTACAAAGTAGGGATCCCTCATGGTGCCAGTGGAAACTGTGCCCGCAAAGACCACTTCATCCGCTGTGCGCACCGCACCGTCAGCCGGAATGCCTTCCCCTCCACGCACGCTGGCACTCCATGTTCTTACCGGACAAGTCCTTGCGCAGCTGCAGGCGATAGCCGTTGCCATCGCCGCCGTCCAGATCGCTCATCCATCCGGACGTTATCGAGTCGCCGGCGCACAGGATGCGCAGCGTGGTGCCGGGCTTGATGGGCACGCCGGGGGCGACGTAGGTGCGGTTGAGGGGCTCCATGCCCACGACGTCGGGCCGCTCATAGTGCGGCAGGCCATGGTTGGGTTTAAAATGGGCAAAGAGAATGCCGACGAGAATCAGCGAGGTGGCCGCAAACACGCAGAGTGCGCCGAGAAAGTGGTTCAAGGAGCACTGCATGACGGCATTGTTTGGTGGTGGATCCAGATCCCAGGACACCCCAACGCGTAACGCAGGCCCTTATCTACCGCACTGGGATCTCTTTATTGTTAGTGTTTGTGGTGGGTGATCGACGCCCTACCCGCTGCCCCCGCCCGCCAGCCGAAAGCATCCTTCAGCAGCGTTGCGCTGTGTCATGGCACGTTGCGGGGAGCTTGCAGCGTCCCAGCAGAGGGATCATGCTATCCTTGCACTAAAGGAGGAATGTCGCGGATCAAAGACCATGTTCCGCTGCACCTCTGCATGATGACATGTATGCAAAATCGTATCACAACATCACGTATGATGCCCTCTACTCTGTATACAAGAACAAGAGTAATCCAGTAAAAGACGCATCCAGCTAGACAACAGCCATGGTTGAAACTTTATGGGTGCGGGGAGCCGCCAAGTCTGGGATGGATGCATACCACTGCCAACACCAGCGAACCCAATTCAGTGCCAGACACGGTAAACGCATCGAACAACTTTATCGGCGCATCATCTCGGCAGGATGCTTGGCACATGCTCGTCCTTGGCAAATAATTTATTTTAAAAAGCGTGTCGTCTCGCTCGTGTCTATTGAATGCGGTCCGTCCATGCACCTTGCACCATCTTTCTACCTCTAGCACCCACTGTCGCGCACCCCCATTTTTGACTCTACAAAGCTCAAAAGCCCTCATAAACTACTCAGTCTCGTTCCCCGCCCCCATTCGATCCAGTCTAGCCTGCGTCTTTGCGAGCGATACAGTGTCCTCCCAGGTCGGTGGTCGAGATCGCTGCTTCTGACCGACGGCCTCCACATCCGCGCCCAGCTTGAGCAGCGCCTCTTCGCTGCACCATTCTCCCGTCGCCATGAATCCCACAGGGACCCTGCCCTCTGTGGTCTCATCCGCGACAGCACCGGCATTCTTCTGGCCCTCGGGTACTAGGTATCCCGCAGGCGCAGTGAGGGCAGGCAGGCCGCAAAAGTTTGCGAGCCAGACGTAGGCCATGCTTTCCATCGTTCGGTTTCCGTCGTTGAGTCCAAAGTTGAGCTCGGCTGATCCTCCACGAATCGGCCATCCGCCACAAGCCGTGGTCGGAGTGATGATGAGCATGCCCGGGTGCTGCTTCCACAAGTGTGCCAGATGCCTCATCAGGAGCCCGCGCAGCTTTTGCGCCAGGAGATAATCCGTTGATGGAGTGCAGCGACCCAGCGCCAGAAGGACCTTGTTCGCAGCGGTAAAGGTGCTCGTGTCAGGAAGAAGAGTCGCCGCGTCGGTGAGCACAGTGATGGCGTGCGCAACCTGTCCTTCCGAAAGGAAAGGGATGTCGATGTCGATAACCCGGTAGCCGTAATCGGAAACCAGCTGCTGGATAACGTTGCGCACAAGTGTCTGCACCCCCGCGTCTGCACGCGAGAACCACCCCTCGTGGATTCCAAGGACACGGGAGAAGGGCGGACTTGGTTGGAGCTCAAGTGGAGGGAAATGAGTGGAAGAGTGCGGTTGCGCGAGGACCTTGTAGACGGCCTCCAGTGAGTGCATGTCGGTGGCGAGAGGGCCTTGGACTGCGCAGGTGGGCGAGTAGTTGGGACCGGGGTAGCACGATACTCGACTATGGCTGGGCTTGAGGCCGAAGACGCCGCAGAAAGATGCCGGTATTCGAATACTGCCACCGCCATCACTTCCGAGAGCAAATGGAACGAGACCAGAACTGACAGCTACACCAGGACCCGAGGAGCTACCTCCGGGATAATACTTTGAGTTGTATGGGTTGAGAGGGGTGCCATGGTGAGGGTTGTTTCCTGTGGTATCTATGTGCCAAGTCAGTGCCCTTTCCCACGAATGCTAAACCATGTTTCTATTTAGGCCATGGTAAGCAACCGGGTGTCAAACGTACCAAGACCAAACTCGTGCATAGCGAGCTTTCCCAGGATAACAGCACCCGACTCCTCGAGCTTTCGGACGCTCCAGTTGGTAATGGAGTCGTGCCTCTTGACAGCTTCCTCGACATAGTTGATGACCGATCCTATCTTTGTTTCGTATCCATCAAGATCATAATCATCTTTGATTCCTGTGGGAACACCGTCAAGAATACCGATCGGTCGCCCCTCCTTGTACCGACGCGTTGAAGCCGCTGCTACCTCAAGAACACTCTCTACCTTGGAGTCTGCCCAGGCGATAGAATGCTTTCCCTTGGGAGACACGTCCCGACGAATCAGCGGTAGCAGTGCGAGGGCCACATCAGTTGGCGTGATCTCTCCCTCCAGGTACAAGGCATGGTAGTCCGAGACGGTGTAAAACTTGCCATTGGGCGGCGGCGGGATTTTGCCAGCGAGGATACTCTTGGGCGTGCTTCCATGAGGTCTGGCCGCGGGGTCTGGCAACGGAATGACCGTCGGCTCAAAGCGCGGCTCCTCGTCTGTGAGGTAGAGTCGAATATTCCTCAGCACACCAAACCCGGCGTTGGACCACGCGTAGCTACAGATGAACTGGAGCCATTCTATCCTATCAAGGGGAGATTAGGTCCTCTCCCAAGCCTCGAGGCGGGGCGCTTACACGAAGGCTGAAACGACCAGGATGCGCCCTTTGAGGACAGGATTGACAAGTTTCTTGCCATTGTAGGGAACGTCCGGGCTAAGGAAGTTAGTTGGGGGGGCATGCAGGACCGTTTGGAAGAAGCCTACCCTCGACACGGCTCTGGGTAGTTCAGGAACCGGCTCTGCCTGTCCTCCAGCCCGGCCGTGGAGCCCATGATCTCTAGAAGAAACTCTGCGGCGATGATCAGCCAAAGACCCAGCTATCCAGGTGGTTCACGATGAAATTGCCGCACGCGAAGCCAGTTGCGGGAGCGAAACAATTCAGGTATCCCGCTCGAAACCCGCAAAAGCTCGGTGTGGTCTGTACAAATTATCCGGCCGAGCCGTGACAATCTTCCGATGTTAAATACAGAACAACAGAACAAGTTTGTGCGGGTCCCGCGGCTCACCGAAGGCGGGTTGTTAGGCCACTTGGCCGGAGACTGGCGAGCCAATGAGAGAAAAGAGCAAGGATCAGGGGACGGCGGCGGCGGAAGGGCCATGAATGACGATCGCGGCAAAGTTTCACGTGTTGATGCGGGTGCGGCTGAGATGATGCGACAAGGGGAGAATACGTAATGGGTAGGGGGCTTCTGATTGGTCTGGTCGTAATTGACCTGGTGGTCAGTGTGTGCAAATCCGTGTAGGTGAATGATAAGGTGGTCCAGGTGTCGGGCAAGGTTTGGCGTAGCGCCGGTGGGAAATGGTGAAACTATCCTGACCCGAATTTTGTCCTCGAAACTTGCTTTTTCTGAAAGTTTCTTAAAGCCAAACCAGTTAGTCCTTTCACGTGAGCCTGGAGTGAATCTCAATATGTTGATGATCGGGCAAAAAAGCATGTTGTGAAACATGGGTTCATTGCCTTAAGCGTCAGCAACCACGACAGAGGCGTCAAAGAAATGCTTAATGAACTCTGAATAATACCCGAACTTATGTAAAATGGGGCTAACATTTTTTTTTGGGCCAATTTAAGCCCTATAGGTGTAATGATCAGCTTCATTGATTCACGGCTGTCTCACCGTCACCGAATCAGCTACCCTACAGCAAGTGCGCCATCACTTGATTAGCTAATGTGGCGTCGCTACGTGGCTGTGCGTCTCTTGGCAGCGCTCCATCATTGGCAAGGTTCCAGAGTCCGATAACACTATTCCCAACAGGGCAAGAAACTTGTCCAGATCTGCCTTCAGAGACACGGTTCTTATCTCGCATATCACACTTCGCGACGTAAGGGGGGAAAACGCCCAGTATAAATACTATTTGCATGCACTGACGGGCCATGGACGGTTGTATCCTTTACGTCAATCAGGGCCTTGATTCGACACTGCGAAAATGGCTGACTCAGTGCTGAAAGATTGGGAAAACTGCGACAAGACAGACACCCTCTTCATCATTGTCTGTACCTGCATATGCTGGACCATTGTGCCCACGGTAAATTAAAAAAAATCCCCCGTATCTCTCCGCCCCTTAGCGTCGATTTGGGATGCGGGGGGAATTCTGATCGCTCTCTGACATCATGCTCCCCCTTTAGGTCGGGATAGCGTATGGAGGATACTCATGGAGATTCAATGGCCTGGCCAGCGCCATCCCGGCCGTGCTGGTCATCATGACCTGCACTATCCAGTGGTGGATCGTCGGCTACACGCTGGCCTACGGTGAGGGCGGTGCCGTGTTCGGTAGCCTGGACTACCTCTTCCACCGCGGCGTGCTGGCCCAGCCGATCGGGACGATTCCCGCCATCCTCTTCAGCCAGTTCCAGCTAGTTTTCGAGGCTACTGTTTGCGCCATCGCTGTTGGCGGCTTCTGCGAGCGCGGCCGACTGCTGCCCATCATTCCTTTTATCTTTGTACGCGACTGCCTCGGAGTTTTTTCTCCGCGCTATGAACATGCCTAACCGCGTCGCTAGCTTTGGTCGACTTTTATTTACTGCCCGCTCGCCCACATGGTCTGGGGCGGCGGCTTTCTTGGAGAGACGCTTGGGGCCCTGGATTTCGCAGGAGGTAAAGCCCTACATAGTTTTGTCCAATAAATATTTTAGCTACTAACAACATCATAGGAACCCCGGTTCACGTCTGCTCAGGCGCTACCGCCACAGCCGTCAGCCTCTATCTCTCATACCCCATCTTCCGCTCCAGGAGATCTGATACTAGGACCCCGTCGCATATCCGAATTCACCGCCCTGGAAACTCGTTCTACCAGTTGTTCGCGCTCATCATCATCTGGGGGTCATGGCTCGCCTTTGATGCCGGTACCACTCTTTCGCTTTCTTTCCAGTCACTCATGGCCCTCGCCGTCACTAACCTCTGTGCCTCCTCTGGCGCTCTGACTTGGGCTCTGATGAACTTTTTCGAGACTGGACGATGGTCGATTGATGCAATCTTCATGGGTGCGATCGCCGGTCTCGTCATGATTACGCCCTCTGCAGGATTCATCGACTTGACGACCTCTTTCTTCTTTGGTATTATTGGCGCCCTGGTTTGCCGACAGGCGCTGCGGATCAAATTTACACCCTGGGCGAAGACGTGGCGGTGGGTCGACAACGGTGACACCTTTGCTACGCACTGCATTGGCGGCATTACGGCCACTATTTGCACAGGCCTCTTTGCCCAAAAGAAGGTCGCGGCCTACGGCGGAGTCGACATTGTCGGTGGAGTTTTCTTTGACGGAAACATCAAGCAGCTCGGCATCCAGATTGCCGAGGCCCTGATCGGATTCGTCTGGTCTGGCGTTGGCTCCTTCGCCATCATCGCTTTGATCGACTGCGTTCCCGGTCTCGAGGTTCTCGCAATAAACAAGTACGGGTTTTTTTTTTTTTTTTTTTTTTTTTTTTGATTAGTCAACAACTAGGATATTTAACTTTGGACTAACGAGCAACGATAGGCACATCGCAGCTGGTCTCGACACCAATGAGACGGAGGAGACCTTGGCCGATTACCAGCATCCCGACGAGGATGACTATTGCCCACTAGACACTGGCTCAATCGGGCTTGACTAGGTCGATCACGGTAGGCCCAACGTCACATTTCAGCTTTGTGAGACGAATTCGCAACAGGGTAAGGGGTAGTTTAATGAGCCAGTCCAACAGGATGGAGCCTTGTTGATACCGTAGTATCTCAATTAACTCAGTTTTCGCCGTGGGTCAGAACACCCATGCTCCAGCCAATACAGTCCTTCTAGCGCAACAACCAATCGTTCTTGGGCTACATTTTGCCACTTGCTACTGCACGTCTGATTCTAGAGGCAGGTGGGACTGGTTGAAACAGGGTGGTATCAAAACCCACCAGACAAAGCGGATTTATTGAGATAGTACGGTAACGCCAAGGGAAGATGACGCCGGTATGACGGGAGGGAGGGGGGGGGGTTGTTTAGCGATGGGTATGCTATCCCGTTTCGAGACTCGAGTATTCGCATTTCCAACACGATAATTACGCATGGATCTTGGCGCGGCATCTGAACCCGGAGAAAGCGTTGGGGTGTTGCCTAGAGAGGTCAAGGGGTAGGTAGGAACGTGGCCATGTGAACCAATCTTCTCAGCCACATTACAAAACTTGGTCCGTGTAATTTTTGTCAACTATTGCAATGGTTGATCTCATGGCCATTGCCGCTGAGTAGCCCAGGGAAAAAAAAAAAAAAAAAAAAGGACGCTACAGGGGTCACCTAGGCAGACCAGACCAAGCAATGTAACAGCCCTATCCGCTTTCGATGCAAAGTAATAAGAAATTTCATTCTACTAGAAAAACCTTGTGCACGATTTACATAGACGCACTTATCGGAACCACTTGCCGAAACGCCTTGGATAGAGTTGACATAGTGCCGTTTTATCTATTCTCGAAACCTTCGCACCTCCGCGCGGTCGGATGCCATTGATGCCAAGCCTGGACTAGCGCGCCCCGGACGCATCGCATCTTCGGTTGTCTCGGGTTCGCGGCCGGATCCACGTTAACCCAGCCCAGCACGGGGTGCTACTGGTCGAACTTGCGTGGTCTTGGTGGAGACGCCTGCGCACCCGTCGGACGCCCGAGGGTGTCCGCTTACGCCATGGCCGGTCGCTTTTAAAAGTCCCGCAGAGGTCTCAGTAGCTAAACTACCTGGCCAGCCGACTCGAGTCGTTTCCTTCGCATTACTCGGTTTCGCGCTTCACTCGGTTTCGCGCATTACTCGGTTTCGCGCAACAATGTCCGAGACGCAAGAGGTTGCTCTCCCTACCCGTCGCAAGCTGCGAACAAAGTCCCGGAAAGGGTGCCAGACCTGCAAGGGCCGAAAGGTCAAGGTAAGCCGTCAAAGCCAGAGCCAATGGAGAGAAGCCCGCTGTCATGAGGCGTCGAGTGTGATATATGCCGTGTCATCTGATGGGGAGGGGAGGGTGGGGCATAGACGGTTTCGTAATCAGACGAGAGTAATCCAATGACAAGGCATCGGAAGCTAATGTCAGCGTGTGTGCAGTGTGACGAGCAGCATCCTTCGTGTCTAAACTGTATCAAACGTGGGGTGAGATGCGATTTCCTCCAGTCTCAGACATCTCCGGCCCCCGAAATCACCGACAGCACACTCGAGCTGGAACTTCTGCACCATTTCACGATCTCTACATCTTCAACGTTTGGCGTGGAACCACGCGTGCGAGAGCTATGGCGGGTGCTTATACCCCAAATCGGATTCGAAACCAGATACATCCTTGATGGTGTTCTCGCCCTCTCAGCCCTGCACATGGGGCGTTATAACCCTGCAAGGCGCGAAGTGCTGCTCTCCCAAGCTACGCACTACCATACCCAGTCGCTGGCCGAGGCGTTGCCTCTCATTCCGGGCATTGCACCGCAGAACGGCTCCAACCTTTTCCTGTTCGGGGTCTTGACGCTGTACTTTTGTCTCGCGAGGCCGAAGAGGGAAGAGGACATGCTCATCGTGGGCAACGGCGTCATCCCCGAATGGCTCTACCTCCTTCGAGGCGTGGATGCCATTGTGGAAGCGGAGCTGGGCATTCTCAACTCGCCCGTTTCGCTCATTTTCCGAACCACGGACGAAAGCCACAACTTCTGGAAGGTGCACCTGCCAGCGGACAACGAAGGGATACAGATTCTGGAATCGTGCATCAACTCATGTGCGCCGTCCGATCCAGCGAAACAGAACGCCTTGCTGGAAGCCGTGGATGCTCTCAAGCGCAGCTATTCGTTCCTGTACAGCCCGGGCTTTACGGAAGACGACAAGATGAGAGGCATCTATACCTGGCTCTTCAAGATTAGCGACAACTACTTGAAGCTGTTGAAAGACGCGGATTGCGAGGCCCTCTGCGTCTTGGCTTACTTTTCTGTGCTGCTCAAGCAGCTGGAAAGATATTGGTGGTTGGAGGGGTGGAGCGTACATCTGATTCGGCGCATCTACATGTTGCTGAACGATGAATATAGGTTATGGATTAGATGGGCGATTGAAGAGATTGGATGGGTGCCCGAAGGGTACTAGAGTTTGTTTATATATGTTTGATACCCGGACTACTTGCTTGAATAAATTTGGAGAGAAAGAGCGGCCACGACAGTGGGGCATCGGCAGATGGTGCCAAGCTAGATCGGGGAAATGCTCCGTTCTTCTGAAGAGAGGGGGAAAAATGATCTATAAAGTACACGAATACTACTACGCAGCTTCAACATGTCCAGAAAGGCCTCATGGTGAAGCCCTAAGCCAGGGACCGATCCACTTCCTTCTTCAGGTCTTCATTAAATTTGACCCAGTGCTCCATTGTGGTTTTGTACATGCGCCGCCCCGGCTTCATGAGAAAAGCGAACAGCCCTTGGAACTCCTCTGCTTGGGCAAACCTGGTACCTCCTGCATGCTTATCGCTCGGGAAGAAGTAGAATTGGTGCTTTCCTCTGAAGAGAAAAGGCAGAAAGGGAACCTTTCCCTCCCATATGAAGGATTCGTGAGAGTTTTCCTGGCGTGCTTTTAGTTTTGGATGGGCCATAAAAGTGCGCATTTCGGTGTGGTCGCATTACCTCCAACACTGGCTTAAGGCTCATAAACTTCAAATCTACCTTGAGGACCTCGCCGGGCTTTAATTCGGCTGGTTTCTTGGTTGGATCGGTGGGCTCAATGCTCCAGTGGCTCCAGTCCTTGTATCGATGGAAGTCTAGGAACTAGTTCGACTATCAATACCGGGCCCACTGCAGCATTCAAGAGAGGCGACACGTACGACGGATCGGACAGCCTCGGGAGCGGCCTGGATTTCAATTTCGGATATTAAACTTTGTGACTGACCCATGTTGTTGGCAATGAGGTGACAGTAACTTTGGAGACGATGGGAAGCGACAAGGTTTGCTCTGCTGAAACCGACTTGCATGAAACGGTCTGGACCATGCGAAGAAACATCACCTGAGAGCCTGGATTTTATACCGCGTTGCTATCTCGGTTGCATTCGTGAGAATCGGGCCTCATATGTCGCCGAGTGAAGCCACTGGGCTGAATTGTGGCTTGAATGATTACTTTTTGGTCCCGCCAGTTCCGGGCGAATCATGGAGCGGGCCGTGATGACCGAGCCCAACACGCCAATAGAAGCGGCAGCCACCGGCGCCGATGTTCCCACATTTGTCCAAAACTGTTTCGGCTGATGTCAGCACAGTATCTCAACCAGCCATTCAGGAGCCTGGAAGTATCACCACCGTGACATAATTTATCCGCACAAGAGGGTTGTGGTTTTTCGGATTATGAGAAGTGCCCGGCACTTTTTACCAATGTCCTATGAAGTGCGTACATCATGGGAGTGGAGGGGATTGCGACCATTTTCCCGAACAGGAAATCCGCCCGTGTCTGGCCTAGTGTGATGGAGGGAAATGACACCAACACCACCAACACCAGGCAGCTTATCTTATGACGGAATGGGTGTCACAGGACATGACTTTATTAGGCAGGAAGGGAGATGCGTAATGACTCATGTAAATACAATTTAGCAAATTTTGCATCTCGGTAATAGAGACAATGGAAAAAAGGAACTTTTTCCTCCTTTTCTTTTTTAGGTGTGATGACGTTTTGTCTGAGATGTTTTATGATGTTGGTGATAGCCTTGTTTGTGAAGAGTTTACTGATTGTGATTATGAACCAGAATGAAATTGTCCAGCTGGGATGGCCGCTATTCTGACTGTGATTGTGATGGGCGGACTTTAGCCTATTGCGGTGATTAGAGAGGTTTTATTCATGAGGATCGAAGGAGATTTGATCATGCTCCATTCATATAAACATGGGACCATTTCCATGATCGGAATATTTTCCTTAATTAGCTCTCTGCTTATACTTTTATTTATTTATTTTATTCTATTATTTAATTTTAATTTTTATTTATTGAAAAACGCCTTGGTATCGTAACAATTGCGGCAATATATTTCACAATGATGAATCCACACTCTCCAGGCTATGCTCATCATGGCTATGATCATAAAACAGCCAGCTCTTCAGGCCCCAGAAATCTTCGTCATATCACGCTTTCCGGCAAACTTTGGACCACAATTACCGAGATCCAAAAGGAGAACAATGTGCTGCTAGATGGCTCGGCCCTCGATATTGCCGGCATCATTGCTGTCGCCAAGTAAGAACACTGGTATATCATGGCATGAATGATGGAAATTAAAAGGCTCTGTTAGATACAACTGCAAAGCTCAGGTTAAAGCAACAAAGAAGCTTACCGAGAACATGGTTGCGAGCGTACGCATGCTCGAGGAGCATCTCTCCAAGGGATACAATGTCTACGGTATTTCAAGCACTCACGATGATTGTTCCAGCGAGGGCCAAGCTAAATTACTCCAAGGTGTC
Source organism: Calonectria pteridis (assembly GCA_022837005.1). Taxonomy (NCBI): domain Eukaryota; kingdom Fungi; phylum Ascomycota; class Sordariomycetes; order Hypocreales; family Nectriaceae; genus Calonectria; species Calonectria pteridis. The sequence continues at coordinate 43,567 of JAKZGU010000044.1, forward strand.
AATACAGGTTTTGGGGCTAGTGCCGACGTTCGCACCGCCGATCTCGTCGGGCTGCAAGCTGCCCTGCTGCAGCTCACACAAGCGGGGATCTTGACGGACATGGACAAAACGGAAGCCACTCCAAATGTTGACCCAGGGTTCCATAGCATGCCTGTATCTTGGGTGAGAGCAATGATGCTCGTTCGGTGCAACAACTCGCTGCGAGGGCATTCGGGTGTGCGTTTGGAATTGATTGAAGCCATTCTCCAACTTCTCAATACGGGTTGTACTCCGATAGTTCCACTCCGAGGTTCTATTTCCGCGTCAGGTGATCTTATGCCTCTATCCTACATTGCTGGGGTTCTCGAAGGCAATCCAGACATATTCGTTCGTGTTTCTGGAGACCCAAAGCCAAGAATAGTGACTGCACCAGAAGCTCTATCAATTGTTGGCATCAAGCCATTCATTCTCGGCCTCAAGGAGGGGCTTGGTTTGATCAATGGCACTTCGGCATCTGCAGCTGTTGGATCCGTCGTGGTTCATGAGTCAAATAAGTTGGTTCTGCTTGCCCAGATGTTGACGGCAATGTCATGTGAAGCTCTGATGGGCAATGCAGAGAGCTACCACCCCTTTATTGCAGAGGTGCAGCCACACCCGGGACAGTCTGAGTGCGCAAGCAATATTTTACAATTCTTGAAGGGATCATCCCTTGTGGAGATGTTGGATGGACAAGACAAGTTCAAATCCGGCCTCTTTCAAGACAGATATGCTCTCCGGGGAGCTTCACAATGGCTCGGACCCCAATTGGAGGACTTGTTGAACGTTTTGTCCCAGATCACTTTGGAACTCAACTCTACATCTGATAACCCATTAATAGATGTGGAGAAACAAAATGTCTATTCTGGCGGTAACTTTATCGCTGCTGCGGTATCCTCAGGGATGGAGAGAAGCCGCATCTTATTGCAAATGATTGGAAAGTTACTGTTCAGCTTGTCCTCTGAGCTCATCAATCCGGCTCTCAACAGAGGGCTTCCCCCGAATCTCGCAGCGGATGATCCTAGTCTATCATTTACTATGAAGGGGGTTGATATCAGCATGGCTGCATACATGTCCGAGTTGGCCTTTCTCGCTAACCCAGTGACGTCGCACGTGCAATCTGCGGAATCGCACAACCAAACAATAAATTCCCTCGCACTGATCTCAGCGCGCTACAGTATTCGGGCTGCGGATATCGTTGCTCAGATGTGTGCTGCTCACCTTTACGTGGTTTGCCAGGCCCTGGATTTGCGCTGCCTTCATCTTTCCTATCTGAAAGACCTGAAGAAGAGGTTACCGTCACTTTCCAGTTCTCTGTTCCCTGAAACAGAGACATCTTCCCAAAGCAGTTTTCAAAATGACATCTTTCAAAAGCTAGCTGATTCTTGGAATGCAAATGGGCAATTTGACCTGTCAGATAAGTGTGCTAGGCTGGCCGAGGACGCGCTTCCAGTTCTTGTTAGTCACTTTCAGCAACGACAACTTGTTCTCACCACAGATGTTATCCTTAACTTCCAAAAGTCTCTGAGCGAGATTGCCGAGTCTATATTTCTGGCTAGGAAGGAGGAGTTTATTCGGAAGCCGAACACTCTTTTATTTCTTGGGGGCGCCTCCAAGAGATTGTATCACTTTGTGAGGGAGGAACTTGGCGTCCCATTCCACCAAGGGCTTATTGAGCACCCTGGCCTGCATCCTGGAGAAAGAATCAATGGCCGGGGCAAAAAGACGATTGGTTCCTGGATCTCGATCATATTTTCGGCTATATCCGGGGATAAGATTTGGGAACCAATGGCTGAGATTGTGGGAGCGGAGGCAGCCAGGCCAAACCTTTAAGTTGATGAGGAAGAAGAGAGTGATAGTTGGCAATTAAAATTTGCCAGTTTCGTGCTTATATTTAGAGTAGAAAATAGTCAGTGCGTAGCAAAATTGAACAAATTTCTGGAATTCCTTCAAGACATTGACTCTAAGTTAAAAGGATCTCAGCAATATTGCCTGACGTGATGCTACCCCGGATGGACTAGAGCGAATGTAATGATTACATTTATTGCAATGACGACGGCCCGAAGAGATCTTTGAATTTCGCTGGCGTGCAAATATGCGACAGGTGTGCTGAAGTGTGGGCTACACGTGTTGAAAGTCTGCCAGAGCGCACCGAAGCTGTGTACCCCGACACTAACTTGAACCCTGCTCTCCCACCTGACAGCTTAGCCCAAGGTGCCTATAGCACCACAAGTAAGCATAAAACGGAATCACTACAGACGGGTCTTTTGAAGGACTATTGCACATCCTCCTACGAATGCACCTGCAATTGAATGAGCTCGCAGAAGAATACTTGGTAGCAAAGAGAATGGAACAGAGTGGAACGCAACCTCGGATGGCTCCAAAAGAGTGCTTCAATGCTTTCAGTAAATGCATGAGAAATTTCGTTTGCTTTTATAGTCGAGTGGTATGTCTACCTGAAAGCTCTACAAAGCTGGGTCACAGAGATGTAAATTTACCCGTGTCTCGCCCGATTGCCCACTTTTTGCCAATAGAAATCGGCGATCGACCAGGTCGGAAGCGAGACCGCAAATTCATTTACTGTCGGGCCAGACTATTAAAAATATTTAATTGAACATTAAAAAGAATGGGATCGCGTTTTTTTTCTAGTAGTTTCGAGGACAAGATACCACGGGAATATACCCAAGGTAGGTAAAGCCAATAGGAACTCCGCGTTTGCCAAGAGTGGACAGGCTGCTTCAGCCACAACGATTGGGACACGAATGGACCCCGCTGAGCTGAGATGCCACCCTCTTCATTCGAGCCGAGGTTCTGTCAGCGGCCTTTCAGCCTGTGCCCATTGGCTCCCTGCACCGAGCGGCTGATGCGCGCGTTATGGCGGTGCAGACGGAGTCTGACCTGTTTTGAAACGCACAGTGGGCAGAGCCAAGCAAATTGCTTCTTTGCCTTGCAAGGCAGATGCGGGTTCCTACCGCGGGTCAGCCCTAAGGACATGGTGTGCAGATGTGGAGAGAGGCCGCTTTTTCGCATTTCGTACCCACCTGAACCCTGTGCCATTCTCTCTTCTGGGGACGCTATGGCCAGCATGGATAGCGATTCGACCGAGGCTAACCTGGCTGGAAGCTGTCTATTTTCCATAGGAGAAGAGAGGGCGACATGCAAGAATGGCCGTACTCGCTTTGGCTGAAGAGGCTGTCGCGCCAATGCTCCTCTGTCCAGTGGCAAAACGACCCTGTATCACGGCGGCAAAGAGCATGCTGTGCTGCGCCGATTTTTCAACGGACTTGCCTTCAGGCCAGTGGCTGCTGACAGAAGTCCCTCATTTTCAACGACCAACAGGACCCGCCGAGATAGACCCTTTGTTTGCCCATTATGGGCCTGCGTAGCCTCAACCAACCCCTGCATGCAGATATCTTAGTTTGTATCCCCGGTCTCGCGTGCCATTGGCTCCTGCACAAACCCAATCGGGTTCAGCCGAAGCGAAAGCTGAACTTGTGGCTGAAGTTGGATGTGAGCCTCCTCCGCCTTTTTTCGCTTGGCTGACCATGGCCATTGAGACGAACATTCGGGCCCCTTGTTGCGCCTCTCGAAAGATGATGTGTGAGATGGGACGCCAAGAAATCGAAGCGCTTAAATACTGCTCGAATCCTCTGTATCCAACACCCCAAACTCTTCAGCATACATCTCTTGCTGCACTATCAACACCATGACTCTCATCAATACAGCCCTTCCCTTACGGCCTACCCACCTCCCAGGGATCCCTTCTCCGGAGGCCATCCTGAAGCAGCCATCGCCCGAGGATCGCAAGAAAGAACTCGAGGTTGGCATCAAAGATGTCCCCTTTTCCGATATCGATCCCGGTGTCTTCAATGGAGAGGTAGTCAAGTTGGGCCTTTACGTCAAACCAGACCCCACCAACCTCGCCAACAAGCCCAAGTCAGGCGGAGGTAACATCACAACGGGAACATACTCGGGCACGCAAGCTGCATTGACCCACGCATACAACCGAATTGAGCGCAGGTATGACTTGATGAATATAGTATTTCTAGGCCAGAGTACTAACGTTGGTATAGTTATGAATCGTATTTTGATGTTCTACAGATTGAGCCTACCTTGCCCCGATACACGGAGTTGGCGGCAAAAAAGGACATCTTCCAATATTCTGCCTACCCAAAGAACCCAGATGGCTCGATCGCCCAATACCCTCCTCATCTCCAGAGCATCCCATCCAAGGAGAACGTCAGCGTCTTCAAAATTTTCAATGCACTGGGTCTGGCAGAGACGAAGCTTTTGCTCCAGCAAATCGTGCCAGACAACATCATTGGAAAGACGGCTAAGTGGTTTGCTGATGGCTTCTTCGACCTCACCAATGGGGACATTCGCGAAGCGGCGAACCAAGGTTTAAGCATCAAGGCGTACGAGCAATACAACAAGAAGCACCGCAAGTCTGGTACAGATATTGAACAAGGAGCGAACATTGGCCTCTTACCGGATTGGTTCAGCGATAGACGTTTTGCTGAGCAATCGTTTACCGGTACCAATCCCACCACGATTGAGAAAGTCCCCAAGGATCTGTTGGATGAATTCATCGCTGCTGCTGCAGCTGGTGGATATTCTGACTGGGCCAAGTCTCTTTCGGAAACAGACCCGGCCACGCTGTTTGTTCAGGACTATCGCTACATCCGAAAAGCAGCAGGCCTTGAGCCTAATGAAGAATTGTTCCACAAGGAGCCCTCTTCAGACGACAATTGGGCTTGTGCATCCGTCACATTGTTCCAGCTCCATGAAAGCGGCAAGCTGCACCCTGTCGCCATTGTTTGTGACTACAAGTCCACTATGGCCAACTCCGTAACCATCTTCAACAAGCGTCTCCTCCCTACCGATCCAACTGATATCGAGGAGAAGGACTGGCCCTGGCGCTATGCAAAGACCTGCGCCCAGGTCTCGGACTGGATTCGACACGAGGTTGGAGTTCACTTGACTCGTGCGCACATGATTGAAGAGGCCATGATCGTGGCCACCCACCGCATGATTCCCATGGACCACATTGTCTTCAAGCTCCTTGAGCCTCATTGGTACAAGACTTTGTCCCTGAATGCGGCCGCAAGATCGACTCTTGTGCCTCAAGTCATCAAGGACCTCGTAGGCCTGAGCCCTGATCAACTGTACTCGTCTATCCGCTGGGAGTTTGAGAACTTTGACTACGTCCGAAGCTATGTACCGAATGACTTGGAGCACCGTGGCTTTCCCAATACCGCTGAGGGATTGTCCGATGGCAAGTACAAGAACTACGCTTATGCCAAGAACATGCTCTCCATGTGGGGATGCATTCGGGAATATGTCATGAGCATGCTGCAGACTCACTATAACGAGAAGAATGCCAATGGCGGGTCCATTGACGAGATGGTGAAAGGCGATGAGGACATCAAGAACTGGTGTACTGAAGTACAGACCAACGGCTGGATCAAAACATTCCCGACTATTGAGACTCTAGACGAGCTATGCGACGCTGTGACCATGTGCATTCACATTGCAGCTCCATTCCACACTGCAGTCAACTACCTGCAGAGTTTCTACCAGTCCTTTGTCCTCTCTAAGCCTCCGACTCTATGCAAGCCACTGCCAAAGAGTCTGGCAGAGCTTCAGCAGTACACCGAAAAGAGCCTCATCGAGTCACTTCCCATTGGCCGACAGCGGGAGTGGCTACTTGCGGTCCAAGTTCCCTGGCTCCTCAGCTTCAAGGTTGGAAGCGACCGGAGCTTGATCATGTTTGCTCAGTCTCAATGGCGAACGCATCGGGTAGGAAACGAGTTGGACACTCAAATTTCCCAGATCAGCGAGAGGTTCTACTTTGCGTTGAAGAAGCTAGAGGTGGACTTTGCCATCACGAGCAACAACATGGACAAGGGTAGCATCCCGTACATGGTGATGGATCCAGCCAACACGGCGGTTTCAATTCTGATCTAAGAGTTATCATTTGGTTCTCCATGATACCTACAATTTTAGTTTGCAGGATTGTTTTGTAATACTTCATTATTTGGATAGAAATAGCAGATCTGTGATCCGTTCACTTGCCCTACCATTATGATCGTTAATGAGCTGTGTGAAGTCACTGTAGACAGAATGGGCGTAGAAGACCAGAAGGTTATGGTGATGTACATAGAATATTCTCCTTTGTAAAGCTTATAGCGTTGACTCGGGCCTGGATTCGGATACAATTGGAACTCGGGGTTAAAATGACAATGCGTGCGCACGCTGCCTTCACTGCCCTGGCCGCGTTCGCGTGTGAGAGTGGAGCCCGGATCATCATCCGGGCCAATCCGATCGGACAAAGTGAGCAGCTTTGGCTTCTTGAATGGTTCCATATGGGAAATCTATTCTCCAGCAATGATAACATAGTTTGCAAGACTATTTCCCTGTTTAATCTGGAAGTCGCATTTCCTAATTCGCAAATGTAGCCCCCGTGTTCCAGGTCGATACCAGACAATACCTAGACTAGTTCTCATTTATCCTGCTATTTCTGTTTGGTGCGCAAGGACCTTGCTAGGCATCAAGGTGTTGCTGCGCTTTTCGTGCGCTTACCTCAGGGCATTGGGATCTTCGGAATGAGACCTCGCTTATGCGAAGATTAGTCAACATCGGCTGCCAGTAGCGAGAGTATTCGTTGCCATTGGCGCGCATCCGAAACGCTTGTGCGTAAAGCTTAAGGATTAGCATTGGCCACAGCAGCGAGGTGACCTAAAACTTGGTCAAGTTCGTTGGAATCAACCCTCTTCTTGCGTCAGGATAAAATTAGACAATTTTCATCAATTACGATGAACTACGCCCGGAGAAACCTATTTGCATCCAAAGCGTTATTCTGAAAGCTCAAGAATATCGCCAGTTTTGGTGACATGGGGCGTGGCTTGATCCGGAAACCTAGACGTGAAACGAAACCTCTGAAACTCAAATTCTCGTATTGCACCCCACGTGGTGTCAACTAAATAAACAGCCCAAAACAGGAAACTCCTGAGTGGTGGCTGTGAACCCATGTCAGAACAGATTGCCAAGGGTTCATGCATGAGTGTTCCCCTGGGGAATTTAACCTTAATCAATGTGGACATGCATATAAGTTGGACTAGAATCGGTGTTTTCTAGAACAAATCCGGTGACTGAACACGCCTTGGAACTTGCCAACAACATACTAATATCCTTGCCAACATCATGAAGCCGTCATTTGCCTGCCTGTTTGCCGCCGTGGCCTCTGCCAGTGTTGTTCCTAAGATGGATACTAGGCAAGAGACCGTCGCCGAGTGCTGCTACACTTGGGGTGAAGGAGTAAGAATGCTGTCGAAGTTTGACTCGTTCATAATCTAACTATTAATGATAGGCTAATGTCGCCAATTTCCGCACCACCACCCTCACAGCCGTCGCCGTTAGCGACAATGGCTGGTGCGAGGCCAACATCAGCCGGTAAGATGATACAACAATCGATCCTTCTTCACAAGTGCAAACATGCTAACAACAATCGCTTGTGCTTAGCGATGTCAATTATCCCAACAACTGTGCTGCTGCTGACGCCAAGACATATGGAGGATACTGCACACCCTCTGGCCAAAAGCTGACGCCTATTGCATGCACCTAATTCAGCTTTTATTCTGCCGCTGAAAAGTGGCTAAGATAATTTGGGTGTAACTTATCAAGATAGAGTAAGGATTGATAAGTGGCGACAGGCCAATAGCAATTTGCTTCTTTGGGTGTATTATAAAGCAGCTAGATTTAAAACCGATCTAACCAGCGATAAGCTATAAATGCAGCGAAATTCATCCAAACTCAATTGCAGTCCATCTCTCTTGTCTTGGTCCGTTTTACGAGGTCCGCAATTTAGATTGATGTGAAAGAAGAGCTCTGAATACTAAAACGCTGCGTTAATCTTGAGAGATGTCGAATGTGAGCCCTGGTACTCAGGTCATTCCACAGCTGACCGTAATCAGAGATCACTTATACAGCTGTTCTCAGGTCCAACGACTCATTATCACCCTTTTGGCACTTTCTTTCTGTTCTCAACGGGAATGCGGGACGAGGTTGCGTGTTTTCAGGGAAGCCGCTCCTTAAGCTAGCTAGGCATGGTTAGTCTCGTTTTACCAAGCTGAATTATAGACATGTTTGGGCGAGCCATTTACGCTATTGGTTTCACGGCTAGCTTGCAAGTCTGGCCAATGATCAGTGAGTAGTACACGCCACAAGATTGATCCAAAGGATCACGTGCTTAACTTAGTTGAGCTGAAGCGCAGCCTAGCGGGATATGGTGAGCAACAAGAAACCAACGAAGAGATGGAGTTTGTTCAGATTCCCCCACAGATCAACCAACAGGCGCGGTTGAACGCGACATTTATCGTCCGCTTTGATCCAGCCACAGATAACGGGCCTCTGCACAGCCGAGGAGCCTCAAACGCTATTCCATTCTGGCGTCCCGCTGAGTGGGAAAATCCCATTTGGGGATGGGTTTTGATAAACCACGCGAGCCACGGAATTCAAGTGTTCTTTCAAGACGGCACTTTTTATCGCGAAATTCGCCTTTTCGGTGAGCATGGGAGGAATAATCCGTCAGCAAGGCTACCTTTCGCCTCCTACGACAAGGAACCAGCGACCCCTGAACACACCCAGCTTGAGCGACTTGTTGCCCGGTTGGGCAACGAGGACTTCCAGCGGGACTTTTGTGGTATGATCGGTCGCGCAACAGAAAACATGGCGCCGGTCCCTGACAACTTTTCCGACTTCACCAATACCCTAATCGGGCGGCCCCTAGCGCTCACCCATGCTGGCTGGTCACTGGAGCTAGCTGGGCCGCTGCTCACGATCCAGGGTTTGGGAGACACGGCATCAGCTGACTCTCTCAACGGTCACGAGTTCAATGTGAAAATTGGGAATCCAAGCCCGGGGTTCGACGGGCTGGTATGCGTATTCAACTGTGCCCAGAACCTCGAGCCAGGCAAATCGAAAGATCTAGGCCTTTCACTGGACAAAATATTCAGTGATTTTGATCATGATAGGAAGCCTGATGTAACTAACGGAGGGAGTGATAGGGGTTCCACTCCCAATCTCACTATTCCGCCGCTGGTTTTGCCCATTGAACAGATTTCACTGAAGGCCTTTGACATATCGCCCGAGAGTGGGATGAGCCTTGGTCCCGGTGCTCACGCGCACAACCGCAACGTGAAGCTCCAGGTGCGCGGGCTCTTGCTTGACCCCTTTAAGCCTGTGCATACCTCCACGGCCATTCTCCCCGTGTGGGAGCTCTTGCTGTCCGAATGGACATGGCAAGGCGCGCTGGAGAAGATGAGGGCGTTTTTTCACATGGGGCCGATAATTGTGACGAAAGACGTGCCGACGGCGCCAGAGAAAGACCACAAGCTACCCAATGTTGACTCCAAGCTTGGCCAGCAGCTCGTGACTCTCCCAGATTTGGCGGGTGGTGACTGAACCTGGTTGCAGCCGTTCTGTGCGACAGCAGAGCCTCCTGCTGGTGAGGGGGATGGCGATGATGCCGGTGGCGGCCTCGAATAGGAACCCGAGGATTCACTCAAAAGTCACGCAATTGATGGCTAGATATACGCCGTGTAGTTGGAAAATGATAGCGACATTGTATCTTAGCTGTACTGGATTTATTATGGACAGCAGTATAAATATCAATTACCTGAGCTTTTGGCCGTTGAGAGTACCATGCGTGTATAGCTTTTCTATTTCGCCATTTTTGTGCAAGGGCTAGGCTAATAGATTCATTGTGATTGACGATGCAACCACAAAGGAGACGTTGCTACGCAACAGATCCTTGAGGAAGGGAACTATGACAACGGCATCCAAGGGATAGATAGAGATCAAGACCAGCGAAAGTTTCGAATCCCACAACACAATTTCACTAATATTAACCAATCAATTGAAATTCCCTAATCTAGTCTTGTGGGGCAAATTTGTGCACTCCTCATCGGACCCCATTCCCGTTAGCTCCTGGAAATACCATTCCGACCAACCCTGCATTTCCGAACATGTGTCAGAAGATACTCCGCTGGTGCTGTACATCTACAGAAGTCACCAACTGACCATTCACATGTCAATTCACCGCTCCAAATGTTTAGGGCTTATTCCGTTCGCTTATTACGTTTTGGCTTGGGACGTGGCTAAATCTAACGCGTGTGGAACCTGTAGCTTGACCGCAACTTTACTCGGTTACCTGCAGTGAGAACCAACTGTTACAGAACGCAGGAGCATTTGAAGATACCAGGTGCGTGCAGGATGTGCCCTGATTTGCTGCCAAGGTGAAATGCATGTCTTAAAAAAACCGGCCTAACCATTTATTTCCGATAAAGGACCAGCGCGTGATTGGCCTGGTCCAAGGAACAAGTTGGCCAAGCTTATGCAGCCAGCGGGCCAAAGCACTTCGATCCAGTCACTATCACAGCCGGAGCCTGGGTTCCGGGCTGGCTTGGCGCATACACTAGTAGCGGTCCGCTGGTGCAATTTTCAGCCTCCGTCACGATGCCCAACCTCATAGTTGGCACATGCTACGGGTGCAAGCAAGGGGGCTTGTTGTTGGCTTCCGCGGAGCCGGGTCTCTGACAAATTCTGGCCAGAGAATAGAGCAAACTAGCCTAGGACAGCTCTACGCTATCGGAATCGCCCGAACCATCGAATCAGCATCTAGGAAGCGGTGTAGATTGTGGTTCCATGCGAGGGCCTCAATATGCAAAACTTGGAGCACCATTTGAGAGGATAGGCGAGCAAGGTGAAATAATAAGAAATTAGTATTAAATCATTTGGTAAACCCGCATCCTCCTTTTGGTAACCCGTCCACGCTAAAAAAAAACCCATGTCTACTTTTTTTATCCAACAGTGCAGTGTATGGCAATCCCAAATTGGAAGTGGCCGCATTTGGTATCCGTGAGCAATAAACCAAGAAATCATCGTAAACCTCAATTAGCAACGCCCAGTAGCTTACGAGCGGCGAACATTCTTCACACCAACACCGCTGGCCACCATGCCGATACCGGCAAGTCCAACACAGCACCAAAGCCCAGTGCTATACTGCCTTATCATGCTGTGGCCCTTGCTTGTATCCACGGCCTGCACGACGGCGCTTGCAAGCGCAAGTCCTACTCCACTGCCAATCTGGAAGGCCGTGTTGATCATGCCGCCACAGAGACTCTTGACATTAACTGGCACTGAGTCGAGCAGCACTACTGTGATTGTGCAGTAGACGATGGTGATACCAGCGACACCAATGACGGTGGTGGGGAAAATGTGCTTCCAAAAGTCCAAGTCTCCCTCTCTCATGAGGGCTGAAGGAACCGGCGCAACAGCACAAGTGATCATGCCCACAACGAGTAGTGTTTTGGTGTTGAAACGCTCGAGCATTCGGGACATGGAAAGACTGAAAATAAAGCCGGTGCAGCCCATGGGAAGGAACCTGAGTGCGGTTTGTCCTGCGCTCAGTTTGTTGACTTCTTGGGCAATGAGAGTGGTGTAGTAGATTGTAGTCTGGTAGCCACCATAGCACACTATCATGATGTTAGCAAGTTGGGTATTTTCTTTGGAGTAAAATATTTCTTACCAAATCCGCCAATCCAGAGAGCAGCAAAGTTTTCGAGCTTCCAGAGCGACAAGGGCATAATGGGATTTGCGACCTTCTTCTCCACGTAGGTGAAGAGGACGATCAGGCCGACACTCAGGATCAAGAGAACAATAACAAATGCCTTGCCCCAGCCGTACTCGCCTCCGCTGGAGAGAACAAAGCTGAGCAGAATAAGGCCGGTGGTGGACAAGCCAGCTCCAGCGAAATCCAGCTTGGGTCTGCTCTGGCCATCAATTCGATCTCTAGGGAGAACAAACCAGCCAAGGATTCCAATGGCGCTCGTGACGCAAGCAGACAGGTAGAAGACGTAGCGCCATCCGAGGGAAGAAGTCAAAAATCCGCCGAAAACGAGACCCAGGCAGAAACCAACTGCTCCAGCGGCTCCAAAAATGGTCAGAGCAAGGGTGCGATCCTTGGCGACAAAATAGCTGCTAATGATGCCCACAGCAGAAGGAACAGTAGCCGCAGCGCCGATTCCCTGAAGTGCACGGAAGATGGCCAGTTGAATGAATGACGAGGCAACACCATCAGCCAGGGTCCAGATACTGAGAAGAGTCATGCCAGCGCAAAAGACGACTCGGCGTCCATATCTATCCGCAATGACACCAGAAAGCAGCAGGAAACCACCAAAGGTCAGTGTGTAAGCCGAGATGAGCCATTGCAAGTCAGTGCTGGGCACATCGAAATCCTTTTGAATAGCCGGAAGAGCAATGTTGACACCGGTCATGAAGACATTATCCATGAGCTGAGCGCCGCAAGTGCATAGCAGAATAATGGCTCCGCGCCAGGAGGCAATAACACCGATGTCGGGATAGGCCTGGCCCACACCAACCTCATATTCAGCCGGGGTCTGTGTGCCAGAAGGTGTAGAAGAAGTGTCCCATCCAGGACTTCCAGAAACTAGAGTAGGAGATGATGGTCGAGTGGGTGCAGGCGTGGTGAAAGTGGAGGGAACTTCGCGAATTGTGCTCTCAGGGCCTGGCTTCACAGCGCGCGGCCGCTGGATAGTGGGCAGGTCAAAGACGTTGTCCTGAGACTCGCGCTTGTCGCGAGAATGCACTCGACTGAGTCCAGAAGCACTGCGAAACAAAGTGTCGAGATCCTCTGGACGTCCATCCTCTCCGACGGTGGCGCGGGACGCATTGCTTCGTCGACGGGACAAGGGCATGCTAGGAAAACCAGCAGGAGGAACCAGGGTGGGAGCCTCCTCTAGGGCTGATGTCCGCCGACCGAGCGGCTCACCGACGGTGTCGTCGACGGCAATGTCCTCGGACACGCGGTACGGTGTCTTTTCCGACTCAATGTGCATTGTGAATGAATAATCCAAGACGAAATAGTCAATGGAGAAAAGTTTGCAATTGACACAACGGCAAACGACATTTTTTTCGTCACGAAGTCGTCCATTTTTAAATCAATCCATCGGAAAACCGGGCCCGTGATTTCTACAAACTGGGTCCTGTGGTGGAGGCGAGAAAAAAGGCGTGCTGCAAAAATTCTTATCGTGTTGCCACTAGAGTCTCCACCGACGACGCCAGCCTAGATGCCGTCGTAAGATAAAGCTGAGGGTGAGATAGAGCCGGGCGGGGCAACCCTACGTGTCGGCATGTGTAGCTGTGATAGGTGACGATGGAAGGGAAAAAATGCTGCATCGTGAGAAAAAAATTCGGTGTGTGAAGAGAAATTTCGGTTCATCCCGTGCCTTCACCGATGTGTCTGACTTACAGATATGGGCTTCACGCTAGGGGCACCCAGGCGGCCACACGTGCTATGCTCAGTGTGAAATTCTTTGGCGTTGCTTCTCGTTCTCTCAAGCACCTTGGCCTTAGCTTCTCCACTGTAAGCCGGGAAGGGAAAATCCGATAGATGACAGCATCGTTGTTTTAGGAAAGAGGCGCCGCGCATGGTATGAAATCGGGTTGAGACGAGCCCAACTTTGTGTGGGAAACGACCCAGATTATTGGGCTCTGGTGGGTTGGACTACTGAAGGAGCCTAAACGGGACCCAGAAATGATAGACTCGATCTAATATGAGTTTCAGGGGTTGAAGCGAACTTCTGCTCCACCGCGAGCGGCACCCGGGGAGCCCTAGGAGAAAAGAAAGGTGCTCCTCTATTTTTAGCGTGAGCCGCTCTCGCATTCCCGTGTGAGCGACGGGAGATCAGTTTGAAGCGAACAGGCACTAGTGGGCGTTGTTGATGGTGTTAGGTGCTTGATGATCTGATGACATGGTCGCCATAGCCTGATGGATGATGCAATGCGACCGACGGCTCCGACAGTAGGACGTTGTGCTGCGTGAGGCGGGTGGTGAAAACGGGAAAAGAACACGAGTGTTTCATGTGATTTCCGTGACCATTGCAGCGTAGGAATATATTGCCCGATTTGTCCTCCGGTTCGGCCGAGTTCCGATTGCACTGAGTTGTCACATTGATAGCCCGTGATGCGGCTGCCTACCCTATGCGCAGTGTAACCAGGGCCCATATTCTATGAAACACAACCACCGTCGATCTTTTCGACTTGGTCAATCAAGTTACCACCATAAGGTGGTCGTGATGGTTTATTAGCATGCCAATGTGGTATTTCCGAGCACCAATCTGACCATCGGTCCTTTCATGTGACAAACTTGATCTCCTGTGAGACCCACAAAATATCACACACCTTGCCACTTTCTTGTTTCTCTGATTATTTGGTCTTACTGCCGTATGTTTATTGGTAGAGCTCGTTAATAGAGATTTCGATAAGTATCTAACTGGCATATATCAAATGTGGCAGCGGTTTGGCATTTTGGTAGATGTGGTTCTTCATCTCTTATCTAAGCATAAAACTTAGCACGCTTAGGTTTCTAGTGTTTCGAGGCAGTTTATCAGAGCAGGTGCAAACATTTCAAATTTAGACTAATATAAACAAGAAGAAAAAAACCTAGTATAGTATTGTAATAGGATTCTTGCAATCTTCTATCGCTATCCACCTCTTTGTATGCCAGTTTCCATGAGCTACTGTTGATGCGCCTGTGCGGCTCTGTGTTCCCTACCAATCCTTACACCTTAACTAGTTTCATGGGCGGTGCTGGCGTTTGACTCAGTGCGAGCCTTCTCATCACCCGAAACCCTCTCCTCATCAGAATCCTTCTGCTCCTTCTTAACGCTGCGCCACTCCATACCAAGCCCACCAATAAGAGCAAGGCAAGCCATGATCAGAGCAACGTAGTAACACTCGCGGAGTGAGTCATTATATGCGTTCATGGCTGTCTTCAAGTTCTGGGCCGGGATCAGCTTAAAAATACCAGTCACACCGCCAGCCTCGATCTGCTTGGGAGTCAGATCGGCGATTTTGGCAAGCCGATGGGCCAGTTGGCTGTCAAGAACGTTTTGGCCAATGGAAACGAAGACGGCGCCGGAGATGGTCTGGGAGAAGAGCATGAGGGAAGCGCCGATAGACGCCTCTTGGCGTGGCAACACGGTCTGCGCGGCCATGTTGGGTGCCTGGAAACAAGCGCCCAGGCCCAGGCCGTACACAATCTGGTAGCCGATCCATTGGCTTTTCGGTGTGTCGATGTGAAGCATGGTGAGCAGACCCGAGCCGACTGATGCGATGCAAATGCCCGAAATCAAGAAGGGGGTGTAGTAACCGATGCGGCTGGTGAGAATTCCGGTGAGGATGGACGCAACGACGATGGATAGCACCATGGGCAAGATGTGGATACCGCTCTCAGCAGCAGAGTCATTCTTGATGGCTTGGAACCAGATGGGAATGAAGAAAACTGTGTTTTGTCAGCACCCGAGCTGTTGATGCTAAAAATGGACACGTTCCTACCAAATAGCGTTTGGTGCGCGCCCACACAAAAGCTGACCCAAAAGCCGCTGGCAATGCTGCGCTGGACGAAAATGTGTGGCGGGACCGTGGCATTCTTGGGCCTCCAGACCTGAATCAAGATGAAGCCGATGATGAGAGCGAAAGCAATCACCAACAAGGCGATGATGCGTGCATTGCCCCACTAGCCACAGTTAGTCGTGATGGACCCAAGCAAGGCGGAAAGGTTGGCTTACGCTGTATGTGAAACCACCCCATTGCAAAGCCAGGCACAAGCAGACGACTCCGGGGAGAAGAGCAAGCAGACCCTCGAGGTTGAGCCGCTTCAAATGGCTTGTGAGAGTGCCTGGGACGGTGCGACCTGGAATATCGAGCAAGAAGAAGATGAAGAAGAAGACCAAGCCACCCAACGGCAGATTGAGATAAAAGCACCATCTCCATGTGGCGTGGGTGGTGAAATTGCCGCCGACCAGCGGACCGATGACGGACGCGATGCCGAAGACGGCGCCAAACAAACCCTGGTACTGGGGTCGTTTTTCCAGGGGAACAGCGTATACGATAATGACCAGCTGCATTCACCCTGTTAGCAGCCTTTTCAATCAAGAAAAAGAGGGCACTTACTACTCCAGACTGAACCCCTCCAGCTCCCAGGCCGGCGATTGCCCTGCCGATGATGAAGGCAATTGAGTTTGGCGCGGCGCCACAAAGAGCCGATCCCACTTCAAAGAGCGTGACGGCGGTCAAAAAGGTAGTTTTGATGTTTAAGAAAGTATATATTTTGCCGAATACCAAGAGAAAGGCACAATTGGAGAGCAGATACGCCGTGCCATACCATCCAATGTGGCTCGCCGAGTGGAATTCGTCTGTGATTTGAGGGATAGCCGTTGCGATGATCAACTTGTCCTGTGGTGAGGGTCATTAGCAAGCCGGTGTTGGGGTCTGATATGTTTGAACGTGCCAGGGCAACAAGGAACATGCAAATAAACATGGAGATTAGCACCAGCGCTAATCTGAGGCCCGAGGGGTAGACGATCTCGTCTCCTGCGGGCGCCATCTCGTATGTATCTTGCCTGTTTGGGGTTGATGGATACGTCGGTAGTTGTTTGATTGGAAGCGGAATATTAGCGTATTAAGAGGTGCACGGGGCCAAGTGAATGAAGTTCAAGAAGTTACTGTCAAGGAAACTGTAGTGTAAAGAATGCAGGATGAAGAGAAACATGAGAACGGTGCCCCTGTCGTGTTATATATTTAGAGTGTCCTGGGCAATTGGAATGGCCAGGCGTATCTTTACCACGGAGGGTCGCAAAAGAGGAGGGCAAGCTCCGTCCCTCGAAGCCATGCAAGCCATACCTTTTCCCCATCGCGGACAGTGTTCAGGCGCGAACCAAGGTTGCGGGCCGTCCGATGGACCAATGGGAGACTGGCGATGCGACCGTCCGACCGTCCGTCCATCATGTGTCTGTCGACAGTCCATTGTGCGAAGCTCCGTCGTCCACGCGGATGCGATTAAAATGCAACTGACACCAAGAACACCACGACAGGGATTTTCTTTTATTCTACTCTGACTTGGTTGGATCAAGTCAACATCGAACAGCATTTCACCAACGCGACTCCAAATCCACTCGAGTTTTTGGTTTATGAATCATTCCCCACTCAACTCTCAGTGGAGCTGCCTTGCTTCGGTTGATGGTGAAACCTGATCCTGGCATCTCAAATTCATAGCACAAGACTCATCGGACCATCGTTTCAAATTTCAACATTCCATACCACCTGGCATGCAATCTCATCTTTGGTTTTTGAGATTCTGAGTGTTGGTCACGTGATATCGCCATTTCTCACCTTCTGGTGCTGACGTGAACTCAAGCTTCATTCCAACTCTGTTTTCAGCGCATGAAAACGGCGAGTTCCATGTTTCGCCCGTATCTAGAAAATATCGCGGTGTCGCCACACACTTTTCATAATTCATGACCTTTGACCTCTGAAAAGAGCCCACAAACGATCATGCAGCCAGCATCGCAAGGGAAGAAGCGAGAAAAGCCCATTTTGAGCTGCACCTTTTGCAGAGGACGAAAGTGGGTGAAGCCCCAGCGAAAAGAAAAAGAAATGCGCTAAGTTTTATAGGCTGCGCTGCGACAGAAATTCTCCCTGCGGTGCTTGTTTAAGGCGTGGCAAACCCACCGAATGCACCTACATTGCCTCAGCCCAGCAACGCAAAGATGCCATTGACTACAGGCCCCATAGCAAAAGGCAACAGGCTCGCCAAAGGGTGGCTAGACTTGAGAATCTTGTCACAGAGATCAGGCACATGGCTGAGAGCTCTTATCAGCCACTGGAGAATATATCAACACCGCATGGTCCGTCAAGCGACGCTAGCTCCTCGGCTCTCGTCCATGACCATGGGGCGGACGAGATGGGAAAATTGAGCCTCACTGATGGGCATGCAGTCTATGTCGGAAGGTCCCATTGGGCTTCCATTCTCGAGGATGTATGTTGACGAAGACAAGGAAGTAAAACAGCGCAATTAACCAAGTTTCAGATCCGACTGCTTAAAGATGAGCTCGCTGACGAAGGCTCAATTAGTGCTCTAAGCAGAGAATCAACTCCATTGGATGCTCACTCAATGCAAGCTCCGCCACCTTTCAGGATCTCTCTACTCACAAGCGTTGTGGCTCCTCCAAAGGATCAAATATTGGCTCAAATACCACCACGAAGGGTGGTAGATAGGCTTGTTTCTCAATTCTTTAACGGTTTCGAATTTGGATCAAGTAAGTGTGTTTAAAAGTCAAACCTTGCGTATTGACTGACGTGGAAATGGATGACTACAGTAATTTTACATCGAACCAAATTCCTTTCAGAGGTCAGTCAATGTTCTAATGTTCTGAATTCTTGTGCTCATTCTGCTAGTACGCCGATTTCTGGACACACCCCGCCGATGCGCCCATCATGTGGGTTGGATTACTGTTTTCCATTATGAGCATATCTATGTTTCTCCAGAAAAGGGATATCGGAGCCGGCAGCGCTTCTGGCATTGAGCCACAAAATACGCTAGAAACCTATCGAACTCTAACTATCAACTGCTTGATTTCTGGAAATTACCTTCGGCCGAGCAAGTACACGATAGAGACACTACTGCTACACTTTGCCGTCGACCAAAACGTCAATGTCGATGCACATACCGGAAGCTGGGTTTTGATTGGTGTCATTATCCGACTTGCTTTTCGCATGGGACTGCATCGCGATCCATCTCATTGGCCAAATATCCGGCCGTTGCAGGCAGAGCTGAGACGACGCATATGGATCACGCTATACCAGATGGACTTTTTTACGAGCACACAACTCGGGCTACCACGCATCATCAAAGACTCTCAGTGCGATACGCGTCCCCCTGCACACTTACTCGACGATGACATTGGCATTGAGCACGACGAAATTCCACCCGCACGGCCACTCACAGATCCGACGCCCCTATCGCACATCATCCAGAGGAATATTGTGATTAAAACAGCATCAGAGATATATGACGCAACCGAAGCAGCGACTGTCTCTCCCGCCACCATTTATGCTCTCAGCGCGAAACTTGACAAGACAATAGCTAGCATTCCAGCCGTATTGAAGTATCAGTCTCTCGAAAATTCCATCGCAGAGGACCCTGGCAAGATACTGTACAGAATCTTGTTAGATGTCCTCATACACAAAGCCGTATATCTCCTTCATCGCCGCAGCTTTATGAAGGGTTTCATCGGGGAAGACAATGCCAAGTCCAATGAGTTGTGTATAAAGGCCGCCCTGCAAATTCTAGAGCATCAGCAAAGAATGGCCGAGGAGACACAGCCTGGGGGTCTCATGTTTGCCATTCGCTGGAAGGTGGCCTCGTCGCTGAACCATGAATTCCTGCAGGCCACCACGATGCTATGCTTTGCTCTGAGTAGACTCAAGGAGGGATACGGCGCCAAAGTAGATCCCTCAACGCTGGATAAGCGAGATGAAATTGTTAAAGCTCTGGTGGTTGCAAAGGAGCTTTGGGAAAAGAACCCAAACAGGTCTACGGAAGCACAAACGGCAGTGAGAGCTATCACGGCCGTGCTGCAACAAGGCTCGGGTAGCCAAGAAGCGCCCAACCTGACAAATTTGGATGGTATGTATTTTATCCTCACAATTCCCAATAAGTTCACTAATATATTCGCACCAAAGGCTTTTTTGAGCACATTCCCGGGCTAGCTGTACC
This sequence comes from Calonectria pteridis, assembly GCA_022837005.1. Lineage (NCBI taxonomy): Eukaryota > Fungi > Ascomycota > Sordariomycetes > Hypocreales > Nectriaceae > Calonectria > Calonectria pteridis. The sequence goes on from JAKZGU010000044.1 coordinate 63,221, forward strand.
AGGATTATTTGACCCTTTTGACTTTGGCCAGAGTATGGCTTTGGATATCCCTTTTGATGCAGGCAGTGATACGTTGGCAACATTTGGAAATATGTTGGATGACCTGGTCTAAGACACGACACCAACTCTTATGTCAACAAGTTATCCAAGAAAAGAACACACAACCTTGAGATGTTGATAACAATTCATGTCAATTCATTGCAGCATTACTGGACTAAACTATTTACCATTGTAATTTTAGCCAACGGCTTTTTATGGCTTGCACCGATTCAACGGTACACTAGGCCTCCGTCTCGTTTACTTGCAACACCCTGCCCGATCTATCCACCTGCACCTTGTGCTTCTTGGTGCTCTCCTTTCTCGGGTTGGGGGCCTCAAAGACTTCACTCAGCTCCTCGAGCGTCTTGCCGGCCGTCTCGACGAAGAAGAAGTAGATGATGACCAGCTCGACGCAGATCCAGCCAATGTAGACAATGTAGAGCTTCCAGCCAATCTTGCGGATGCCCTCGCTGATGCCCCAGGTGTTGACGACCATGGCAATGTTGAGGAAGAGGAAGTTGAGGCCGGAGCCCTTGGCGCGGGTGCGGTTCTCGAGACACTCGACGGCGTACAGCGTCTGCAGCGGGGTGAAGCCCCAGGCGAAGCAGATGCCGAAGATGTAAATGGAGACGATGACGCCGTACGACAGGTTGGGGTGGTACTCGGTCTGCGCGGTGAAGGCCGTCAGGAAGATGTAGGCGACCAGGGCGCCGGACAGACCCCACAGCATCATGGGTCGTCGGCCCAGCTTGTCGAGCAGCGAGGCGCCGTACACGGCACCGATCATGGAGAAGATGGGGTTGATGGCGTTGAGGAGCAGCTGCGTGTTCGTGCTGGTGATGCCGGCCGACTTGATCATCTCGGGCATGAAGTAGTTCACGACGTTGTTGCCGCTCCACTGTCCGAAAAAGGACATGCCAATGACCATGCCCAGGCGGTAGCGGGCGGCGCGCGTGTTGACCAGCTCGCGGTAGTCCCACCAGGCGTTCTCGGACCGGTTCAGGTTGTTCTGCTCGACAATCTCGCGGTACTGCAGCTGCACGATGGGGCTGTTGACGTTGCCCTCGCCGTGGTACTTGGCCAGGATCTGCAGCGCCTCCTCGGTGCGGTCCTTGGCGATGAGCCATCGGGGCGACTCCGGGAAGAACAGGATGCCGCACATGGCGATGGCAGGCATGCCGGCCTGCACGACGGTGGGGATCTTCCATGCCCACGCGTCGTCGAAGTGCAGGTTGGATCCGTACGTCGCCCATCCGGCAATAATGTTACCCAACCACCACAGGTTGTTGTACCTAATCGGGTCATTTAGCCTCATAATTCACACGGTTATAGGAAGGGGTGTGCGCGCGGTTGACTTACATGCCGGCCATGAAACCACGGTACGCGGGGTGCGCCAGTTCTACAGTGTAGGCGGGACCAGCAGCGGACGCAATGGCAGCTCCGAATCCAAGGACGAATCGCCCACCGATAAAGTGGCCCAGGTGGGTGGAGGTTGTCTGCACAATGGTTCCGACAACGACAATCAGACAGCCAACAAAGATACACCAGCGTCGACCGAAGCCGTCGGCAAGCATACCGCAGAAGGGAAAGGCGGCGATTTGACCAATGTTGTAGATGATGAAGACGATGCCGGTGGACGAGCCAGCTCCATCAAGGCCAAATGATTCCTGGTACGGCGTCATGGCATTGATGGAACCCATCAGAGAACTGTCTGGAGGGGGTTTGTCAGTAATTGGTGGTGTCAATGGTTTCCATTTCCTGTCAGCGACATACCGTAACCGTTCATAGTGGAAATGAGGTAACCCAGGAACATGATCATGTACAGCTTCATCATGCTGCGCGACCACGGGTTGGGCTTGTCCTCTGCCACAGCGGCAGCCAGCGCAAACGAGGCGGCATTGACCTCGTGCGTCTCCTCGGTGTGCTCCAGCTTCTCCTCGACCGAGTGGTCCTTGCTGGTACGGTTGTTGGTGGCAGCGTCGCCACCTGCGCCGTGTTCTTCCGCCATCTTTTTCGTCTCTTGTCTTGTCTTGTCTTCTCTTTCAATTGGGGAAACTTGGGAAAGAGTGCAGCCAGAACAGGGTAGCGTGCGAGCCCAAAGCCAAGAGTTGTAGCAGCAGCAGCAGCTGGGGGTTTATAGCTACCCGTCCCCCCCTCGCAGCGCCAAGTGAGCATCTGGCTCGCCGACAGGCCAATGAAATGAGTGCCGAGGGACAACGCCCATGCAGCCTGACTCGAACCCACCAGGGTCGTTGAGCTGCTGGGCGCTGTCCCATCTGCTGGGTCGTCGAGCTGTGCGATTCCCCACCGGCCGAGAGACTCTCGCGGTGGCCCCTAGAGCAGAAAGGATTGCCGTCCATTCAGAGTCCGGGGTCTGGGGTAATTTGGGGGGAATGTGGGGTGACATGATGGGCGGGCTCATTGCCCAATTGATGGGCTGTACCGAGCCCAGTGCAACGTAGCTAGCGAGGCGCACCGTGTCGCGGCATAGCGTGCTTTTGGTTTTCGGGAGGTACCGTAAACAAGCGTCGCTCGTGGTTAGCTGCTGTGTGGACCGATGCCGTGCCGCGCCGGACGTGGTTTTCCTGAATCGGATCACGAGTGGTCACCCGGACACGGGGCATCCTGGGCAAATGCAATGAGAAGCCAGCCGGAACAGGAAGTGTCACCGCTGCAGCGCCTTACGGGCGCTGTGTTTTCATGTGTTGCACGACGCTGGTGCAGTCAGTGCCTTGCACGTGAAAGTCTTGGGCGAAGCTGATCGTGTCTGGATCAGGATTTATCCTTGATGTCATCCAAGCATGGCAGCATGGTTCGTCGGGGTGGCTGGATGAGCCGCATTGTTCCTTGTTTTATCCCAGCAGTCTGGACACAACAATCCTTTTCTTACAGGCACTCTCTGCGGACATCGGCCAACTCGAACGCCCGTGGCAATCCCCACCGCGCCCTTTCAGCGTCCCCATCAACGCTGAGGCAGTCAGATGAGAGCCGGCTTCGCGCGTGTGGGGCTATTGTATCCGAAAAAGCTTGGCTCGGGCCGACCCTGAAAAGTTTCAGAGGCCAGGTGATGAAAAACGCCCATGGGCCCACGAGAAAAACATGTGGTGGCGTTGGTTCGTCCAGCGTCTTTTCTGCAAGATGCGGAGCCGCGTCATCATCTCATTGTCATAGATAACAGAACAAGCATGACCAAGAGTTATAGTTGCATGACTAGCCTGAGACCTTTTTTGTCCTGGCCGTCTTTTCTCGTATGGTAAAACCTCTCTTTTTTTTTTCCCGCATTGCGCACAGATCACACGAGCATGGATCAAGGTAAGCAGCCAACGGTTGACAATGAATGACTCGCTTGTCGTTGCTAGTAGACCAGATCGAGGGCCCCGCCATTAGTCTTGATGCCAAGCCGACGCATGGCCAAAGTCTAGTACGGGCAGCCGCCCCAATCATCCCTAGAACCTCGTCTAGCTCCAATCAAAGAATGCGAAATCGAGATTCAAGGTTATTGTAGGAAGCATTAATTATTCACCCGCTAGAACATCATGAACCGGTGGTTTTCGCAAAACGGCCAGCTGTCATACCACTTCAGGTTCTCGTTCCCTTTGATCTTTCGATGATCCCATATTTCCTTGACCCAATCCACAAGGTTTCTCCATACGACCAGTTGCGACTGGTTTCCCAGCCTTTCGAGAGAGACCAAGATACGCCGCTGTATTCTTTCCTGGCATGCATCGAATGCGATAGTGGCTATTGTCCACATGAGAGGTGAAAAGGTCTCGCTGATGCTTGTACCAAAAACCTCTATGTGAACCAGCGATTCCTCAATCAACGACTGCACATCCCCGAGGGGGAGATTCCTTATAGCACGCTTCATGTGAATGAGCATGGCGAAATAGTAAATGTACGCATGGTGGCACATCAGGTCGGCATGGTTTGTGCTTGACTCTGATGGCTTGGAGGGTGCTGACAATGACAGCTCAAGCTCAAGCCGATCTATCGCCTCGGTGAATTGGTCCATATTTTGCCCATTTCCCTGGCTGTTGTGTATGTTGATTTGTCTTTGCAGCATGTTTATGGAGCTGAAGGCCTTGAAAAGAGGCTCTGGCAACCCAAATATTCGGTCCAACCAATACGGTTCAAGTTGAGATGCCATGTCGCAGGTCGTGTCCCAGAGGGCATCGTAGTCGGTCAATAGTAGCTGTGATTCAATGAAGGCTGTCATGCCCATGAATGTTTGATAGACCTTTGCTGCATCGTCCGTCTGAAGCCAAACTTCAGGCTCAATGTGGTTTACCCACTCGACTGCGCCCTTCATGTGCAGCCGCCAGAATGGGGTAGGCACGGTAATAATCTCGATCATTACGGCCATGATGAAGGAGGCGAGGATGGCCACGGATTGGCTGCGGTCATCCGATTGGATGTTCTGACTAATGTGGGAAATGCCAAGGTTGTAGTGCTCCAGAGCCGCACTCTCGAGTGCATGCTTAGACTCATTCTCGGACTGTGATAGGTGAAACGCAGATGCAGCGCAGATCAAGTGGAAGACGGCAGTGGCACCGGTGCATTCCTTGGAGTTTGTTCTGGCTCCCTCGAGAGCAATGGGAATAAAGATTGTTCGCAGCGGATTCTCAATTCCTGGTATTGGAATCAGCACGTCGCAAAGAAATAGAACAAAGTGCTGGATGAGCCGGCTGCGCAGACTTGGATCTGGTAAGCTGTCTAGCAGTCGCAATTGTGAAGAGGTCGTAGTTAAGCTATGCACGTGAAGGCTCAGCTGGTTGTGTGGCTGCAGCGATGTAGTTGAGCTCGGGTCAAGATGGCGGATCTCACTATAATCCACATCAATGGTGTCAAAACCTGTGGATGTAAATAAATCATGCCTGTGTTGCAGTCTCCTAATTAGCAATATTACCATCAACGCTATCACGTACAACGTACTGGGCCTGGGGTTGGGGCTGATCCTCGGTTGAAACTCTTGGTGAGGCTTCAGTCGAAGCATGGCTGTCCCCGGCGTGGTGGACCGACACGTCGGTAGTCAGATCCTCCAAAAACGGCACGGTAGTGTCAGCATGGGCCGCATCCTTGTCCAATTGGGACTGCGTTTCCTGAACAACCGATGCCTCGGTGGCAGCTGTCACGGAATCGGCTGACCGGTGCTCAGAGTCCTCGTCCTGCTCGGATGGCCTTGGCCGGGAATGGAAGCGCGAGACTTCGAAAAGTGGCGTCGATCTTCCTCGCCTTGACCCCCGCTTACCGAAATTGGACGGCACCCGAACAGAGGTCCAATTGAGCCTGACGCCGTAACCCTCACACTCGCGCCCAGCTTGCTGGCACCGATTGCACACGGGCTTGACCTCGTCGCACTTGAGGTGCTTAGCACGGCACGTCCAGCAGCCGGAGAAGCCCCTTGTCCTGGTCCTCGGCCGAGAGGCGGACTGTGAACTCATGTCTCCCTCTGCACTCTGCACGCTGGAACTGGTTCGCTCAGACGCAGGGGAGAAAGCCAGGAACGAATCAGGGCTGGGACATGGGGTTCGCGGCAGATGCTTCGGGAAGGCGATTATTATTTTCCGCCGGAATTCCCCGAGCCGGATCACGCCGTGTTTTAATTGGCTGGGGTGAATCTCGGAGCTACCACGCTGCTGGCTTTTGGATGGATGGTGTTCGTGTTTGTGAGATGAACGCCAGTGCCATTCTCTTCTGAGGCCACGGCACTGCTGCAAATGGCGCTGCCCAGGAACAGAGACCGTTCAGTTTCCCCATGAGAAACCCCGCGGTAACGCGGACATGATTTTCGGAACCATATTTACCGTGTGGGTTTAGCGGGCTTGGGGTCCCCACACACCAATTTTCGCCAGTTGGAGAAATTTAAACCGCTCTTAGCTTGAGGTTCGTCGTCGGTGTCTGCGTCGAAGAAGCTAGTCGCTGTTGCAACCCGTGAGTTTCTACTGAACCTTGGAACATCGCCACTTCGCTCCATCACCACTGTCCATGCTTGGTCACTTTTCGCCTGACAAATTGCAAACGACAAGACGCACAATCCCTTCGTGCCGTGTCCGTGCGGGGGCACGACGTTGCCCACATGGGACGAAAAAGCTTGCTGCAACTAGGCTGCAAGGAGTATATTTCGGGGAAACCCCCAACACCCACATTGACTCCTCGCGCACCTATCGCCGCGGCTGGGGCAACAGTACCCTGGACCTTTGACGAAAAGGGGGCACATTCCCCCGCACCAGTCATTTGGGGGGCTGGTAATGTACACCGCACATCCTCCCATGTGGCAGCTGGGGCACCGTCGGATATCTCCGCTTCCAGCTGCCATCATCGCCGCTCCCTCTCCGCACGCTTGGAGATGGGATTCCCATGGGGAAGTAGATACCTACTAGCGGAAAGAAGTAGTCAACTCCGAGATTTTGCTCACAAGAGTATGACTGCATATCTTCTCTCGCACGTGTTATTAGTTATTGCCCTCGCTCACCACCCATCCTCGGCTTGGTCAGCCGTTGCCTATTCCAACAAACTTCAATACCATCTGCAAAGGTGGATCTAATTAGCTGCTTTGTTGGTTGGTCTCACACACGCCAGATGAGGAATAATCCCGATCCTTTGCTCGAGCTAATATCGCACTACTGTCAGAAGCAGGCGCCATGTGCCATGTTAACGAGCGCTAGCGACACAGCACCAATGTTTTTGCACAGTGAAAGTCATGAGCGTTCGCCATGCCCACAATATTCGAGTCATGCAAGGCCTTGCCATGTTGGTGTCAGTATATGTGAGTGCACTAGGTGGGATGTGGGCCAGCACACGGGTGACAAAACAATGTTGTAGCCCGATCACAGATGTTCAGTCACTTTGACACTCACTTCGAGACTATTTCTTGGGAACTGCCACGTAGAGTTGCATTGAGTTTAACATGATCTGCAATCAGAGGGTAATATGCTACCTTTCTTGCATTCCGCATCCCCTGTTTTTATGCCAACAACCTGGTTATGCTTCACGCCAATCACTAGTTGCCAAATCAGTAATCGTCCGGCGACATCCGATGCGTAAATTAAGACAAATTCAGCACACTCTTCAAGACTTTAAGCGCACCAAACAGCTCGTTATCGTGGTACTTGCGAGCCACAAGCTGCAGGGTAATGGGAGCGCCTTCAAAGTTCGAGCTCTCCCATAGCTCCTTGACATGTTTACAGGCGTCGCTCAGCGGGACGTAGGCCGGGTCATATTCCTCCTTTGCCTCCGCCTTGATTGGCGTGGGGATGATGACTCCAGGGTAGTCCACCAAGTTGTAGAGTGATGTGTATGTCCAGTAAAACGCAGTATCATGAGCAGAGGCAGGACCAATAAATGCCGGTCCAATCACAACGTCGACGCCCTGGTCTTGCCAACTCTTAGCAAAAGCATACCGGAAGTTGTCCCTGTCTCTGCGCGCCAAGTTGATGTCATGTGCCGTCTGCATGCCCAATGGCTCTTCATCCTTCCAAATCCACTCGCTCAAAGGATGAAGAGGCTCTCCAGACGAAGTAATGCCTTCTCTGGAATACTTTCCTCCATCTGGCCAGTAGAGCGATCTGATCTTAGGCCACGCTTCTTTTGCCCCAAAGGGCTTGAACTCCTTTACTTCGATCAAGTTTTCATACTTGGGATCGGACAGAAGCTCCTTGGCCCAAGCCACCGCTCGCTTAACCGGTGGTTGAGGGTCGATAAAACCGTCGTTGCTAATAATTCCAACCTTTAGAAGTTGCTGTAGCGGAGTCTGTAGCCCAGTCCAAGGAATTGGAACGAGCTTTGGATCAACCAAGTACGGCTTGGTTGCGAGAACGCTGCTCATAAAGAGGTCCATGTCCCTCAGGCTGCGGCACATCGGGCCGGTCGAGCACAAAACGTTGAGCTCGGCGGCCGATGGACTGGCCAGAAAATCCTGCATCGGAAGTGTGTAAGACGTTGGTTTAAATCCATAGATGCCGCAAAAAGCAGATGGTGCACGAATGCTACCTCCAATATCACTGCCAACGCCCAACACAGAACCCTTCATCGCAATCAATGCAGCCTCGCCGCCAGTTGAACCACCAGCCGAGAGGTTGATATTAAAAGGATTCAGCACTCTACCCCAGAGCGAGTCGCTTTCTAGATGCATAAGTGTCTGTGGCTGATTTGTCTTGCAGTAAAAGACAGCACCTAGGCTGCGTAGGATGCCAATCATTTGACTATCCTTTTCGTCCTTGACAATAGTGCTGAGGCAACCAAGCGAGGAAAACGTATCCGCAATTGGCATGTGGTCCTTGATGCTGATGGGCACGCCATGTAGAGGGCCGATTGTCTTTCCATTCTCGGCGAGGTATGCATCCAATTTCTTAGCTTGCTCGACTGCCTCGTCCATAAACCATTGAGTCAGACAGCATGTAAGTTGATGAGAAATAATTGCTCGCTTCGAAAAGGCTGCTGCCACAGCGGCTGCAGTATATTTGCGGCTGGCAATCGCTTCGGCAAGACCGACTGCATCGTAATTTTCCGTAATCTCAATCTCCTCAGGCGAGAGAATTCCGCAGGAGGCAGGTATTCCAGAGACATCTGTGGGTGGATTCTCGATGATCTCTTTAGGTAGTCGGTACTCAGCCGGCACCTTTTTATCGAAAACCTCCAGCAAGGCAGCTCTTTGCGCCTCGAATTCTGGTGTGCCTTGCGGCACTGCCTTGGGCTGTACAACGCCTAAAGATCTTGTCGTCATATTTGATAAAAATTAATTCTAAGTGAATCTGGAACTAATACCAGCGAGAATGTTCCACCGTATATATCTTGACGATAGGGCCGAAAAGAGGGGAAGCGGGAAAGGACGGCTAGTGCGAAATGAGTTACATGCACATAGCTGTGATAAAGTCCCATTAGATACAGCTCTGGCGCCAATCAGGATACGCGCAAGAGAATATCTAAAGTAAATCTAAGACATTAAACGCGTCGGCCTTCCATTGGAAGTAGCCCGCCAGCTCGTAAATAGCTATGATTGGTCTCTCCTCGTGCAAGCTCCAAATTCTCTCCGCTCTAGCGACCCATCAATCCCGTGCTGTCACGCATGGGCTAGCTCACGGGATTGATTAAGTTCTCTGGCTCGTAAATATCTCTCATTGGCCGCTTGTGTGCTTCAAATTCACTCAGCTTTCGCCCGCCGTCCATCCCGGGCTATCACGCGGGGACGGGCTGTCAGGGTTAGGCGACCGCCACCCACGCAAGATCGCAATCTTGCGTCACTGATATGCGGTCGCGGACGGTTTCGACGCCGAGATGTACCATTATAGCATGCAGTGTGGCCAATCAGGGATATTTGCGCACGTCGTCTTATCAGCCATATCCTTGCACAGCCAACCGGGGATATTTGCGATCGACTAGTGCCATCTGTGGCAGGGTTCTCTGGTGATTAGATTGTCGAGTGCTGTGTGGCATTTCCAGGTTGCGGATCAGCGGCAGTGGAATGTTTCATCCAGACGTCCAGCCGAGCTCTTAATTGGCCTTATCAGCGGTGCGGAGTGCAGCCACTGATTACTGCCGGGTCATTGTTTGACCTAGCCGGCGGCCATAAGATTATGGTTTCACAAATGTCTTAAACGACCACAAGGATCTTCAGTGGCTGATTTATAAAAGTACCCCATCAGACGTCATTTTCCCCTCTCGTAACCAACGTCCGCTCACCACTATTTTTCGCCATGTCTTCATCATCAGAGAACATGGCTGAAGGCGATGCCATCCCGGGCACCATTCATTTGGTTGACCTGGATCACAATATGCGCGCTCGCCATGTCTCTCGTGGCGCAGACATTGTACTTGATCCTCCGCCCTCAAATGATCCAAATGACCCACTGAACTGGTCACACCGCCGGAAGCTGCTCTCGATGATTTGTCAAAACCTGCAAGTGCTCCAAGACACATTTCAAGGCCTCAGTCTGATGGTGGGTTTAGGTATACTTGGTTTGCCGGAATTTCAGTATCGACGGTGTACTCAGTCCTGGTCCCTCTTTCAACAGCCACGGGGGTCTCAGTGGCTACGCTGAATGAGGGCACGGGCTACATGTTTCTTTTCTTGGGCTGGAGTCTTTTGTTTTGGCAGCCTTTCTCTCTCAGATATGGCAAGCGCTTGACATATTTAATTTCCATTCTCGGTGCTATTGTAAGTTGGAACCTCGCCATATCTAGTGTCCTCTAACCGAAATTAGGGAACGAGCATTTGGAGGCAAGAATAACAGGAACTAAAAGCCGTAAAACCCCACTCTTTGGCTAACCTACGTGCATCTAGTGCATACGTAAAAACCAACGGTGAATGGATTGCCAAATGCATCATACAGGGATTCTTCATCTCCCCAATCGAGGCTCTCCCAGAAATCTCCGTCACCGATATCGTGCGTGCACTAAGGCCTGCATATCACCCCCAAAACAATATTAGCTAACATTTTAATCAGTATTTCACCCATGAGAGAGGCACCTACATGGGCATCTATGCTTTCACATTGGCAGGCAGCAACTATTTCGCCCCAGTCATCTGCGGTTTCATTGCAGAGTATCAGGGATGGAGATGGGTGTTTTACTGGCCAGCCCTCTTTTTGGCATTCGTCTTCATTTTCTTGTTCCTGTTCATGGAAGAAACCAATTACACCCGCAAAATCACCAGTGCCCCTTCAGAGCCAGGAGCATCACCCACAATGACCGGAGACGATGAAAAGTCTCCCTCGTCCCTTCCAGCCCCAGCTGAAGAGGAATCTGGAGAGATTTATCCAGCTCCAAAAACATTTTTGCAAAAGATGTCGCTATGGCAGCCCTCTCCAGGTCAGAGCATGATCCGTCGTGCCATGCGCGGATTGATGTTTCTCGGATGGCCAGTGATTTTCTACGCCGGATTCTCGTACGGCTCCTACCTCATCTGGTTCAATGTGCTGAACGCAACGGCCAGTCTCATTCTCTCGGGAGCACCGTACAACTTCAGCGCCTCGATGGTCGGGCTTAGCTATCTTTCTTGCTGCATAGGCGTAATTATTGGATCTTTGGTCTCGGGAAGACTGAGCGATTGGCTGACGCTCAAACTAACTCGTCGCAATAACGGCATAATGGAGGCCGAGCATCGACTGTGGCCCTTTATTTTGTGTGTAATCATGGTGCCCGCGTCATTGATCCTCTGGGGCGTTGGTGCGGAAAAGGGCGTGCACTGGTTCGGGCTCATCTTTGGCATGGGCTGCCTGGCCTTTACCTCTACCATGGGCATCACACTGAGCGTCAATTATCTCATCGATAGCTATCACGACATAAGTGGTGACGCCATCGTCACCGTCATTCTTGTCAGAAATACCATGTCGTTTGCCATTAGTTACGGGTAAGTTATGAATGCTATTTCGGGATGTAAAGAGAATGGAACAACTAATTGAGAAATAGTATTACCCCGTGGGTAACGCATTTAGGTTACCAAAACTGTTTCGTTTCAGCCGCATTCATCGGCATGGCTGCCTCGTCTGTATTTTTTGTCATGATCAAGTACGGCAAAGCATGTCGGGTTCGTAGTGCCCCGAGATATTGGGAAATTGTCAAGGGCGATAAGTCTCAGCGAGAAGGTTAGCGGGCTGCTCTAGAACCGAGGATAGTTCAATATTGAAGCGATGAATAATTTACCCCGTCAGACAAGAACTAGCGCATAAAGCATCCGTTGCCTTGAAGTTGCAGGCTGAGTAATTGGTCTTGGCTAAGGTTAGCTTTGATCTACAGTCATCCAACTCATCAGAATTGCATCTATTGCCAGTTGATATTTAACACTCCACATCAATAAAACTGTTCGAAAAGGGTGTCTCCCAAGTTTTATATATGTCTCGCTTGGTAATCGATAATCTTCATGGCACCAATTCAGCCTGCAGCCACTCGCAGGCTATTATGCTGACAAGTAGCCACCACCCTTGTCAAAGACCCACCATCATCCTCCCCCGCCTTATCTCGTGGAGCCCCTCACGCTCCCATTGACGCTATCTCGTTCCATCATAGTCTGGCCAATAGATGGTACCCTGCTGGTTAACCCCTCCATTAAATACCAGTGAAGAGAAGCACGGATACGCACTTCCTTAGGTTCCGAATGCCCCATCTTTCAACGGTGGAAATAGTCCGCTTGAGTCATCAACCAAACATGATAACGCTATGGGCACGATGGACAGTGCCTCGCGAGCCAAATTGCGCACCAAGACCGGCTGCCTCACATGTAAGGCTGATGCTGCTCGCCCATAGCCGACTATCGGCGCTCTAACCGCTTTGATAGGTCGGAAACGACGGAAAAAGTGTGATGAAGGCGTTCCGGTCTGCAACTCCTGCCTTCTTTCCGGGCGTCAGTGCCAGTGGCCAACATCATCCGAGTTGGTAGATAGGCGGTTTTTGGCACATGGTCAATCACGTCACAAAGCCTCCTCTATCAAAGCCTCATCCTTCAAGTCCAAGATCACGAGGACAAATTCCCGCTCACAGTCCCCAGCAACTATCCAAGCCTTGGCTATTCGCTTTGAGCAATTCTTCTCAAATATCGACTTCCAAGGCTCTCTTTTGCCGGAATCGGGCCTGGCGCATAGAACCCTGGTCCACGATTTGGAGCCAATCGTGCTTCGTCATTTCGTTGACGGCTTTTATGATCTCTTACTCCTCCCACATTGCCACCACGGATTCCATGATGGGTGGCTTACAGAAATGCAGGAGCTCATGGTTTCTTACAAGAGCCTCTACTATTCCTTGCTTGCATGTGCCGCGTCTCACATCCACTACATCGATGCCGTTGCTCAGATGCAAGAGCTTGCGCTAGTCTACTATTCGAATTCCGTCAAAGAGCTTTCGACTCTTGTAGCCAAAACCTCTCTTCCTGAGAACCACAACGGCTTATTAATGACTGTAATGTTCCTGTACTTGCATGGTGTAAGTATGCGCGCTGCCCAACTACCCCCACCAGACGTTGGCACAATATTTTTCAAGGGTGCTGTTTTGCTGACAATATGATTCGTATGAAATCTCCAGTATATTGGTGGCTCTACCCGTATGGATGTCCCAGACCATGTCGTTGCTGCAACTCGCATCCTTACACTCCGGCTCTTCCATAGCCCATTGACCATCGAGTTCATGTTTGATCGGCTTGCAGTCGAAAGTGTTCTGTATCAAATGTTTCTCCTCACAACGAACCTTTGGTCAGATCCTGTTGGACTAGAGTACGAGTTCGATTCCGAGTTTTGGACACAGGCCGAGCAACTACTAGATCAGTCATGCCTTTTCCCCGGTCGTTCGAGAAGTTTCAATAGCCCGGTGCTCGGTGTTCCGGTGGCATTATTCAGACTTAATCTGTCCCTCCGGCAGCTGTACAGATGCCAACCGCCTCATGAAAAAGGGATACTCGATCAATTACGAAGCGAGGTGGAGTGGTGGGAAGCAGTGCTGCTGCACGAACAGAACCACGACCCTTTGACAGAGAACGCTCAACTTAAGGACAAAGAAAGACAGTATAGAGACGCAACTTACTTATACATAATTATCGCATCGGTGCTTTTGGAGCAGCTGTCAGCCATAGACATGACTCCCGGTACAACTCCAACACCTGTGAAGGACTGTTGGAAGATTAACAGAGGGCTCCAGATTCTTCAAGAGCACCAAGATGATGATGAGTGGGCAAAGTCATTTATCGGAAATTGGCCCGTTTATGCCCTCGGCTTCCTTGTAAGCTCTGATGAGGACAAGGAGTTGATACGAGCCGATCTCGAGAGAAAGTGGGATTTGACCAGGTTCGCGCAAGCAAGTCGTTTCAAATGTGATTTGGAGATATCTTGGGCGCTGTCAGTCTCGACATGACACTACTAAATTATTGGTTTCTCTTTTGAAGATATGTAATGATATAATATGAAGAGCTATTTTGCTCACAAAGTTCCAGTTGCACCAATATCCAGCATTTCATAAACATAGGAAGAAATGACATATCTCAATAAGTATATTCAAGGCCTCCCACAAAGAGAGCGTGGTGAGAATATTAATCTGATGGGGTGGTCACTTTCTCTGAGGAAATAGCAAGAGAGTGCTCCAGAATGCACAACACAACGCGCAGATATCGATCAATCTTTAGGTAAAGAAAACTATCATTTCATTCATATTATTCAAATTTTCATCTGATATTTTCCTCATCAGCCTTCCACCAGGGAAGCTATCTATTTGGTGTACTCGCATCCCACCGGCTTCTTGTCCAAGACGACGCGGGCAGAGACAGTGAAGCAATCCTTATTACCACCAGGGTTCTTGTTCCCAGCATTGATCCACACGCTGTGGGACTTATCCAGGCTACCGGGGCAGGCGATGAACCCAGCACCATCAAAGACCAGACGACCATCCATGGTGACGGCCCACTTGTCAAGCTCGGCGTTCTTAGGGGCAGACTGGGCGCCAGTGATGTACCCAAGCTTTCCTTGGCCTGTGTCGAAAAAATTGGTCAGCCTATCTGTTTCTTTTACTTTCGAGATGATCAAACATACCCATGGCATTGCGGACAACGTAGAGGTCCTGGGTGGTCTTCTTGTTGGTGTAGAGAGAAAGCTTGCCCTTCTTCATGACGAAGGTGGCAGCGCCATCGGTCTTCGCATCGCAGGTGGCGTATGACCGAGGAAGATTGAGGAAAATGCTGCTCTTGGCAGCCTTGAATGAATCACCATTGACAGCGCTGCCCTGACGGCTGGCCTGGACGTGGAAAGGGCTGTGGGTGTTGGTAGCGATGTTGCCGCCCGCCTGGGGCTCGGGAGTGGCGCAAGCAAGGCCGGCAAGAAGGAGGAGGTTCTTGAACTGCATGGTGTCGGATTTTCGGTGGGAAGAAGCGAACAAGGTATTGAAGCGGTTGGTTAAAGTGGTGGAAGATTAAGAACGAAGCAACTGTCAAAGCCCTGCTTGTAAGTTGTATGTGTGTGGTTGATGGGATGAGAGTGATCAAGTCTTGGCGAGGGATAGCGTCCTTATATGTCTTGGCATTTCATGCTAGAAATTAACCTACAAACTCCATCACAATCTTGAAAATGAGATCACTGTGACAGGTGACGGAGCTCCGGGCTACTGAGTGAGGGCCCCTTCATCTGCCTCGGCCCCATTATCAGGGCTGCGCTTTGATGGGGTGAGGTTTGGGACGCGCTCAGCCCCATCCGTGCCATGGCGTAGATCCCGTCCCAGCCGTCAATGAAGATCTGGTTCGGCCTTCAGCCATATTGAATACGGCCAGGAAATGCCGACAGTGTGGACTTTGCTAGGGGGCAGCCTTAATCAGAGTGGATGAACCGGCACGTTGCCGCACCAGCTAGGCACTCCCAGGTCCCCTAAAAATAATAACTGGCGCCACTAGACGTTGCAAATTCATGGCTGATCAGGTGTGGTTAGACGCGACAATTTCCGCTCTTTGGCCATATTGGTGCTTGGTGGCTAGCCTTAGCACCAAGCTAATGCCTCAGCTCACTGTGATGTGAGCCCAAGTGTGTCAAATCGCATTGACGTCACATGAGAGCGCCCTGCAATTACAGCTTCAATATTTCCACGTTTCATGCTACCATTTCAATATTTGGAGCTCAGTACCCAACCCAGTGGCATTTTTGACGGCTTACCTCCCTCCGCAGCTTGTGCCAGTAGGAGCCAATGAGGTAAATTGCTGAGCGCTCCCATGGCCTGGACCACTGTATTTTGTTTCAGAACAGCTCATGAGCTCAGCTGGTTCATTATTTCACAAACGATAACCGCGCTAGTCGGCGCCATTCAGCCGGCAACTTGCTCCCATCATGCAAGCTGGATAGTCAATCATGCTAGAAATATCCCATCCTGGGTGTTGAACCCGGCGCTCGCAAACATGCTGACCCAAACATCATCATCTAAAACCTGAAAATTGCTTGTTTCGTCGTCAACCTGAAAGGCGTCTAGCATTGAACCATCGGCAACTTCCAAGCCGGTGCGGTCGGATACACTTGGTGTGACCAAGTCGCTTGCTAAAGGCTCGGCATCTTTCTGAATTGAATACTCGCTGCAATCGGCATTCGAAAAAGCAACAATGCTACTCTGCACCTTTTGCTTCTGTTTTTCCACCAATGTGGCTATGATATTGTCCAGAAATCTTGCCTGTAAAACGCAGCTTGACCCCGACGGTGCAGCCTGCTGTGAAAATATCACAGCTGCATTGCGGATGGCGTTAATAGCGCTATCTTCTATTTTGCTAACAATTGAAGTGGGGGCCAGCAGTAGAAGCTGCGTGGTTTTCCCCAGGGTTAGCGAGCTGGTATTGTTTCACATGGCAAGAGGCGCGTCTCACCTTGACAAGAAATGTAGCGCTGTATGCCGTCATAACATGAATCGAATCTTGCACAAAGTATAGCCGGGATGAATGCCTCGATATTAGCTGAAACATGTCCATGGCGCTGGAATAGGCAATCCACAGCAGCTCCAGGCTCGGCGATGAGTCTAGTTGGCCCGAGGTAATGGCATCAGCCAACGGAATGGAAAATAGCTGTAGCCGCAGGTGTGTGCTGTAAAATTGAATGAGGAATGGGTGGCAGCTCTCGTGGTCACTCTCCTTGGCCTCGATGGCTGTCAACCACCGATTTTCCCATTCTTCCACCCGTGAATTAACAAGAGCAAGTAGTGCATCAACGTTGTGAAGCGGTGCGCGTTCTCGTGGTCGGAGCAGCTTCAGGACCGTGGATGTCATGATGCGCAGTGTCACCAGAGCTCCCAGAAGGCAGTCATTGGCTGTTGCCATCGGGTCATTGCACCAGGCGTCAATCGACTCCACAAACTCGTTGCATTCAATCATCCACGGCTTCCCTACTTGCAGGCTCATGCTACACAGTTGGTGTTAACTGATGCTTGCCTCCAAAGTCCGGTCAAAGCTGAAGCTCACCTTCGGTCATAGACAAACATGACATACCACGTCCTCTCTATGTTGCGAATTTCTCGTTTCTCCAGCTCGCTCATAATTGACCAGTTTCGCATTGAATACGGGGTCAAATTATGCCATCCAAGGTCAATGCACATGCGAATCGCATACCCTAGAGATGTCCACGCTCTAGTATCCTGGGGTTCCTTCCAATACGTGAGAATGAGAATCGCCTGTGCCGTTTCTGCCGACTTGGTGCCGTGCCTAAAACTGTCCGCAAACAAGTCTTGGGTATGGTCATATAAAGGTCGATACAAGGCAGGGTTAAATGCCTTTGATGCCATGGCAAGAACTGTACTGAATAAAAATGGTGACTTTGATCTTACGTAGGAGAATGTGTGTAAATGGGGATCCAGTTGGCTGATATAAGGGTTGAGCTCTGTGATAAAACTGCATTTCATTAGATGGGTTCATCCAAAGAGCAGGATAGCAGCGACGTACTTTTCAAATAACGACTTGGCAATGGAAATATTTACTAGGCCAAGGGTTATTGGGTCACCGTCGGGAATATGTGACAAGTCGTCGATATTCTCTGTGGTCTCGCTCTCACTTGGAGTAAGGATGCAACGAAGGGAAAACTTTCCACTCATAGCTTCTTGATTGAGAATGCCTGATGGCTGTAACCCTCCAGGCTGAGTTCGAAGTATCGCTGTTGGTATGCCATTGGTTTCCATTGGCGAGCCATTCGAGAAGGGAGACTGCTTCAAGTCACCCTGTTCCAAGAAAGGGCTTACTTGTGGGTCTGACGAAGCCCGCTTCTTGGCAATTCTACTCATGATATTAGCCATGCAAATTGCTGTCTAAGCGTTTCTCCTGATGACATACTTGGTTCCCGGCTTTCTACCTCGACGATGCTGGCGATATACACACTCGAGCGATTTACGCGTGCATCGCTCACATACACTACCCTCCTCGGGCCCACTCGGGCGGCACCTCATCTTCACCCTGCGGCATGGGAGGCAGGCATTCATGATGCTTACGGTTGAAGGTGTTTCTGTCAGGATTTGCGTCTGCTGACTTAGTCAATGGCTCCACCCGTTCGCCGCGCAATTGGATCAAGGACGGAGACAACTGGAGCCCACGGTGAGGAATTGCAAAAAACAATTGATTGGGAAATTTGACGTCCCAAGTCAATGCACTCCAGTTGTTCATTAAGGGCCCATGTGGGCCGTGGCAACGTACCACATGGGTCCTGTGCGGGGAAATGGGCCCTGAGTGACCTTATCCCCGCGATAAGTCAATGATAACGAAGATATCTCAGTGAGGATAAGCGCGCGATGGGACCATTAGATAATGGTGGAAACAGCATTACCTGCTTTAATCCCGGAAGTCGGAGAAACAACTTGTGCTATCTGGACCCAGAGAACAGCAGGGGACCGTGATAAGAGAAGGAAACGAAGCTAGGGTCAGACTAGCACCTCGCTCGCGATGACTAAGGCTCGTATTTCCACCGGCGATTAAAGCGGCGATCAAAATGAACGCCGGTGTCTTTAAGTTGCCGGTGAGGGCCGTAGCCAGCCGACGACGTCAATTGGCGATAAATAGATGACAAAGCAAGTACCTCCGTGATAGAAGTAATATGTGAGACTATCGAAAGCAAGTTTTGAGGCCATTGTTGGGCGACACCCTAACACTTTATTCTGCTAAGAAAGCACCGACACTTGTGAACTGCTGCGCCTTTATCGCTCAACACACCACCCACACATCATATCTTATCTTATCGCAGCTCCAGGTGGCTCTCACCATGGCACATTCGAAAAATGAACGAACCAATGTGGCGCACGTCAATATGATGACGGACACAATTGTGGGCAATTTGCCCTGCGATGGCTTGAGGATTGTCATGAGGTCACTCTTAGCCTACCATCCTGAAATCACTGCTACTTTTGAGCTGGAAACTAGAAAGTTCATTGAACAAGTTGCGCCTACAATATTCAACTCCGAATCTTCAAGCCTAAATCTGCAAGATTTAAAATCCGCGCAGAAAACGATAAGATGCATGTCCAGCTCGGGCCTTTGCCTAAAAAGCCTGCCCTTGTTGGAAAAGCTTGCTGTCCAGGCTGCAACACTGGGAGCTGAGCCAAATTCGATTTCCGATGAAGTACAAGACTTCTTAGCTTCTGTGGATGGCGATATTGTTCAGACCATGACAGCTATTCAAAAGACTCTAAATGTTCCTACGGGGGAGCGAGAACTTTTGGATGATGAGAAGGCGGTTCTATCGCAGCTATTCCAGTCGCTGACAGGTTGCGAAAGTATTGCGCAACAATCAAAGAGAGAGTACCCATATGGCAGAGGTTTAGTTGCCACTGCCTCTGTATTGGGCATTCCAGGCCGGGTTCTCACACCCCCGGCTGAATCGTCTGTCTTTGAAGGTCTCGATGAAGTGCCCCCGCCGCCAATGCTACCAGAGACATTCGAATTGAATGGCCAGAGACTTCCCAGAGTCTTCTCTGGGCTCTGGCAAATGTCTAGTTCCGCGTGGGGCGCTGCACCGACATCCAAGATTGTGAAGCAGTTTGCAGACTATGTCCAGACTGGATTGACAGCTTTTGACATGGCGGATCACTACGGCGATGCCGAAATTGTATTTGTAAGCCTAGTCATTTCGAAGTACCCGAGTTGTATTAACTCTTTTCAAATAGGGCCGCTTCAGATCATCTTATACCCACAAAAGCTCGGTGTTTGCGGCTACCAAATACTGTGTCTTTCACCCGATCGAGGCAACTCAAGACGTTGTGCGCGCCAATGTGTCTGAGCGATGCCGAAGGCTGCAGATGGACCGCATTGACTTGCTGCAATTTCACTGGCAATTTGTTTGTAGCTCCGAGGAATCCGACCTTCAAAATTAGCTAACAGATTTATAGTACGAAGATGACCAGTATCTGAAAGTTCTTCGATATTTGGACGAGGACGATCGCGTGGGCATGATTGGGCTGTGCAACTTTGATACAGAGCACCTTGAGAAAGCACTTGAAACGGGCGTCGGCATTTACTCTAACCAGGTTCAGGTAACTATGCCGGTTTTATCGATTTTTTCTTCATCAGTCGAGGTCAACTAACAGTGCCCAGTTTTCGCTTATTGACTATCGCCCAGTCATGAAAATGGGCGAGGTTTGCGAGAAACACAACATCAAATTGCTGACATACGGTACCCTGGTAAGTTGTCAGCTTATATAATACGGCTGTGAGATCGAGCGTTAATGCAAACAAAACCCAGTGCGGAGGTTTCCTAGCTGAGAAATGGCTTGACCGAGCGGAGCCTGATGTGTACGACGATTCCATCACCCCAAGCCAGCGCAAGGTAAGATATCCTATCCCTGACTAGATGAATTTTGCTAAGAATAAAATCATCTAGTATTTTGGAATGATTAACAGCTGGGGAAGCTGGGAATTGTTCCAAGAACTGCTTCGCACATTGAAAGAAATTGCCATCAAGCATAACGTCAGTGTGTCCAATGTGGCCACTCGATGGGTTCTCGACTTTCCCTATGTTGGTGCAGTGCTTGTTGGCACGCGCATGGGAATCAGCGAGCACGCCGCAGAAAACCTGGCTAGTCTCGGTTGGTCCTTGGACAAGGATGACCACGAGTTGATTGAGAAGATCCTGGCTAAAAGTCGAAGGGTGGAGATATTCGAGACCATGGGTGACTGCGGCGCGGAATATAGATGACCAATAATGATGTATGATAATACTATGGATTTTTATCACAGCATTCATATTCTAAATATCACAGCGATTAGTCAATGACTCAATGGCAATGCAATGACCACGCCTATGTTCGTGTTCCAGTACCATGGACCACAAATGGGATATTACGCTAGCATTAAGCAAAAATAAACATGAGTTTCTAAGGATGACAGCATTTTAGATAAACTGGACACGTTGAGATTAATACTTGTTGGTGCATGTATCATAGGATGCCCTGCGCCATCCAACTGCAGCACGCGCCTCCGTCATGAACCAAGCCACCAACTCCCCAGTCAATCCATTTGAATCCCAGTTAAGGAACCAGCGCAAGTGCATCAATTCGTTCACTAAAAAGTCTCCTATTTCATGCATATGACCAGAAAAGAATGTGATGTTTTGCTGCGCCAAACGCCACAGCGCTTGTCCATAGTGAAGGCGTCTGTTAGCGCCCCAGGCTTGGCACAGCCAACCCAGGCGGGGTTGAAGCATGCCAAGCTGATGAGGCCAGATGTCAGCTCCAACAGCAAACTTATCCTGTTTGTTGGTTTTTTTGCGGGTGATCCTTTGACATGCAGGCGAGCAGTATGTGGTCAGTGGACGAATGAATCACGACCATGCCTATAGAAATCCCTCCTCCGTATACACTCACACTTGGGCCATGTTTCTTGCAGGTCCTCAAACAGCGCGGACGGCGTTTCGCTTCCTGTCGATCCACGGCCACCAACACACCAAGCCCGTACTCGGAACTTGAGTTGCCGTCCCCACCCGGCAAGGACCACTTTTCGTGGAGGCCGTTGAGCACTCAGAGGCTCTGCTTCGGATCCGCGGGTCTTGGCCGTTCTTGGCGACGCCTGACAATGCGCCTTGATATGCAGGGATGTGGATCTTGCTCACCAGCTCTCATCGGCCATGTACAAACATGTCTCGAAAATCGCGACAGGACCGCACCTCCAGGATGATACCCCTCATCTGACGTGTCGCTGGCTGGTATGTGCCCAGGCGCCAAGTCAACGCCTTCGCCAGAGATTGGCAGTGTTTGAGCGCCCTGGCTGCTGGAACACACCAGTAGCAAAGCCCCTCAGCCGCCCTCTGGTGGAGGAGATGGCTTTGCTTTGATCCTGTGGGCGCCAAGCTCGGGCTTGGCTGCCGGCCGAAAGTGGTCTCGTCCAGACGATAGGATAGGCTTGCATCCTCCAGATGATGTCGCCAGTGCGTCTTAAAAGACATGCGCGAGGCCTCCAAACCCTGAGCGAGACACTCGATACGCCAGAGTACATAAACCTCTGCATGTCCTTCCCCAAGCTCACTCAACTCAGACACACATCAAACACACAAACTTCCACCTCGCCTCCTCTTTCAATAACCCCACCAAAACTACAACCATGTCTTTCCACCTCAGCGCTGAAGACATCGAGCTCGATGGAGCCGTTCTCAAAGCCAAGCTCGCCAACTTTGATGGTGACCACCTGGATGCCGAAATCAACCTTGACCGTTACATCGGCAACAACGACGGCTCCTTTGAGTGGGGTGGTGAAAGTGCGTTCTTTCTGCCATGAAATCGTTTTCAAAGACTAATCGATTTGAATAGACTTTTCTGAGTCTGCTGAGGACATCACCTTCGAGATCGAGGGTGACAACGAGGTTCCTATCCTGCGTGCTCTCCTCACCAACACCGACGGTGACCAGGTCTCTTGCAACCTGAACCTGTCTGAGCGCATTACCAACGACAACGGCTGCTTTGTTTTCAGTACGTATTTGATCAACATCTTGCATTCAAAATGGCCTTGATACTAACCACCGCCTTATAGACTAAGTAGGGTATAGTTGGAGCTCCATGCCAACCAATCTCCCTGGTATGTCTCTGACTATGTTGTCGGTTACGCCATTATAAATATCAATAAAGAAAGAAAAAAAAAAGAATAATATACTTCAAGTAACTCAGCACAAGAATATTGCCTTTATTGGAGTATGTGATATGTACATGGGCGCTTAAGCCTACTATAAACAAGAATCGACCCTTATCCCTGCCTCCAATTCCAATTCATTATTTCACTGTAATGGAAGACGAGCCGCTGCTCTTGTAGCCCTCCGTCGCAACAATTTGATAGTTGTACGTGCCCAGCTTCAATCCGAGCTTGGCCCAGGCATTAAAATGGTTGCCGACAGTAACAGTGCCGCCAACGCGCTTGGAGGTGCGCACCGACCAGTATTGGTCAAATGTCTTTGTACCCTCGATGGAAGGCTGGTTGACTCGCGTCGTCTTGAGGATGTCGTAGGTGCCGCCGTCGCTGGTCACCGAGCCAATCTTGGTGGCGGCAGACGCCGGGTTGTACGTGCCGTACGACTCGACGATGTAGTACTCGATGAGAGGGCTTGTGGTCCAGCCATAAACGGCGAGGTAGCCGTTTCCGCTTGGGTTGAAAGTGCCAGAGTAATTGATGACCCTGGCGCTTCCGGGGTTCCAGCCTTTTCCACCGACGAAGTTGCCAGTGTTCTTCCAGTTGACGCTGTATGAACCCGCAGCGCCGTTTGTATAGGTCACATCGCCGCCACCGTCGGTCCAGAAGGAATAGTAGAACCCATTGTGGGTTCCAGTGCTGCTTGGCGTGCCGGCTCGTGGAAGAAGAAGGTCGTTGTCTGCGAGCTCTGTCTCGTTAAATGGCAACGACAGAGCTGCAGGGATTGCCGATACAATTGTGAGGAGCTTTGCAAACGACCACATGGCGATCTTGTTTAATGACAGTTGGTCTGGATAGTCAAACGAAACAGATTGTACTACTGCTGCAGAGCTATCAAGATTCTAGATGTCTTTGGCAATGATCTTCTTTCCCTTTTAAATATTTTTCTCTCCTGGATTATTTGATCGCGGCATCTCATACTCCGAATTGGTTATGCTCCCAACGGAGGCATGCCCAGATTGGCTGAGCATCACCTGAGACGATTGCTGCGCAGTTCCATTTTGTGGACGGAATAAATAATTAGTTCGTTTCAGGGTTCAGATATCGGCAGGTGAAAGAAACAGGTTAAGGCTGTTGTGTGGAGCCTCGTATTTCCCCATGAGCTGAGTCTCGACCATCTCGCTTAACCAGCCCACCATTACGGTTCTACGAGCCACACACGTTGCTCATCTCAATTGTTCGGAAGCAGATCCGAGCCTGCGCACTTGGCTAAAAAGCTTAATTTGATAATTATATCCCGGGGTCGGGAATATTCCTCCGTCCCGCATTCAACTCCCATCTAGGGCAATGCCCACCATTATGTTACAGTTTCCGTTTCATAAATGGTCAATCCCAACATCATAACAGCCCATCCCCAATCAGCGACTGGGCCAACTCCTTTCATCTCCTCACACCATGTCTTCCGATCGCCTCGGTCCACTTCCTACAGCCCTCCGAGGAATGGTTGGAGTCTGGTGGTGGTTGTGATGACTAAAAGCTGGGTCATCACTGTGGCGCTTGTCCCCAATGGATGATTGCCTATAAGCTCCCCAGCCCGCTCTTCTGGTAAACACGGCATCGACCAACTCGGCCTCTTCAATCGCGTACATAAAAGGTGAACCTCTGTTCAGGGGAATGTGGTTAAATCTCCAGTCCCAAATCGCAGCGTACGTCATTCGGTAGGCAGAGAAAGCCATCATGGTGCCGATGATGGCACCAGCCAAGACGTCATACCAGTTGTGGAATTCGTCAATGGTCAAGGCACCTCCAATTAAGACCGCTCCAAGAACCGGGGCGTAGATGGCAATGAGCTTCCACATGGCGGGATGGTAGTTGGAAAAGACCTTGAGCTTGGCATTGAGATACAGGTAGAGATAGATGAACCCAGCAAAAGCAGCAGTTGTATGGCCACTGGGGAACGATTCAAGACTGTCGTCAATCTGGTCTTGATCACCCGTGCAAATTTCCTTGGTGTAGAAGAGCTTGTTGTACCCCTTCTCGTTGTAGCCTTGGTCGGTCGCCAAGCTGACATCTGGTTTACAGACGTCCAAAAAGTGCGGACGCAAGCCTCCGATGAGCCACTTCAGGAAGACCTGAAATACGGCGGCAGTAATCAGGGAGTATAGGAGACCGATGACTGCATTGTTGACATCCCAAAACGATCGGATGCGGATTTGCATGACAAGAATGATGAAGATTGGAATCACGCTAGCCAGAAAGGCAGCCAGCCAAATGGGGATAATTTCATCTCGGAGGGGAAACGCGAATTCCGGGAAGACAACCTCTCCGTCGGAAAAAGTCACGGCGAATGATCTGGAGGGTGCGGGGTGCGCTTGATAGACCTAAAACGCGTATTAGATGAGTCGTCAATCAAGTGGATCAGTTGATACGACTTACTCCCAAACCAACAACACCCATAAGAACCATAGTAACAATATCCAGCCAAGTGTGCTTCAACCACTGGCCAAAAGTAGGCCTGGTCGACATCTGATACGGCTCATACTGGTGGCGATGGGATCGAGGGAATATCGACCGGCCCCGGGCCTGGGAGTCAGGGTTGCGATTGAAGAAACGCATTGCGCCGAAAGTTGACAAAATGCACGAGGCCGAACTCGTGTGTGTTATCAAACCAAATTAGCTCACAGAGAAGGCTTGGATGTCTTAGAATCTTAGGGGCGCTATAGAACAACTAATAAGTACACGGCGCAGGAGGCGGAAACCCTAGCTGCGAGGCTCTCGATACTGTGTCGCAATGGACAGCACCCAGTGGTTGACGTCACCGTCGTCATGGAATCGCGACACAGCAATAAATTTTTATGTAACGCTAGCAGGCAAATTTCCTTTTCAGATGGTCCACGTCGCGTCAAATCCTGAAGGACATGGCTTTCTGGTTGAGACGCGAGTCGAGAGACGTCATTGCATCCATTTCCCTGGCAAAAACGCTGTCGGTTCGGCAACAAAATGCCGAGTTTGCGAATGGGAGGATGCGCCACGCTGGGGAGGCTGACCCCACAGAGAATGGTCCGGACCAACCACTTAATTCGAAAGGTTTGACATGATGAACCAGCTGATGGTCAGATAAAGACTAGGTTAGGGTACAGATAAGCCTCAAATCAAGAATAAACCGTCTCAGACCAAAAGCTCTTGACATGACGCCGCCTTGATGCAAGCACGCGACACATTTGTGTGAAGTTGTGGCGTCAAGCCACAGGATGTGGCTGAACGTCGGTATAGGGTAGTGTATATCTTTACGAAGCATACCTGTGGCCACACTGATTGCACTATGTGTAAGACTTCGCAAGCAGCAGAATATGTCCGAGTGGGGTGGTAAAGTAATTGGAGACAGCAGAGAGTTCAAGTTTTCTGTTGTGATCCGGTAGGAGTCGGAGTGGAAATTGAAGTAGCATTGCGACCCTTAGTGATGACGCACCTCCCTCACAGGTCCAGACTTTGTAAGTCAGCTTCCACACGTCCCTCATTCTGTCGCGTCACCTCCTCAACAGGCGTTTCTGCACTTCTTTTCGCAACAAGACCTGATCATTCTCATGGGCATTCAATAGTATTTGCCATCTACCGAGCATGCACGCATCGCATCCTTCACCCAAATCTCCCAATGTTGCTTCTATGACAAAATAAATTGACCGTGGAGGTCAGTGGTCATCCCCTCTCAATGGTTACTATCCTCAATTTGGTAGTACCCCCACCTCTTCTATGAGGATAGCCAATGGAAAGTCAGCTAGGACTGGAGCTTGCCATATTGGGGATAGTGACTATTGACAGGGATGGCCTTCGAGTGATGTCAAGAAGATCTGTCCGGCTTATTTTGTCAGGATACCTCCATCATTCGGTTAATCTTCGGCTCAATCTCAACACAGCCACGAACTGCTGTGGCTGCAGTGGCTTGGTCGCACTCGCACGGGCCATGACCCTGCAATGAAGCGCAATTCGGGCCTTGATGAAATTGCCAAAAGCTGGAGGGAAAAGGAGAGAACGGGAGATACGGTTGGTGCTATTAACCTCTAGGAGTCTTTTTTTCATCCTATTTTAATTTCTTTGCGTTTTTTCTGGGATATGCCCCCACTACCACCAATTTTTCGACTTTGTTGCGTGATAGCGCGTAAATTCCACGTAAATTCCACTCAGAACTAGAATCTTCCACCAACATCCAGCAACTTTCCAGAACCGTCATGTGCGCCATTCTCAAGCATTCTCGAATATCCAAGAAAACACCACAAATATGAATCACGATCATCATCCAAGCATAAATAAGCGCTCCCAGTCCCCCAGAGCTCGACTTTTGTTCATCAAGCAATTCATCAACAACATCTTCTACTCAGTCTTCAAGACCAACTCTCGCACAACCACAAGCAACACCTCATCAACACTCTACCAATCAAACATCTACATCATCCACAATGGCTTTCTTCTCCCGCAACTTCCACAACGACGCCTCCTTCTCCCCTCTCTTCCGTCTTCTTGACGACTTTGACAACTACTCCCGCCAAGGCAGCTCTCGAACGAGCATCCCTGAGTGGCAGCCCAAGTTTGACGTCCGCGAGACGGAACACGCTTATGAGCTCCACGGCGAGTTCCCTGGCGTCAAGAAGGAGGATGTCCTCATCGAATTCACACAGCCTCAGACCATGCTCATCCGAGGCAAGACTGAACGCACCTACACTTCTGGTACCCCTCCCGCTGGCTTCGTCGAAAGCACTGAGGTGAGCGGCGCCATCACCGAGGGCGGCGAGGACAAGGCTCCCCACAAGGTGACTGTTGAGGATGACTTCGAGGCCGTCTCTCACGAGGCCGAGAAAGCTCCTCAGGAGAGCAACACTCAGGTCCAGAGGACCGGACAGCAGCAGCCTGCACGAAAGCCCGTCGACAAGGCCAAGTATTGGCTCAGTGAGCGCTCCGTCGGCGAGTTCTCTCGAGCCTTCAGCTTCCCTACCAGGGTTGATCAGGATGCTGTCACAGCCCACTTCGAAAACGGTATTTTGAACGTCACTGTACCCAAGGCCAAGAAGCACGAATCTCGACGCATCGCTGTCAACTAAACAACTCACTCCAACACACACTATTTTGATCACAACTACGGAACCCAGTTTGGCAAACCACTAGGTCACACGAAATGTAATGAGTATTTTTTGATTTAGTATTTTAAGCGGAGGAAGATTGATGAGACTTGATAATAGGCATGGCTGGATCATCACCAATTCCATGCCTCGCTGTACTTTATGAGATTGGAAAATAAAAGTTCCTTAAATTTCGAAAGCTTCTGTATTTGTGACATGTTACAAGTTCGCTTCGATCGTGACATTGCACTCAAACTTCAGGCTACTGATCTCTTCTCTCTGAGTTAGGATGAGTTTTAAACTACAAAGTCTGATCTCTGATAGTTTTCTTAAACATGGCTGCCATTTTGTCCTCGCAGAGCCCAACTTTGATATCCAAGTCACATCCATCACTAGTGACCAATGGTTCAAAAGCAGCGAATTTTATCTTCCATTGAATGGCACTCCAGAAGGGTTTTCAGGTGACCTTGATAGAAGAGATGCATACCCTTCATGCCCATGTGAGAAAAGGGTTGTTTACACTTTTTACAACGCCTGGTTGAGCCCGTCGTGCAGCATGATGCCTATTAAGTGGCAAATTTCATGAGAACCTCGATAGCCACTCGAGAAACATATATTAAGGAGATGCATGCGCCTTTTCAGACTTTTAGTAGATCTCCGATATCGACAACGACACTCTCCTCATCCTATCCACTCCCGTCATGGGCAAATATCCATCCATTGTGGGACGAACTCCCCGAGCTGGTTGCTGGATCACACAGAACGCTGACATGAGCCCCATGCTGGGCCAGCGGTATCGAATCCCCATGATAGGAAGTGTTTGGGTCGGTGAATGGGTTGACTGTGATTGCCGCCCGCTTGGCCTTTGCATGCCGGGCGAGCCGCCTCTCCCGCCCATTGCCGAGTTCTTGGTCGATCCGAATGTGAACCCGGGTTACCATCTGGGCACGCTTAACGACGCACCGCCTAACCCGCCCCAGACGCCAGACGTCCACACCAACCGTGACGACCCCTTGCTTTGGCCGCACACGCACGGAGGTATCTACAAGAGAGGGTCGAGCAGTCGCGATGAACCAAGACACTGGCAGGCCACCAAATCCACCCTACCGGTCTGGGGGTTCTCCGAGGCCGTTGTCCGCGCCTTTCACGCCCTGGAGCCAGCCCAGCAAAAGGCCATATTGTACTACTGGCCCAATTTTGCACCGATCGTGACGGACCTCAAGCAAAACTTCAACCCCGACACGCAGGAGTTGGATCCGCGCCCCGTCCTGGCAATCCTTCTCGGCGTCCCATCCGGCCCCGGCGGCGATGTGGTCCGGCTCATGGACAGGAAATGGGTCAACTTCCTTGCCGAGTGCGTTTCGCAGTCCTTCTCCAGATACACGCCCGCCATCCAGATGCGCTTGGGTAACGTTACGAGGGACACTGAGCTGTACAGACAGGAGGACCCCAGGACGTTGGCAGCCGAGTACCTTGAGGTCTACATGTACTACAAGAGATTGTGGCGGTCCAAGCTCCCGTCTGGCATCCACCTGGACCCGAGTAACCGTGATAAATTCATGGTTCCACACGGTGCTAACAACGACACACGACGGATCAAAACCAAGTTCCTGATCCCCCGTTTTCTTGACACGGCACTTGGCAGCATCGAGAACAACGCCAGCTTCGTTGCCGATGTTGATGACATCATTGCATCTGTCCATCAGCAGCTTGACCTCTTCAACGAAACGAACCCATTTCTTAGGTCGATGCAGATACAAAAGAAGCTGGATGGGCTAGAGCACAAGCTCGACTGGTCGGGCGAGGCGCTTCAAGTCGTTTTCAACGAAACTCTGCCACAGCTGCAGGTGACCATGGGTTTCTTTTCGCTGTCGCTTTGGGCTGGCTTGGGTAGTTATTGAGGGATATGCGTAGTCTTTGTTAAATTATATATTCATCAGTTGCTCTCTCTATACCAAATAAACGTCTGAGTTTTCCTCGCATCCCCTTGTTTCTGACAGTACTGAATTCTACGTAGCTTTCGAGAACGTATTTCCATGTCATATCTCTGCCTACAATGTCTTCACGGAGCTCGAGATAATCTTTTGCCCCTTTCGCATTCTTTACTAGACGAAATATATTTCACTGTAGAAGAGGGACCAATCGTGCAGATCACAGCGAGTTTCTCAGAAGCAACAGTACCGCGGGAGTGGCAGACGCAATTAGTGCTCAACAGCTTTTCAGTCGTCGTCCTGATGGTGCTCGAAAATAAAGTGTAAATAGAAACTCTACCCAGTTAGGATTGGGTGTCATCGTAGTGACATCCCTTCTTGATCGACAGACGTGCATTTCGCTCTCCAGTCCCGAGCGCTAGAGAGCGCAAAGGGAATGTTACAAGGCAATTTTTTTTTCTTTTCTCGTTCCATAATAGCGGTGAAGACATTGCGCATTGCGGCCATGAGAAAGTATGGTGGTCAGACGCATATTCGTGGCGCATTGAGATATTGGTTGCGTTGTCCACTTC
The DNA here is from genome assembly GCA_022837005.1 of Calonectria pteridis. NCBI lineage: Eukaryota > Fungi > Ascomycota > Sordariomycetes > Hypocreales > Nectriaceae > Calonectria > Calonectria pteridis. The sequence goes on from JAKZGU010000044.1 coordinate 93,393, forward strand.
GATTACACTTTGCTGGCAACCAAACGGACGCCTTAATACCGCGTCTCTATACTTTATGTACTATGCCAAAAACCTTCGGGTCGGCCGATTGCCTTGATGGGAATCTCTCACCGCTCTGGGATTGTTTCCATGGCTCTTTAAATCGATTGCTTATTCAACCGACAAGGCGCGCTAGATGTGGCTCAAGAGTACAACATGTGAGCTACATGGCATGGAACCGGTTTAAGCATATATATCAAACTAACAAAGTGTCTACCGAACGATCAGAGGCTATGGAATATACTCGGAGCAAAAGAGGCTATAAGGGTACTACAGCCAGCTGCTTGATGTTATGTAAAGCTTACTGTAGACCAGGGCCATGCTGGACCTCAAGGTTACTACTCATAATCACAAGACGGAATTACCAAATTATCTCTTACGCAGGAGAGAAAATATGGTACCAAAATACCGGGGATTGCGGGAACAGACGCGGCAAATATTGATGGTCAGCACCATCCCAACTGGCCAAGATAACTTGCAACCAGACCAAAACTCAACAGGCAGCTCGCGATGACGTCTGCAGCCCTTGGTTGGTCAACTGACGCGTGGCTTGCAAACTTGCAAAGCAGTCAGCAGCCTTCTTTCCCGTACACCGCCCCTGTGAACCTGATAATGAGGGGTTTTTTTTTTCACAGTTTCTAAATTTACATACACGCATGCATTGATTGCATTGCGACAATGGCGTTTCTGCCCAAAAAAAAAAAAAAAAAATGTACCCAGGTATCGCATCGTGAGACGAGCTAGGCGCGAAAGTGGGGGGCGCAAGCCGCGTTTCGCGTAAAATGAAGGCGCACACGGAGGTCGCGAACTGTTTTTTAAAACATGTTCACAAAACATGAAAAACGCATGGGGCAATGACGAAAGAGGTATGAACTTCGCGCGGATTACCGATCGAAGCCTAGCACGTAGGAATTGCTCGGACTCTTGGGTATCATCGTCGATTCAGGCTTGGCACGCACGCAGGGTTCATCATGACCACTGTCTGTGTGTAAAGGGGGGGGAGGGAAAGCAAAAGTAGCTTTGGTCTAAGCTCCGGGGCGGCAGCTTAAAGGCGTGCTATCCGATTGACCTTATCCTTGAAAGATGTTCTATGCAAGGGATCCCGGTCAGAGAGAGAGGCGGGGGGGTGTTTCACCGCTGAACTCTTTCTCTGCCTTGGCTTCGAGATGTTCTTGTCATGATCCTTATCAACCTGGATTCGAATAATCCTACATGAGGTTTTTGAGTCATCAACGTCACAAAAGATGACAAACTTTGTTGTAATAAGGAAGTGCCGAGACAGACATGTCAGACAGCATGGCCCATAAACGGATTTATAATTCGGATTTGCCCAGATCCGAGAAATGGCTCAATGCCTTAGTCCATGCATTGCACATCACAAAAGCAAAATTTACGGGGGTTGCAGCAAATCGCAGGGGCCATTGTCATTCCCGGTGCAGCTAAGTGAGCTCAGCTGGAAGCGAAATCAAGGAAAACAACAGACTTGACAATAAAAAATAAAACTCCAAAAGTGCGGCACGGGATGATGACCACACACACACACGCGCGCGGAATGCGCGGCGGTCGGACAAAATATCTCGGGGGAATATCCCAGCTGAAAAATGAGACGAAAATTAAAAGGTTCATTATTAATCAAAGAAAAAAAAAAGGAGGATCAAGTTTTTTTTAGTTTTTTTTTATTTATTTTTACTCGGTGGAGATTTTGATTTGCAAGCCCCTGACTGAATGATGGGAGCAAATGTTCAAAATGGTGACAAGTCCGGACCAGGGGTTGACGATATAGGGTAATGCTTGTGCGGGCAACTTTAATGATGGCAGAGGATTCGGTAACTAGTATTATTGGAAAGGCCCCATTTTCGGGGAATATGAAACGGGAATGTTTTTTCTTAATGGGGATGATGTGCATAAACCGGAGCCATTCTCCTCCTGCCTTGATCGCCGTCGGGCTTTTTTTACCAACAATATGGGGCATCGCAGGATTTGCGCTGCGCGTTGGCATATCATGGAGCAATTCTCGCAGAGATTTCCGGATCAAAATCCGAGGATGGGCGGGAGGGAGCGGTCAAGTCAGACAATGCGAATGTTCCAGCGGAACTGTTGCTTGTGTGTCCGGGGTGAGGGTGATGGTGAGGGTGTCTTGGTTTTTTTTCGTGTGATGCGGCTGGACTGAGTTTGGCGATTCAGCTGCGAAAAAAAAACAAGTAACAATGACGACGACTACGGATACAACGGGTCGTTCACTTTTCTGTCTTGATGCAACGTCTGGAATGTTGCAGACCCTCCCAAGACCGGTCGGGATGTGGCTTAACCAGGACGATTTCGCTTCTCGCATCAACGGGGAGTTCGGCCTGATGGAACGCACGAACTTCTGTTCCTAGCACCGCGTATTGCAGTGCAATAGCCGGCGGTTTTTCTTTTCGCTCGCTCGTTTTTGGGGCTCATCTATTCGGATACTTAACCCATGGACCACGTGTTTGATAGATGGGGGCTAGGCGGAATCTGTGCAGCTAAGGAGAGGGGAGTTGGGCTCGCCTGGTTGCCCTGGACCATTTTTGCTACCATTGAGTTTCGATGGCTTTGGTGCTTGCGTGTTCGGACGAACTGTTGATGGCCTGCAGGAGAGGCGAGCGAGAGGGGGGTTCAGACTGGCCCAGACGGGATGAAGCTACCGGCGCCGGAGGGGTCGGCAACTGAGGCCGGCTTGGGCGGAGGTGCGCCGAACGGGTTCCAGTTTGCGAGTTTTGGTGGACATTGAAATGCCTGGAATGTCAAAGCGACGTCGTTTTTGCTCCCAGGCTAGGCCCGGCCAGCCTAGCGGTGCAGATCGCACGGGCATATTTTTTTTCCCCAGTGACAAGCACGGACGAAGCTATCGGCCGGAACGAGCCTGTGGCGGCCACCGTCGGCCAGCCAAATCACCAGGCTACTGCAGATGGCTTCATTGTCTTTCCTGTTGCAGTCCAGTGCCAGAGCTCTTTGACCTTTTTTGGTCAGCTTTGCTTGTCAGGAAAAAAAAAAAAAAGAAACTTGCGGATATATGGACTTGCGGACAAAACCCATCCGCAGTGGCTTTTGCTTTGTCAACGTGCGGGCCTTGGCTTAAGCGATCTTCCCCCCTGAGCACACACGCCCCTTACCCCTCCCCCCTCTGTGTAACTTTGGTGTGCAGTTTTAGGGCGTCGTGGATGCCCACAGAGTTTCAGTAGTTCCACGACAAACGGATACAAGAGCCAAAGGCAATTGTCGGAAGAGAATTCTAGCCCCGTTGACAAGTGGCGATCACACACTGAGGCGTCTCGGGGGTCGGAAGCCGACCAATAACAACAGCAGAGAATGACGGGGTCTCATCTCGCATCAAGTCTGACATCTCTGATCCGGGGTTTTAGCCAATGTCGTAAACGCTGGCTGCAGTATGTACTGTAGGGATACCCTTTTTTGCTTTTTTATGAGGGTGCAGCTATTCCCAATCCAACCGCTATCCGGCGCTGGTGATCCAGGCACGCAGCAGGCTAGCAAACGCAAGGGCAAGGGAGTCGCATCTTTTGTGTGGTAGAATGGGGGGGCCTTACCTAAGGCTTGCGTCTGGCCAGGTCCATCGATCGCACTTTTGCAACGCTGATGGCACATGGCCGGAGATACGGCTCTTGCTGCGGGCGCGGCTCTCGTGCTCTGCAGGTACAGCGTAAGACGCCACCAAGGCTACGGACACCAAAACTACAAGGGGCGCGCCAGAGGGCAGAGAGAGGGGAACCAGCACACGTCAAGAGCTGGCACGGCCCCAGGGGCGTGGCCTAGGCCTGCGTGGAACAGGCCATTGCTAAGCCAAGCCAGGCTAGCTAGAGTCTGGTAGACCCAGCCCCAAAAGCTATGCTGCTGCTAGGCGGCTGGCTGGGGCCTGGGCTCACACTCTCGCCGGACTGCATGTAACAAGATCCGTCATTGATGCCCACCAAGCCACCGTCCGATTTCGTTGCCGCCTCTCCTACATCTGGCGAACTGTCATTTGTGACAGACGCCCGACGATCCCCTGTAGGTTTTGCACGGCTCCGCTTCCCGGTGCGAGACCGAGAGCTGTGAGTGGCCTGACGGATTCGAGGCACCGCGGGCTCAACAAGGCGATTGTGTCGCGCATTCCGACTCATGGCGGCCGTGGTGGTGGTTGACCGAGACCCTCCAGTCTCAGCACTAAGCCGGTGGTTGGCCCCCTCCCCCCCATCGTCGTCTCCCAGTAGGCTGGTAAGCTCGCTTGAAGCCCGTCATGGTCACGGTCACGATGCTTCATGATGCATGGGCGTGTGTGTGTCTATCGATTTCCCGGCCCGTGGACGCTCGGGCCTACCACGATTGGCTTCCGATGCGCCTCAACTAGTGTTCATTCTTGCAAAGTTAAGGATCGAGGCACATTAGCCCTTTATGCTTTTTATTTTTTCCCAGGCCAAATAACTGTCCGTACTCCCCCCTCCGTCCTTGATATTTACTCCTCGAGCGCAATCTTGATCTTCTACTTCATCTTCCTCAAAAATCGCCCATTGCATGTATCCGTAATCATGCAGCGCCCGTGGCATCTCGGTGCCCTTCTGGCTGTGTTGCTCCTGACTCTCCCCGTTGTCCATGCCCAGATCTCGCTGACGGACGCGCTGGGTCGCATGCCCGATTGCGCAGTATGTCACGCCCCTTCCTTTTGCTTTTTCCTTCCCCCTTCATTGCGGTGGACAAGCCCGAACTGACAGTTCACTTTTCTAGACGCCGTGCGTCTTCTCAGCCGTCACCGAATCGGGATGTGACACAACCAACCGCACCTGTATCTGTACCAACACAAAGTTAAAGAACGATGTAGAAACTTGTGTGTTTCAGGCCTGCACCGTCAAGCAAGCTCTGAGTACGATTGCGCGCCGCTGTAGATTCTTATTTTTTATTTTAAATTTGGATTGCTAACGCTGCCGAACAGCTACCGAGAACGCAACCATGGCGTTTTGTTCTGCTACCATGCGCGACAGGGGCAGCATGCCGCTGACACTGGGCATTGTTCTAATTGTTATTTCCTCTCTCATGATTGCGCAGCGATTTGGTTACAAGATCTACGCGAAAATGGACATCGGCACCGACGACTGGCTGGCTCTGGTCACTTTGCTTGTTGCCATCCCGCTCACCTGTCTCGAAATTTACGGAATAGGACCTAATGGATTGGGCCGTGACATCTGGACTCTTCCTTTTGACAAAATCTACAAGTTTGGAAAGTACTTCCTGATTATGGAGGTCGTCTACTTCGCCGAGGTCATGTTCCTCAAACTATCCATCACCTTCTTCTACCTGCGAATCTTCCCTGCGAGACCAATCCGCCGACTTCTCTGGGGAACCATCATCTTCAACTGCGTCTTTGGTGGAATTTTCATGATCGTGACTGCTTTTGTTCAGTGCAAGCCGATCAGCCATTTTTGGGAGTTTTGGGATGGAGAGCACAAGGGACACTGCTATGATCTGAACGCAATTGCCTGGTCCAACGCCGGCATCAGCATCGCCCTCGACCTATGGATTCTCGCCATTCCCATGTTTCAGCTGCACTCCCTTCAATTGAGCTGGAAGAAGAAGCTCGGAGTCGGCGCCATGTTTTCCGTCGGTACCTTGTACGGTTTTAGCACCCCCATCAAAATGGGCGCCCTCGCTAACCTTTCTGCAGTGTTACCATTGTGTCTATTCTCCGACTCCGTTCGCTTGTCACCTTCAGCGCCAAGACGAAAAACCCTACCTGGGAATACGTCGACGTGACGGTCTGGTCCAACATCGAGCTCAACGTCGGAATGTGGTGCATTTGCATGCCCGCCCTTCGCCAGCTGCTCATCAAGCTATTCCCCAAGGTCCTTGGAACGACCCAACAGTACGCAAACGATCATTCGCAACGTTCAGACGGACCCGGGAGAGGCGGGAACAAGCTCGGAAGCAGGCCCAGTGGTTTATCAGGATCCGGGACGGATAGCGGCTTTAGCAGGAAAGACAGTGGCTACAGCACTCGAAAGGCACACGCCCGGGTGTACGACCCGGAACTCATGCTGGATGATGAAATCCAGCTGGTTACGGTGGCCGAGGCGGACAACAAGAGCTCTAAATCCGAAGTCTCATATCATACATAGCACATCTAGGCATGTGCGATTTATTACCCCGTTTGACCCACCGAGCCAATGTCATCTTTTGAACATAGCCAGCGTTTGATTTAATAGACTTAACACGAATGATAATAGAATAAGGCTTCTCTTAGACACGATATAGATGAATCATATGATTTCAAATGCGACCGACTCGCGCAAGCTTTGTCATCCTGTGACATTTACGCCCGCTTTGACTTGGATCCCTCTGTGCTAGTGGCGCGGCTCCTGAACGCGTGGCAAAATTCGCCCTAAAAAGTGGCGGGAATACGCATCTACGATAGCGACTATCGTCAAAGAGGATTAAAACGCACATGCTAAGAAAGCCACTCACATGGCAATTAAACAAAAAGTCTAGATCGTTTGAACAAAGCGCATCGCACGGCCCCGATTGGCTAGTGGAAAGACTCCTATTTAGCTGACTCATAGAGTATACCTGAATCGAGGAGATCGGTCCCCCATCTGCTCGAGCTGCTCGTCAGTGTACTGGGCCCTGACCTCCGCCTCGGTGTACTTGTCGCGTCGCTGGTTGGCCATCCAATACCCGAATTCAAGAAGTAAACAGGCCACGATGCCGGCGCCAGCAAATGCAAACGACGCGCCGAACCCGGTTGGATATTTTGGGCTCTCCTTCTCAATGTAAATGTAGCTGCCAATGATGCCGCCGATGTTGCCAAGCCCAATCATGTAGGCGATTCCCTGGGCCCGCTTCGTTGGTCCCGCGAGGTTGTTGACGGTCCATGCGTTTCCACCCGGGTTGATTGGATAGAAGCCAATGCTCGCCAGGATGATGGCAAAATAACACACTGCCATATTCGAAGAGATGCTGTCGGCCTTGGCAAACAGCACGGCGAACGCAACCAGAACCAAGGCCTGAGCACCAACGATAAATGGCATTCTCCATCTGAAGCGATCTGACAAGAACGAAGCCAAGAATGCCGAGATAGCCCCGACGACATACGGCGGGATGGTCATGAGCTGAGCGTTGCTGCTGGTGTAGCCCATGTTTTTGATGATTTGCGGCATTGTGAACTTCATGCCGTAATTGGGTGCTGTGTTGGACCAGTACACAACGGCCTGGAGGTAGAGCTGCCAGTCGGCAAGAACAGAACGCGCTATTTGCCACGTACGCGTCTTCTCTGCCTCCCGAACGCGCCGGCTGTTGCCCTGAACGGCCAGCTGGCGAAGCTCCAAGTACCTCTTCTCGTCGGGCTCCAGCCACCCCGAGAGAGCAGGGGTATCGACGAGGAGAAAGAAGGTGAGGCAGCCAGCCGCGGTGGAAGCGATGCCCTCCAGAATGAAGATCCATCGCCATCCTTCAAGACCCGCTACCCCATCCAACTTGGCAATGGAAAACGCCAAGAGACCGGAGAAGGCACCGGCCAGTGCACTGGCTGAATAGAAAAGCGCGATTCGAACCTGAGTCTCATGGAGGAGATACCATTTCGAGATTAGATAGACTGCTCCGGGGAAGAATCCAGCTCTGTTTTTAGAGAGTTAGGAAGTGGATCGCGACCCGATGTCAAGAGAGGGTGCACTCAACTCGAAAACTCCGAGAAAGAATCGAGCAGCCACAAGACCCCCGAAACTTTTGACCACGCCGGTCAAGGTCATGATGATGCCCCAAATCGTGATTATGAGGCCTAGATAATGGGAAGGGCGTTTGAACCTGACCAAAAGGATGTTGCTGGGGACCTCTTCTCATCATCAACACGAACAGTTTATGTTCAAGGTCTAGTCTTTCACGTACCGAGAATAATGTAAGGGATGAAGAATATCGACAGCGCGATGTTGTACTGTGTTCCGGATAGGCCAAGATCCTCGTTCAAGCCTTCGATCTTGGCGTTGCCTATGGCCCTCAGCATATTTTTCTTTTTGCCCTCATTTTGTTTACGTACCAATGTTCGCTCGATCGAGGTATGAGATGAGATAGAGAAAGGCTAGCATCGGGACTAGGCGTATGTCCAACTTGAGAAATTTTGTGAGCGTTTATCTTGAAATACCGTGCTGCTTGGCAACTCACCTTTCTCAAGACCCTCTTTCTTTGCTGCTCGCTGAAATTGTTGAGAAACTCGGCATCTTCCGCTCGCAGCTCGCCCGCGGTTTCTTCATGCGTAGAGATGGCCTCGTCCTTGTCGTGAGAAGAAGAGAGAGACCCATGGTGATGTACTTGGACTTGCGCATGATTCGACATTATCATAAACGACCAAAGAACCAAGAAGTGCCCAGGAGAATGTTTAAATTAAAGCAGAATATTCCCACCTGTGGAGCGGGATTGGTGGCTAATTTGTAGTCATCCTATGTAGTGTTGAGAGTAAAGAACGGTCAGACATCATCCAATCGTACAAGAAGCTTTGGGGAATGAAATCCGGCTCCGCCTTTCCCCGCATGACCTTCGCTTTGCCCGGGGGAAAGGGAGAGTTTCCCCGTGGGGTTGGTGATTCCGAAGTTGGCCACCCGGGGAAAAAAGTGTTGTGGGGAATCGGAGAATGTGGAATAATTTCGAGACTTGTCTATACACCGCCTGGAAATGAGATGGATGAGATATGCGTAAGGCAAATCCCGATCGACAGACACTGAGTATTCCGACAAGAATTCCGACATCCACTTAGTTGCCGATACTGTGGCGCCTACCGAGTGCCGCAGGTGAGTCGGAAATAGTTAGTTCTGGGTTGCTGGACATAATTGCCTCTGTAACATTGGGGCCATGTCTGATCAGTGAGAGATTATAAAGCCAATTCATCAGTCGTGGTCATTTGCTTGATCAAACACGATAAACAACAACCGCAAAAATGACTGTGTCTACAAGCGGACATGCCTTTGATGGCATCGAAGAAGTGCCTTTCCCAACCTATCCTGATCTCAATGGAAAGGTTGTTTTCTGTAAGTCACCATGCCATCACCAAACCCATCATCCATGTTGACTATTTGGTAGTGACGGGCATTGGCCAAACGGGGGACCAGACCATGTGGGGGAATGGCGCGGCTACTGCACGCATTCTTTCTAGACAGGGAGCTAAAATCTTTGGCTGCGATCTCTATCTAGAGGCTGCTCAACACACCCGGAAGCGAATTGCTGTTGAAGGAGGGGACATTACTGTTGTCGCTGCCGATGTGACCAGTGATGAGGGAGTCAAGGCCGCAGTGGAGAAGTGTATTGAGACGTATGGAAGAATTGATATTTTGGTAAAGTATGTGTAACATGCCCTATTTGGACTTGCTCTTTATTCACTTATGCTAACAATCCTCTAGCAACGTTGGTAGATCAGAGCCTGGTGGCCCGGCGGAAATGTCGGAAAAGGTCTGGGACGCTCAGACCAACGTGAACCTCAAGTCGGTATACCTGTGCTGCCACCATGTTCTGCCTATAATGGAGGCCCAGGGATCCGGTGTCGTGGTGAATGTTGCGTCAATTGCAGGAATACGATACATTGGCAAGCCGCAGGTCGCCTACGCCGCTACCAAGGCCGGAGTTATCCAATTCACCAAGGCCACGGCAGTCATTTATGCCCCTAAGAACATTCGTCTGAATGTTGTGGTTCCTGGTTTAATGCATACGCCCCTTGTTGGCATGTTGGCTGATAAGTATGCTGGAGGGGACCTGGCAGGATTTGTTGAAAAGCGCAACAAGGCGGTACCAATGGGCCGTATGGGCGATTCGCATGATGTCGCAATGGCTGCAGCATTTTTGGCCTCTCAACAGAGTCGTTATATAACAGGGCAAGAGATGATTGTTGATGGTGGAATCACCTCCTCAACAGGGTAGATAGCACGAGCGCTGTATATATTGGGTAGATTATTATGATCGCAATTTATTTAGAACTGGACATTTTCGAAGCCAAATGTGTTATGTAGCATTGTACTATCGAATCCGATATCCATAATCATATCCAGACAACTAATATCGTATTCCTCAATAGAATACTATTTCACATTTTAGTTTCGCAAGACCCCCTTCGTTACGGCGATGGTTTTCCACTTACCGAGCTAGCAGCTGCATCAGGACCTGGTGGCAAATTTAATTGGGACCATTGCGCTTCGGAATGGGAAATCGTGTTCAGCGCTACAGATTCATCTTGTGCTGGTGTATGGACTTCGTAATATGGCGGCTGATGGCGAGGTAAATTGGGCAATGAAGTTTGGTCTGATGTGTCCTGTGCGTGAGTGATTGCCGAAGAGGTTTCGTGAAGGTTTTGTGCTACAAAACGGGATTCCTTTGCGGGAAAAGGAATACATTAGCATGAAAGATGCCTCGTGGGATGAGTCAAGATTACCTCCAGCAGCTTTTGCGCGTTCATGTTGGCGCTTGTATCTAGCTTGTGGTGGACCTTCATGGCTTCTTGTACAACCACTTCAATTGCAGCGCGGTCTTCTGAATCTTGATACAATGTTAGGTACACCAGCAGGATGGAAATGGCGCAAAAGATGAAGTGTGATGTAGTCTTGTAAAATAGTGAGCATTCACATTATTCTGAATCAGCAGTTCGCTTTGCTTACCCAAAATGTGGGGTTGTATGGATATTGCTCCGCCACGGCATCTGCAGCCAGCTTCGCCATGGCCAATGCATTATCGACGCATTTTTTGACTTGAGTAGAACAAGAACCTGATCGGGGTGTGTTGGGAGCTTCTTGAAGAAATTCCTGCAACAAATGACCGCGATATATGATCATATTTACAAAGTAGAAAGCAGCTCTGATGGTCTTTTGCTGTCGTCGAAAGATCCAAGGCACGTCATAGAAACCGTCGTCAGATGTAAGAGGGGCTTCACTTTGAGGATGAAAGAAGATTGGTGAATCTTCGAGCCACTGTTCAAGTTCCTTTTCTATCTCAGTGATGATCTGCTCGATAGGCGTTGAAGTACGTCGGGCTGCGGGATACAGCCCAGCTATTGCATGACCAAGTATTTTGGTAAGTCTTTGCGAGGTCAGTGCTGATTGAGCATTAGTTTGTGAGAGGTGATATACCGTGCATGGGCGACTGCTCCAGTGGCGATTTTGGCCTCTTGTGTGCCGAATAGCACCAATACTGACGGTTCGAACTCCAATGGGAAGGCTATTGTGACGTCTTGCTCATTAATCGCCACTGGCCTACCGAGGCTGACTGAAAGATAGCTGGCAGCAAATAAGCTGATAAAGCTGAAACATATTATTAGGGACGTACCGATCAATCACAAATATTGCCCAGAAGATGCTTCTTCTATAGTGAGACTCTAGAACATCTGGAGACTCGATTTCTTTCTGGATTTCGATGACTTGGCCGAGACGAACCGCTAGTCCGAGTGTCATCCAGGCAGAATTGAATCTACTTGAAGCCAGCTCAAGCTGACACTTTTTGCTGTGAGCCTCAATACCCTAAAAAAAGAGTGGCAGACATACTTTTAACACATGTGCCTGTAGTAGACCTATTGTCGGTGGGAACATCTGCTGCAGCTTATCTAGCCGCAACTGAGCAGCCTGCAGGAACCTCGACCTGGGAAGAGTCAGAGTAAATGAAAGCGATAGGCACATTGAATAAGCTTACGCTTTCTTCTTGAAAGATAGAAGAGGTTTGTTTTTCCAGGACGAAAACCATATGCAACTGCTTTTGTCAGAAAAGTGTAAAAGATACAAAAGACATCGATTGTTACCCGATTCCCATAACGAGAAGGATTATGGCCATTTTGGTATGGTTTTGAAGAATTGAGTCATCTTCGCCGTATAATTGCTCCAAAATCTCCGAGATTTCATTTCGGGCGATATATCGATAGGTTACGTTGGCATGTTCGAAGTAGCATTTCACGTACTCTCTGGCAGTGGTCTCATCCGGAAGCAATACAGCCTGGATCTCGTCATTACTGCCATTGAGGGTGTCCTGCTCTTGTTTAAATAAATTCCTTGGTAGGCCACGACCAATTCGCGTTAGATGTTCCGAGACTTGCTTGAGAAAGGCATGTACACTTGCGTCGCCTGAAAAAGAGTATCAGTAAACCAGATTAATGCTGTCAAGACTTTTCTCCATACTTGACCCATCCACTGAATGGATGCTTCTTGAGCTATCGATGTTACTTGTTTCGTAATTGGCGCTGTGAAAATTTGGTTCCGATGGCTTTTTACCAAGACTTAGAGTAGAAGATGACTCGGATGAGCCCTTTGCCTGGCTTCGGCTTATTGGCTGGGCCTTTTAGTGCTGTTTAAAAGCGACTGGTCTGAAAAAGCCTTACATTAAATCGCCTCTGAACCCGATTATAGGAAGAATTGAATGTACACTCTGATCCATGTCGGCCGTTAGACTCTGGAGAAGCAGTCGCGTCGTTCTGCGGATGGGGTTTACCAATTTCGGAATTTTGACATCTTGAGCACGGCTTCAATGGGAAACTGGTGAGCATTACAATGAATTCACAAAAAACGGACATCAGACCCCGTGACCATCGCATTTGGATTTCCTCTTTTTACAAGCATCACATGCCCTTTAGAACCACGCTGTTTAGCTATTGATGCCATTTCCCTTGTGGCCTGCGTTAGCTTTGAGGCTGAAGCATACCTAGTCACGTATTTTCTTGCAGATGAGTTCGGAGGCCGGCCGGTCGGATTGTCTTCGGCCATGGCGATTGGAGTGTAATGAAAACAATTAATTGCCGTTTCTCACTGTTGTGGGCGTGAATGAAGGCAAAGCGTACCAAGTTTGCGGCGGGATTCACAAGGATCGGCAGTCAGTGTATTGCCGACCATTTCCGACCGTCGGAAATGCTTACGAAATGCGAGCAGTGGCAGCAGTGAGGGGTAACACATTCTTTTCAGGGCACCGTTCGGCGAAAATAGCCTCCATTGAGCCTAGCGCAAGAAATGTTCTAAAGTGGCTGCGATGCTAAGCCTTGCCCGCTGAATTGAATACTTCCACCATCAGTCTTTCTACTCCTTGGGAGTACACCTCAACACCTTCTGACTGCAAAGTAGTGAGCTCCACCTTGGAGCAGTTTTCTTCAATGTATTTGTGATAGCCATTCCTGGCATTTCGGTTCTGGTTTACTTTCACCATGCCCCGGGCCATTCCCACCTGCACCATTTCATCTGACAGCGGATGTGTGCCATGGAGAACAAGCGGAGTGGCGTCGCCAAGGGCTTGGTGGATTTTCTCTAACCTGAGATTGGGTTAGACACGTAATTGACTACAACGATGACGACTAACTGCTCAAGTTGCCAATGCTTCTCAGCACCGCCGGGAGGGTATGGCCCGTGGACGTTTCCGAAGCTAGGGGCTAGGAAATGCACCCCAGTGGACTGGACGAATTTGGCAGCAGCTTCAGGGTCCGTCCAGACGCCCTCCAGATCAAGACGAGGAACACCATCTTCGCCACCTTCCATCCGTCCAAGTTCTGCCTCCACCGTCATATTTCTCTCTTTTGCCCTCTCGACAACAGAACGCACATATCTGATGTTCTCTTCTTCATCAAACATGGAACCATCAACCATGATTGAATCGAACGCGCATTCCAAGGCAAGATCCGCATCTTCCGGCTTAAGGCAGTGATCAAGATGCACCGAAATGGGCACGGATGCGTTATGAGCCACCTCGGCAGCGTATTTTACGAACGCAGGGCCCTGAAAATGGAGAGTCCATGGGAAGAACTGAATCATGGCTGGAGAGCGACATCTCTCAGCGGCTCGGATGACCGCCAAAACTCCCTCCGTGTTGTACCTGGAACAGAGTTAGCCTGCCTTGGAAGTAAAGTAATATATAGAATAAGATTAACAAACACGCAGAAGCCTCCCACGGCGTAGCCGCCGTTTCGAGCATTGTGGATGATTTGCCAGGTCCGGTTTGTAGCGGGATATTCCATGTTTGGCCCGACACAAAAATGTTGGAAACCTCGTAAAATAGATGGAAAATAATCTGTCGCTGTATTGAAATATTTAAACCGAGTTATGCTCTCAGTATATTATGATGCTTTAGCGAGGCATGCGCGAATTTGGCAGGATTCCGATAGAGCCATATATTTATTACACGATACTAAAAGATCTAAAGAAATCCGATGGGGAAATGGAGATGAAACAAAGTATTGCTATGCTGATCGGCTTACTTTTAGGAAAAGATGTAGGCGGTTTTCCGGGACCTTGGATTACTCGACTGCTATTTCCGATCGGAATTCTCTGGCGTCAGCCTGATCTCGGCATGCCAACTGTGAAGCCCATGATGGAAACGAATGTATTAAGCCAAACCCAGCCCCGTTGGAGTCCGAAAGAAGGGTATTTTCTTTTAGGATTGAATTGGCTAGTTTATATCCTATTCCAATAAAAAAGGAATGCAGAAGACCGATGTGCATCTGTTAAATCCCGACATTGTTTGCACTTTGGCTAAGCACGCGAGGAAGCCTGACGCGCTACAATTGCAAGTGTTCTACATGATTGGCCCGAAGATGTTTGCGCCCAGATTTTGACAAGATTTGCTGAGGCTATGAAGCCAGGATATAGCAAACTGCTCATCTTTGATGTGTTATTCCCCGGACGTGAGTTTACTGGGAAGCTACTGCTGGCGATATCCTGATGACGCAACTTTCGGCTCTGGAACGAACCGAGGACCACTGGTATTGCCTGATTGAACAGAGCGGAGTTTGGTTAAGAATTAAGAAGTTTGGAAATGCGGCCAGTCAGATGTTGAGAATGTTATCGAGTGTGAGATAGCCTAGTACACATTCGCTTTCACCGAAACGAATGTCATCGATTATTTTCAATCAAACGAGACTTTGAGTACAGAAAATGACTTTGCAATCTATTTACTAAAGAGCGAATATCTATGCATTTCCGTTGTAAGCCACCTTGTTTGGCGACCCATTGCGAAGGCCGCTAACTTTGCCCGTCGTAGCCAACTCCAGAATTCTAGACTTGAGAGCAGCTGGGGTGTTGATATCCTCCAAGACAGCGAGGTATAGGGCAAGTCCGGCAACGTGAGGGGCAGCCATGGAGGTACCAGTGAGCACCTGGGTGGCCGAGTTGGAGCCAATGTAGGTAGACTCGACGCTGGAGCCGGGAGCTAGGATGTCGACGGCGCTGCCATAGTTGGAGTAGGTAGGCTCGGCCCAGCTTGAGTCGATGGCACCAACAGTCAGAGCACTCGCGACGTTGGCAGGCGATCGGGAATCAGCCGATAGGTTTTCGTTTCCGGAGGCAGCAATAGTCAGGATGCCAGCCTCAAATGCGGCATCGATTGCGTCAGTCCAAACGACTGATGCTGGGCCACCCAAGGACATGTTGATGACGGAGCGAGCTTGGCGGCCTTTGGCAACAATGTCATCCGCGGCCCAGTTAAATCCCTCGAGAATGATCGAGGTCGTGGACTCTACTCCTCGGAAGACCTTGACATCAATCAAGGTGGCTGACTTGGCGACGCCATATTTTGTGCCTCCGACGGTTCCAGCGACGTGGGTGCCGTGGCCGAGTGTGTCCTCAAAGCCTCCACCATAGGCGTTGTAGCCCTGAATAGCGCGGCCGCCAAAGTCCTCGTGATCAACGTTGATACCGCTGTCAACGACGTACGCAAATGTTCCCTCCCCGGCAGAGTCATCATATCGATAAGAGTTTCCACCTGGGTCTCTGCTGGAGATAGCGCCCAGGCCCCAAGTGGAGTCTGATTGGGTCACGAAGGCGCTTAGAGTGTAGATCTGATCGGCCTCTACGTTGACCACCTTGGGAAAGTTAGCAATCCTTGTCGGAAGTTATCGGAAAAGTCTAAAAGTATAAACTTACTTCGGGGTTTTCTTGGAGCTCTTTAATGGCCTCAGCGTCAAATGTGCCAGCATAGGCGTGGAAGCCGGAGATGTTGTAGACCTTCTCAACACCAGCAAGGTCATCGCGTCGTTGAAGGCTGCGCTTGTGAACATCGCTAACCCAGTTCAGATGCGTCTCAACTTCACTGGACGATATGTCGCGCTTTAGCGTCACAATGTATTTATCTGTGACATCTGGAGTAATATCCTGACGCGGAGCGACGGGGATGGCCGCACCGAGCTGGGCGAGACTGGCGACAAGAACGCCGAGGGACTTGAGAGAAGGCATTTTGACTGAGAATATTAAGTCAATCAATCTAAAAGATCGTGTGATTGTGTGTTGAGTAAAGAGGCCTTGTGTTGCAGTGTGTTGCGGTGATATTTATGCTTAATCCTCGAAATACTCTATCGCAACTACAGGGAACAGTTGACGATATCTTGCAGAACTCTAAATACGGCACTATAGATACGAGTTACCATATGAATTGCCATTTCCGACGGCTGGAGCGCTCGGCCAAGAGAAAATCGGCTTGCGCGAGTCGACCGCCAAGCCAGCGCTCGCGCAGCATCACGGGACCAGCTTCCAGTTTAACGATCAAGTCCCGAGCAAGATCATGCGCAACAAAATTAAAATTTCGTATCTGCACATGGGTAGGCGATCGCATGGCTTATCTACGGCTCTCTTTAGACGGCCATTGGCTCATCAACGATTCGGTTGCGGAAGGCTGAGCGCTTACGGGGCCGCCGCCAAGAGCCAGGGCCTTCCTAAATAGGGCTGATAGCCCCGACGGAAGGCCATCTCCGACAAGGGACTCCGCAATACTGCCATATTGTAGCGAGGGCATAGGTGGAAAAAATGTCATTCAGAAACGTCAAGAGATTATATAACAAAAAAAAGAATGCGCCGCCGAGAATTGATGCAACTCCTTACAACATTTCGTGCTTAAAAACTAGTGATACAAAGAATTAAAGTTAAAATTTTTGGCCATTCCTTTGAGCTCGATTAAATAAGCAACTGGAGACCTGCCGCGGCAAGTATAAAAGTCAGACCGGCGCACAGGCTGGAGGCTCCGGCTGTCAAGGGAGCATGGGTGCCCGTGGCAGCTGGAACTGTGTAGCTGTGCGTAGAAGTGGAACACTCCTCACCGACACACCCGCCAGTGGGAGCGGCACCGCCCACAGGCACCTTGGTAGTTGCCTTGGGGCTGGAGTAATATGCGGTGGAGTTGAGATAGTTTGATGTCTTGGGCAACTGCGGCTTCACGACCACGACGGAGATGAAGGCAGTGGTAGTTTCGGCAGGCACTGCAGCCTCGTGAGACTCATAGCCCGGAGCACTGTGCTCGGGAACCACGCCTTGCTCGCCGGCAGGAGTGGTTTGAACCGGAGCAACAGTAGTGGTCCAAGATGAAACCTCGGTCGTGACAGAATTAAGGGGACAGTTGGTCAGAGAAGGAGGGCACTTGGTGACGGTGTAGATCTTGGTCTCGTACAGAGTCTTGACCTCTGATGGGTATGCTACGCCTCCTTCCGCGGTGGGCTTGGGCTTGGGCTTGGGCTTGCCTCCACCGTTGGCAGGGTGGCCGTAGCCAGCAGACTTGGTGACCTGTGCCTCATACTCCTCAGTTGTGGAGAGAGTAGGCTTCTCTTGAACGGGGCAGACTGTGGTGTACAGAGGAACCACCTCGGTGGTGACGTAGTGTCCCTTTGAGGGGCAGTTTGTCACCTCAGGAGGGCACTTGGTCACGGTGTAGATGTGAGTTGTGTAGACGGTGCTGGTTGTCAAGCTGGCTGACTCTGTGGTGGTGCCTACGCTGCCTGACAATGTGGTGATGCTCGCGCTACCGGACGGCGTGACGATGCCCACACTGCCTGACACTGTGGTGGTACCCACGCTACCTGGCTCTGTGGTAGTACCTGCACTGTCTGACCCGTGGCTTGAAGTTGGCAGTGTAGCGAAACTTGAGCTTTGTGTGGTCGGGACAGAATAGGTCTGGTTGGGGTAGAAGGCAGAATGCGAGCTGGGACCGTGGCTCGGTGTGAAATTGCTCTGAGCGCTAGTGGTGCTGAAAGTGCTGCTTTCTGTGGTCTCCACACTGGTAGGAACAATGACAGTGAGAGTGATACCAGGGGCCGAGCTGGAGCTGGAGATATACTCGATAGAGGTAGATCCAGAGGTCTCAGAGGTGAGAGAGCCGCTAACAGTAGAGGATTCAAAGCCAGAGGTGGTGCTAGTTTCGATATCGGATTCACAGTCAGAAGTAGGCTCTGGGGTCTCTACCTCGGATGTGCAATCAGTCGTCGTAGTAACGGAACCTTCGGTTGTAGGAGTTGATGAAGACGTGATCTCTATAGTTTCTGTCGTAGCTTCAGTTGAAGTTGGTAACTCATAGCTAGTTGTGGTCTCAGTTGGGGTATAGCTAGTGGAAGTAGTGCCAGTAGTAGTAGTAGTCGGCTCCCACAAGCTGGTTGTGGAGCTAGTTGTCGTAGTATTGTCTGAGGTTGAGCTGCTAGAGGTGGTGCTGATAGCAGTTGGCTTTGTTGAAGTGCTAGTTGTGGACGTAGTGGTAGTGGTCTTGACCGAGCTAGTGGTGCTGGAAGCGGTGCCAGAACTGGTGCCAGAAATGGTGCTTGACGTGGTGCTTGACGTGGTGCTTGACGTGGTGCTGGACGTGGTGCTGGACGTGGTGCTGGACGTGGTGGAAGTGCTGGAAGTGATGGTAGAAGAGGTCGTGGTGGTAGTCTTGGCAGAGGTAGTGCTGGTGGTTGTTGTGATGGTTGTCGGGGTACTTGAGGTGGTAGTAGTAGGGGTGGGAGCAATGGTTGTTCCGTAGTCTACTACATTCTGCACCAGCTGATTGAAGCTGTAGCCAGTCTTCTCATCGATGTTGCCTGCGCCACGAGTAAAGTCCCAGAGGGAGATACCACCAAAAGATGAGCGCCCCTGGAGCTCCTGGACAACCGTCTGAACCACACCAGCATCGACATAGCCGCTACCAGCAGCATCAGAGCTAGCAGGCAGACCAACGAAAAT
This sequence comes from Calonectria pteridis, assembly GCA_022837005.1. Taxonomy (NCBI): domain Eukaryota; kingdom Fungi; phylum Ascomycota; class Sordariomycetes; order Hypocreales; family Nectriaceae; genus Calonectria; species Calonectria pteridis. The sequence continues at coordinate 112,346 of JAKZGU010000044.1, forward strand.
CTTGGCACCCGAGCTTTGTGTACCGGAGAGAAACTGTTCCCAGGCGTAGTAGTTGGAGTTGGAAAGAGGGTCCCTGACGTCACCGCTGGAGGAGAGGAGGTCACAGTCAAGATTGTTGTAAAACTGGATGAAGAGGGCATCAAACTTGGCGTTGGTGACCATTTCCTGCATATGGAAGTACTCAGATTCCAAGCGGCACTGTGGGGCACCGGTGATGACCAAGGACGAATCGAGTTCGCGGAACCTGTTGATCATTGCGATATACGGCGTGTTATCTAAAAATACCCACGTTAGCACTAATCACGGGTGATCTACGCTGTTAATCACTTACCCAATTCAACCTCAATATCAAAGTCGAAGCCGTCGATTTGAGTTGTCCATATGCTGCTGTCAAAAGGGCGGGGTCCATCGTAGCCATCCTGCTTCGGTCCGAAGGCTTTGTACAGCCAGTCGGCAAAGGCGACGCCGTTGGCTTCGGTCGAAACGGTGTAGTTGCTCGCGCATGTGAATTCACCACCGATACTCAACAGAACCTTGACGCCACGCTCTTGGCAGTAAGGGATGCCCTCCATCATCAGGTAGCAGTTCTTCCAGAGGTCGGACCTCTTCGAATCACCGTTGGAGTCGGTGTAGTAGAAGTAGTCGCCAGGACAGTGGCCAGCGAAGTTGGTTCCTGGCCAGCCAGATGGCTCGTTTTCGGGCGACGAGTTCACGAACGCAATGGTGATGTACTCGGGGTTGCCATCACAGTAAGACTCCATCGAGTCACTTCCGAGTTGTCCCTGTATCCCATCAGCCATCTATGTTGTCGAAGGTATCCGGCGTCTTGCGTACCCAGTATCCATTAAGTCCACCAAACGCAACCGATGTCCCTGCGGAAACAGTAATGCCAGAGGTGGCAACGTCAACAGACACGGCGGGAGCCATTGTGATTAAGCGATTGTGATGTTCGGGGGAAAGACTGTAAATCGGCCGAAGCCTATGGATGAACGAATGTAGATGATACTATGATCAAAGAAAGGACGCAAACCAAAGTTTGCTGCTGAGAGCGAGAGCTCAGTTGCCTCAGATGTTGGCTTTGACAAAGCGAGGCGATGAACGGGCTAAGGAGGGACAAGAAGAAAAAGAGCGTGAGCAGCGGCTACGTTGAGGTAGTTATTGCATTCCAACTCTTTGGGTCTAGTCAGGCACGAGTTCACCAACTGATACGGCGATTGCCCTTCTGGGCCATCAGCTAAGGCCCCAGCCCGCCATGTGGGCGGGGCGTCATTGGACGAGGCAAATTTCCGATTGGGTTGCCCACATGAGATGTGTCTGCAGGAGAGAAACTCGGGGTCCAGGAACAGCTTTAGCGCCAAGAGCAGCTGAAGTTGGTTGGTAGGACATCGTGAGGGGCACGGCTCGTCGGTTGGAGTAGTGCATGGTGTGGATTGCTGCATGTGGGAGAAAGAGTCACCGGCATTGCCTAATCTCTGAGAACCAACACACAATTGCTTCCTTGGCGTTGGGTGAGCAAAGTTGAGCAGAGGCTAATTAAGCACTCGTGCTTGTTGGTTGCTCAAGTCCGTCGAAGTTACTGAGTCCGTGAGCCTCTACACAGCAGGAAACGAGACCCGCAACCTGAATCGTTCGACTCACGGCTACGAGGTCAAATGGGAATGGCATCAAATGAAAGTAGCTCGGGATGAACACCTCCCTGCCTAAACACCATACGTTACCAAAGAGGAAGTTGTCAAATCGCCAGAAGGATCATTCTGCATGGGTGTCGCCAATAGTGTAGCGAGCTGAGCAGGGAGTTCCCCTCGACAAGCCACTGAGAGGTTCTGGTACCCGCGAGCAGTGAGTCGACGTAGGTGGCACACCATCCCATCGACATGTGGGCCGCCGTTGATGCCTCCTCACTGACCCATGTTGTGGCCGTAAGGCTAGCAGAGACAAAGCTTAGCGCTGTCGACCGAAAAACCCAATCAGTGTTGATCCGGAGCCAGCCGGCCGAGCCTGTGAAGGATTTCTACTCTAATTGTCTTTCGGCCCTGTCCTCCGATATGGACGAGCCACTTTTGATGAGATTCAGGGGCCTCTTGGCGCGCAGAAATGGCTCGAGCCAACCCGATGAGGATATCGCCGGCCAGGGATCCGACCCAGCCCGACGTTTTTGCAGCGCAGGGGCTGCCCCCTCCCATGTTCGGCCCTATACCCTACTGTGCCCTTTTGTGTCTAAGCCTTAAATTTATTCCCTTCCTCTCCCCGTCGGCAACCAGCTACAGTGCCCATGACAGCCAGCCGATTGGGGCGACTCGCTGATTTAGGAGGCCGTTCCACTTGCCAAGCCAAGCTAGCCAACCACCATCAACCAACATGCATCGAAATCAAAGCGCGCGTAAAAAGGCCAAGGCGGAATGGGCACACTCATGCCATTTCCCTCATTTCGTTATCTCCCACTCGAAAAAGAAAAAAAAAAACTCGATCGTCTCTCGCTCCCAAATGTTGCTTATTTGTCTCCGTTCGCTAAGCACCGGACCCAGTGAGGTCTATCTTTCCCATCTCATTGCCAGGCACACCCCTGACAAGACCTGCTTATCTGGCCGGCCGATACCGTGCACAGAGCTGCTTGTGGGTTTTGTTTCTCGCGTGTGCTTTCCCGACCGAGCTTCAGTTTCGGGATTAACTCATCTGGTGGGGGAAAAAATACATCGCCGCTCATACACCTTAGTTTGTATGGAGGGAGCGGCGGTGTTTTTTCCCCCCACAGGCTCATTAATCATCGCGCCGAAGCCTTGGCCCAGCCCCACTGGCCCAGTTCCGATCCGGACCCGCTCGTGATGGTGGGTTTTGCAATCTGAGAAAACGACTTGAGAGTGTCTCGTACGTCACTCAGATCCAGCCAAGTTCGTCAACATGACTCAAGCACTGTGCGTCAAGATGGGGTCTGAGCAAAAGGTGTGAATATTTAACGCATCCTGGTTACCCGGGATATCATCAATATCTTTGGGTCTGCCTACGGAGGGCAATCAGCCCTCTCCCCACCCATACCTGATGACAGCAGCGCTAATCAGCTGCTTCTTGCGAGGTGATTTGCTACGCCTTATATTGACAATGACAAGTAAAATCTGAGTTTTATTTAATTCTCGTTCTTAATGAGAATAATTTCTTTTCCAAAATGGCATTAATGCGTCGGAGTAACGAATGAATTCGTGGTAAAGATGTTGAGCGAGTATTTATCTGGTCGCACTACCTATCCAGAAGCCTATCTTTGTCAGCGGTATTGGCCGCAATGTAATCAAGTTGGAGGCAACCAGCAGTGGCATGCCCAGAGTAGAATTATGCATCCGGGTCAATGGTTAATGACAGGGTTTGATCTACGGATCGCTGGGAATTGTGGAGGCGGGTGCATCGCAAACTAATGGCAATGATCAGCATTAGTCGAGAGAGGCTGGTTCTGTTTCAAATCGGGCTCCAGCGGACAATTCAGGTTTACTACGTTGTTCAGTAATTCTTGAAAAAACATGGCTTGTTCATTTCTCATGGCTTTCTCCTAAAATAGGCATTGGTGGAATCCAAATCTTCCTTCAATTAAGCATACTTCAATAGAGAACGGTTACTCACATTCGGACCGCCTTACCCTATAGTCCGGACAATTCTCGCACCGGTGGTTAAACCCATGCCAAAGAGAAAGAGGGCTTGACCAAAAATAGCATATGGGATTTTTATTTAAGATTTGCCATGCTTGGTGCATATTAATAGCTATTTGAATTGGCTCTTTCGACGTCATCTTTTGGTTTATTTTTGATTGGCGCCATCATGGATAAGCAAATTTGTTGTATCTCCTATGGCTATCACTCGCCAACAATTGAAATATGCAGGACTCTAATGCATCAAATTTCTAATTATTTGGCTTCTCAAATGAGACCGACGTCTAGGTGAAGCGAAAGCTGTGACTGGAGTAGAGGGCCACGTCATCTCGATAACCATGGTGTGTTTTAAGCGAAATGTGTTCCCTGGTAAGAAGCAGTTCGTCGCGGGACCTAGGAATGTCCTGCAAGGCCCCGGGAACACCCGCTATTGGCGGCTGGTCAACTGGCCACAATTTATCAGTGCGAGCGCATGCCCGTTAAAGAGAAAATGGTACCAACAGGTCGACGCGCATGATCAGGGATTATTTCGAGTCGCCTTCCGGCTCAATGGGATAGGTTCGGGGCCAATCCCCGTTGTGGGTCTGAAACCAATTGGGGTTGGATCTCCCTGTAAAATGCAATTCACTATGCAGTTGGTTCAGACATGTCCATCGTCATACGACTGGATATAGCTGTCATGGCAGTATTCGCCTGCAGACGGATAAATGGAAGTCTTGGTGGGTGAATTTTATTAACCGAACCATTTTCTGCATGTTGAAAATCCACAGATTTCTTTTCTCGCACAATCTCGATACCGAATTTAAAGCCATGGCCCGAATCAACTCACTTCCACAGATCGAGCCCGAAGAGGTTGGTTTTTTTCACATGCTTATACAGGCGCAAAGTAAATTAAATATCATTAGAACCCCGTCATTGATGATCAGGACTCCGCCCTTGGAGAGGTATACACACGCTGAGGCACAGACTTCCTCCATGTTGATGAAATTGCTTTGCAGGATTCAAGCTCTTCAACCGAAAGCATCGCAAGCTCTATACTTGACTATCGCCGCGAGAATGGCAGAACCTATCACCGCTACAAAGATGGCAGTACGTGACCTAAGACGCACTGCTGTCTCGTCAAGGCCTTGGTAGAATGCTCATACGTGTAGAATACAACCTCCCAAATGACGACCAAGAAAATGACCGTTTGGGTATGACTTGACAGGCGAAAGATATTTAGTTCAAATGCTTACTATTGGCAGACCTTTAGCACCACTTGTGCCTATTGACCTTTGATAATTTGCTTGGTCTCGCACCTGGCAACAAGCCAGACTCCAAGGCAAAGCGAGTCCTTGACCTGGGGACTGGAACTGGAATTTGGGTCATAGATTACGCCGATGACCATCCCGAAGCCGAGGTAAAATAACTCACGCATGCATTCGAGGTTGAGACTTCTCCAGCTAATTATTACTTGTCCAGGTTATTGGCGTTGACCTTTCCCCGATCCAGCCTGAGTTGTACGTTTCCGTCTGATAAATGTGTTGAATTTACTAGATAATAAGACAAAAAAAGCCTTCCTCCCAATGTGCGCTTTATCATCGATGACATCGATGAAGAATGGACATATTCGAAACCTTTCGATTACATTCACAGCAGGATGATGAACTTTAGCGTCAAAAACTGGCCTGGGTATTTGCGTAAAATTTATGAGTAATTCCTTCACTGCAACCTTTCTCTTGATTGATCTAATAAGCTCTAGCAACCTTGTACCGGGCGGCTATGTCGAAATTCAAGAGATGCACATTATTGCGCAATCAGACGATGGCAGCTTTAGCGAAAACCATGAGCTATCCAGGGGCCTAAAGCTTTTGAAAGAGGCCTCTGTTTTGGCAGGTCGGCCCTTCCAGGATGCGGACGCTTTCAATGGGCTTCTTGAGGACGCTGGTTTCGTCGACATTGTTGATGCGCGGTTCCAGTGGCCGACAAATGGCTGGCCAAAGGACAAAAAGCTCAAAGAACTTGGCACCTGGAACAACGTGAACATGATCAATGCACTCGAAGCCGTCACTCTTGCGCCATTCACCCGGATTCATGGGTGGACGGCTGAAGAGGTTGCCGTCTTCTTGGTCCAAGTCCGAAAGGAGATCAATGACCGCAAGATTCACGCCTACTGGCCAATGTGAGTATCAAGATTACGTTGCCTTGATTTCTGCTAATCTTTTGACAGAATTTCCATCTATGCGAGGAAATCCGAGGCAGGAAAGCAGGCTGACAAATAATGCAGACAAATAATGGATGAATAGTTTTTGTATCTGAGAAATTCTAATCAGAATTGTGAACACTTGAAGCATCAGGGCGGCTTTTCTTGGACTCCGTAAGCTCCACCGTCACATCACCGGCCTTGGTAGGTACGGGCTGTCCCTCGATACCCTCCAACCGGGACTTAGGACCTAGGCGTTCAAAGAGCATGTCTATTTCCTCCAGTGTTTTGCCCTTTGTCTCTGGAAACAGCCACCATATGAGCGCAAAGATGGGTACGTTCCAGAGACAGTTCATCAAGTAGTATTTCCATGATAACTTTTCGATTGCGACTGGGATGGCGTACGTCATGCCGGTTCCTATGAGGTACCCGACGGCCTGTCCAATAGCGACACCGTTGGCTCTTTGGGAATATTTCGAGATTTCGGGTGGGTAAGAGTAGTTCAAAATCATCCTGGGCAGGTTAAGCGTTTAATGCCGACCAAACATGATAATCCGAGGCGGTATTAACTCACTAAGAGGAAAAGGACGCCCAGTAAAAAATAAAACACACTGCTACCGATCCTTTTCCGAATGCCAGGTTCCCAGTCACTTCCATCTGGTTTTGCAAAATGGCAAGGATGGCGAAGCACAATGCGAGGACGGCGGTGCCAGATACTGGCCGTTCAGTGGTTTTAGTATTGTCTTCATGCCTAGTTGTGTGATGAATGAGACTCATAGAAGACCATTTTCCTCCCCAATTTCGAAATGACCAGGATTCCCGAAATGGAACAAACCGCTGCCCACGCGGTGAGGCCGACATTAATCTTGAGAAGGGTCGAGATTTTGGTGACACCACTCGCACTGACGATGAGGGTGAAAAAGTATCTTTTTGAATATTAGCATCTGTTCTTGGGTATACCATAAAGGGTCACTGAGAAAGGAGGGCATACGGCAAAAAGTTACTGCCATTGATCTGAAAGAAGACGTTGGTCGAGACAGCTATAAGAAACCTGCGGAGGTTCGACGCTATAAAGAGCCTTTGTAAGTTCCCGGTGACATGCTGGTATATTTGACAACGAGATAGACGAACCTGGCGCGATAAGAGGCTTTAAAGAATTCCCTTCTTGCGACTGCCGCTCAAACTCGATGGCCTGTTTAATTTGCGTGAACTCGGCGAGGATCATGGGATCGGTTGGATCGCCATTACGGACTTCAAGGAGGACTTGGAAGGCCTTTTCAGGAAAACAGGATTAGTGGTATGTTTGCATATCCGAGTGAAGAGAAACTCACTTCTGATGTCCGGTTTCGGGAGAGTAGCCATCGGATGCTTTCTGGTACGAAGGGCAAGGTCATCAAGGCGATGACTGGGCCGATAATATCTGCCTTGGCGGTGGGTGAGTAGAAAGCTCAGCCAATGAATGGAAATATCGCTCACCATAAGCCCGGCTCGCCATCCCCAGTTAGAAGAGCTGGTGTATATTCCCAAGTAGATTACGGATCCGATGGTTCCAGTTATAGGTAAGCAAGCAATCATAGTGTTGGTGATTTCTTCTCTATGACGTGGAGGGGCGATTTCCATTAACAATGCAGGCGCACCGGTCACTGTGATGATGGACGAAAGACCGAGGAAGAATCTCCCAAAAAATAGTTGGACCTCTGATATTAGTTGGCAGAGTTGTATTTAGCCTAGCTATTAAATAAGGGTGCATACTTTCTTGTGCAGAGGCTTGAAGAATGGCTCCTAGCAGAGCAAGCGTCGATCCAATCATCAACCCTTTGCGTCGTCCCCACCGATCTAGAACGGGGCCACTGAAGAGAACTGAAACAACACAGCCAGCATACAGAATAGAAACATTTAGACCAGCGAGATCGTTGTCGAGTTTGAAGTCTGTTTACAGAGTATGTTAGAACGCGAACACGACGGGAGATTCACACCACTCCATTGCCAACGCGTACAAGTTCGAAAACTCTCCATCACGTTCAGACTGTTTATGATGGCAACATCGAGCGAGATGATGCAAATGCTTGCGATGCACGCAACCGTGGTGAGGAAGATGACCGCGATGGGGCCCATCATTGTGGCGGTATGTCGGCAATTCTGCCAACTCTTGACTGAAACAAGGTTAATGCCAGACGAGATCCGGTCACTAGGATCTCTGCCAATACGTAAGTTGGATCAGGCCAAGCATCCATTTGCGCAATCAGATGGACACGTCAACTTTTAATAACAAGTGTCAATAGGAGATGGGCTGAAATCTCCATCTCAGAGAAGTGCACGGCTTCACCGAACGTCATATCGACGCTAATGCGAAAAGGGCCAAATAAATCATACCCCCAACGCCTCCTCTCAGATCCCTCCAGCCAAAGAGGGGTTGTATCAGAAATTGTACTAAATACTACTGCCAGGATAGACCAAGACTAAGAATGCCATGTAACTTAGACCAAAGTGAGAGGCTGTCGCGCTAGACTCAAATCTTATTTATCTGAAGTCATCACCGTCGCCATTGGCAGATTCCGTGGCTGATAAGGAGGCGTGATGTGCCTTCTGATATCGATACTGGCCTCGGGCTATTCGGCCGACGCTTCGTTGCTGAATAAATCCTTGGAAGGAGTTGATAGTCGTAGATATCGGACTTTTGCGCCCCATACACATCTCATCATCTGTACGCGGCCGAGACCCCGACGTATGGGTCGGATCAACGCCATCTTGAAAATGCGGGGTGGTGGCGGGGGCGGCGCGGGCGAGCATAAGCAGGCTTATCTGGGTTTAGATGGGGTCCGAAAGCCCGAGAGGGACTAATAGCCATATTTACCTGCGAAATGGCAAGGCAGTCAGGTCCAAATCATTCACCAAGATCTTTTCCACTCGACAGATGTACAATGACTCTCTTACCAACGTTTTCGATAGATTGGCCGGGCCCCTTGGGCGTCATAGGCCTCTTCCTATCAATCTTTCTTTTCCCTTTCTTATTTTGGGTCGTCGTATCCTACACCCACGTGTTGTATCTGAGACGCCGAATGCCTCCAGGGCCTTTTCCATATCCTACCATAGGCAATGTCGGACAGGTGCCTTTGGAAAATATGGGCAATTCATCGAAACCCGCGCGACTACCCTTCACCCGATGAAGTTAGGCCCGAGAGATTTCTTGATGAGCGGCAGCCCAATCCGAGCAAGAGAGGCATCTTCACCTTTGGCTGGGGTCGGCGCGTTTGTAGTGGCCAGCCGCTGGCAGAGCAAGGAATATGGTTTACGATGGTTGAGTTTCTCTGGGCGTTCCGTATGAGATCTGTTGATGGTCATGTGAGTTGAAGACGTCCTGGGTGGACATACACAGAGAATATTAACCGCACAATTTTAGGGAAACAGCAAAGATGTTGATATTTTTGCTTTCAATAATAGCGCCGCGCCTCGGCCGCTTCCATTCAAGGTTGAGTTCAAACCCCGTTCTAGCCAAATCGAAGAGATTGTTCGACAAGAGGCCGCTAGAGCTGAAGGTGAGCTGCGCAAGTATGATATGAACAGCCAAATCACCATTGATGGAATTAAGTGACAGAATGGTTGGACTACGGCGGATACAGCTACATTTTGCTGGCTTCTTTATACGGTAGTCTGAATATCGCAAGTAGCGGACCCTCCGCATATAAAATTATCCCAACCGACCACACAGCACTCCCGACAATGCAGCGCCTTGGCCTTCGGGACCTAAAGTTTTCCTAGTCTGTTTCATACTCAGTTTTGAGCGTGCTTTGATCATAAGCCACAGCGGACTAATGCGGTATTTGTCGATCAATAACTCACCCGGCTTAGCACTCGATAAAACGTACCCCATCAAAAATTTCGTAGGCTCTGTTGGGCAGTCCACTCCGGCCGTAGGTCCTACCACATCACTCCTGGCACAGCTTCATTTTGGGGGTCCCCAAACGCCTCCCCTGGCTTCATTGAGCAACAGTTTATTAAGCACTGAAGCCCCACTCACTAGCTACTCGGTTTAATATCGGCTATTGACTTGAGTTTCTACCATTGAAGTACCGCGTTATCGTGCACGGACAGATTGTGATGATGCATCAGAGGATAGCGATGCAATTCGACATCGCGTTTGTGCAATCATAGGGCTCAATGTGCAAGTTGTGTTTCACCTCGCCCCGCCACCAATCATGCGCAAATACATGAGCAAACGACAGCGTCCATGCGACTTCTGCCGCGCTCGCAAAACGGCCTGCCGCATCGATGCGTCTCCCCCTTGTCGCTTGTGTCAGCTGCATGGGAAAGATTGCACGTTTGTTGAGGCTGCTCGTCCACGCAAAAAGCAGGAGCTTTGTGAGGAAATGACTAATCAAAATTCCGAGGGCCAAAACATGGATGCGACCGTTGTCAGTGCCTTGGTCACACAAGCGGGTTCAGAACCGAGCGATTTTGTTCCAATCAACTCGCCTCTCACAGAGGACAACCAATCGCTCCCTGACATGAATATGCAGTTCTTCCATCATCTCGACATTGAAGCACCTGAATATCAGTTCATGTTCCGCACACCAGGCAGTCCTGGATCTGGTATCTCGCTGGGAAGGGGATTTCGTGCCGCCTCTATGAACACGCCGACATGGCCTTCCACAGAGTCGTGCAACAATCTCTTCGACGACACAGGTGTCTTGAACCCAGAAACACTGGGGCTGAGCGGTGACATGGATCCGTTTCTGCTGCAACGATACAAAACAGATGACAAGGGAGTCTTTGAGTTCAAGCAGTTGGCAATCCACTCGGTTCACCAAGATGCGGTTCCGGTTCAGTTCCTAATATCTCAACAAACACTCTTCGCACGGAGCAGAGAAGAAGCTGGCCATGAGGTAGCGAAAGAGAGTGAACTCAAGGCTTTATTGGAGGCTGAAATACCAGAGGCCATGGGAAAGAGATTAATCTCATTATTCCAAAAGTTCATCGCTCCGCAGTATCCCATCTTCTCGACTGAGCTACCTCCCGATCCATCCGCCACACCTTCCCATTTGCTGGCGGCCATTTACTCAATTGTATTTCCATTTGTCATGCACGATGACCAATTGTGCATAGACATGGCCTATGACTCCCCTCCATATGAGCCGCTCTCCCGTATCATCAATGCCTCGCTGGCTTCGGAGATGCATTCGCCCAGCATGGCCCTGGTGCAAACTCTGCTCCTCGCCGTTTCCCGCCCATCATCCAACCCACGCGTATCCGATGCATCGTACCGGTGGTCGATGCTAGGAATGCTTGTATCAGCTGCTGTAAATATAGGGCTGCACTTGGATCCTTTGGCCTGGAAAATTTCTTCATCTAAAATTGCCCAACGTCGGCGCATCTCATTCACCATCTTTGCGACCGACAAGTGGCTAGCCGCCAGTCTCGGCCGACCGCCGCACATCAATGAAGACAACTGGCTGGTGACCTCTCTCAGGGAGGGCGATCAACTTGGCTCGGGGCTGGCAAATGAACAATGGAATGAAGTACTTGAATTTTCTTCTCTGACATCTGTGCTGGCTTCTACTCTTTCCGGCTTATAGTAAGTTATCTGATGTAACTGAACCCGCCACCGCTCACCAAATCTAGTTCCTTAAGAGCGGTTAACACCCTTATGCACAACCCGCAAATTGGATTGGATGCTGCAAAGACAGTGATTCAGGCACTTAACCCAAACAACGGGAATACCAGCGGAACCCCGTCAATTTTTTGCACTATTCTCACTCTTGGGCACCATTACACCATTCTGCTTGCCCTTCGCGCAGCCATAAGGCCATATCTAACCGACCCAGGTGGTGTTGAAGCATCACATGTGGAGTCTCGAGAACACTTGCGAATGGGCATGAAGAATCATGTGTCCAAATTCTTGGCCTTCATTTCTGGTCTTATGATTGACCATGTTAACGGATTCTGGCCCCCATGGTGCCAGGCCGCCTTTTCATCGCTTTGTTTCACTCAGCTTCTGATGGCTGCGTCGTCTCCCACTCGCGAGGAGGCAGCATCATGGGTTGGAATTTTACAACAAACTCGAAGACAGCTTCTACTCAAGTCAAGCTCATTTCCCGTACTTTCGCTAGGCCTGCTACGAATTGACTCTATTTTCTGGCGTGGCGTAAACAACGTTTTGAAATTGGAGCGTCATGTCGCCGATGCCTTCGATGCACCTCAATCAGATTGAATTGATGATTTAAAACGAAAATATGTTCACTAAGTAGGTCCTGCCTCATAAGTCAACAGTCAAAGACGCGCCCGGGGCTCCTCAAGCTTCAGCTGTCGCAATACGTCGTCGACAGTATTGACAGCGTCCAACGACATGCCGTAACCAGCTTGGAAACCAGTACCCCCAGCTCCATAATTATGGACGATGACCTTTTTCTCGCCAGAGATGACGATTTCATCGCGTTCAATTCGCGCGCCGCCTTCGCGGGAAGGACGCAACCCAGAGGCAACCGCAAGAAGTTCGGGTTCCGCCAGTCGCACCTCCGAACTCAACTCCTTGGTGCGATTCAGGATCGATTCAGTCTCGTATGAGTACGTCGCGCTATCACTGCACATCACTGTTAGCTAGTCCTATTTTAGATTAATCGAATCAAAACTTGCCCATTGCCCTTTTGCATATAACCTCCCAAAATAACGCTGCCGTTGGAGCTCGGGCGAGGAATTACATATGTCTCGTAGTCTTTTCCGTGTCGCATAATATTCGTGGTGACAGAAGGGGCTCTAACTAAGAGAACCTGTCCCCTGGTTGGATAGCATTTGGCATCTTCAACCCCCGGGAGCGTCCGGGCTGCGTTTCCGATGCAGTTGAAGACGACCTTGGTGGCGGGGCTGGAAAATGCAGCTTGGATACTCGGCAGCTTTTGGCGTACGAATCGGACATTGTACTTCTCCTGCAGGGTTTTGTGCAGGTAGCTGATATGACAAGGGGCGTTGACCGTTAGAGTGGTGAAGGACACGCCAAACGCGACACCCTCAGGCAATTCTTTGGCAGGTAATGGGCGGAACTGAAAGCTGTCAAATTATGCAGCATATCACGGGCGGGTGTTCAGCTTACGTCCTCGAGATATTCCGACATGTCCTTGATTTTTTCATGGGGTACTTTTTGGTCCCAAAACTCAATTGAGGGAGTTCTCTGCACAAAGTTCTTGTCAGGTTGCTGTTCCGAGGCTAGCTTGGCCAGATGGGCATATCCCATTTTATCCCACCTCAGCGCATTGGCATCAGTGCCAGAAATGGCAGAAAAATTGCAACCGGCCCTTCAATGATCAGAAATTGTGATTTGGAAAATGACGACGCTTGCGCTTACCATGGCGACGTGTATGTGCTTGCAGTATCTCCAGGAAGATGCTCAGCAATGACGGTTATGTACTTTCCATAGCCTCTCTCGGCGAGAATCAAAGCGACATCAAGGCCAATAATACCGGCTCTGCGGATCATTAGAAGACATAATTAAAAGACCTCTGTCATACATACCCCACAATTACAATGCTGTTCGATGTCATTCTTACAATTGGAAACCTGAGGGTCGATTGGCAAGACTGGGCTCTGTTACACCGCTCCGAGAATTTATACAGCTGTGAAACCAGCACCGACGCTGACACGAACCACGAGCCCGGAGGCAAGCGAAACGGCGGCGCCCGTCAACATCAACGTCCGATCCTGGGTTCAGACCTTGCTGGTGTCATGGCTCTTTTGCAAGGGTTCGTCGGCGTCGCTTTTGATTGGTGGCGTTTGATATCTCTCTCCACTTGGGACCGACCCACGTACAAACGATACCGGTGGGGAAGGGTTATCATCATCTAAGGCCGTATCTTGTATTCGTAATCGGGGTTATTAAGGGTCTGTTTGCGTTCATTTATGACAGCATCTCATCAAATTTACAGTTAATTCTAGATGGAAGATGGAGCGTTCAATCATGTTGTGTATTGCTATTGTACAGTTGCCTACAGCTGTGACATGTCGCCACACCCTTCCAATCACCACAAAAAACATCGCCTTTGGTTAATTAATTTATAAAATATTTAGGTTGGAGTCCTACCATAATTCTCTGGTCATACACTTCCGACAAGCCTTATAGTTATAGAAACCTATGTCACCTCTTCATGGGTGGTTCATTTTATTCTCCTTTTATAGTAGCGGCACACTTTTTTTCGTAAAGCGGCGTAGCCACCCTATACTGATTCTAGACTAATACTTGTCATTTGGACTTGGCGTGGCCGTTTCTAAGTAACTGCGCGCTATCCTCGATAAATTCAAAGCTCTTGGTCATCCCTATTTCAGGGTGATTGTAATACGCAAATGCATGCGGCACCCCGGCGTACCTTTTCATTGTCACAACATTGCCTGCATCCTTCAGCATCTGGCCGTAGAATTCACCCTCATCTCGCTCAAGGTCAAATTCTGCTGTGACAATGTGCGCCGGGGGTAGATTTCTCATATTGGGTGCGAGCACTGGGGTCATGATCCAGGTATTCATGATGCGCTCTTGTTCATCTACGATAAAGTTAGTTTACCATCAAACTCTTGAACGAATGACATACTAGGGTCTGCTCCTAGCCAGTATTTTAAAAACCATTGTTCCCGACCCAAAGGGCTCCAAGGCAGGTTCGAGAACTTTCGGGCGCTTTCATAAGGGCAATTTTCAGGTGTAAGTTCCTTGATCTTGGGGCTGCAATATCGCATATCAATTGCAGGCACGATCATCAAATGAAGTTTGATATCGACGCCTTCATCTCTGGCAAAGTGGGCCAAGACAGCTGACATGTGGCCACCGGCAGACAATCCGCCAAATGAGACACTTCCAGGGTCGATATTTAGCAGCTCAGCGTTATCGATAGCCTGCAGACTGTTAGTGGCGTCATAATTACAGCCAAGCGGATTAACGTGCCCATTTGACTGCGTCCCAGCAATCGTAAATGGCAGTCGGAAACTTGAACTCAGGCCCCATTCGGTAGTCGACATCAATGACTTTGATGTTGGCCTTGTTGCACATATGGCGACACCAAGCAGCTTCAGACTTTAAACTGCCCAGCACCCAACCACCTAAAAGGTTAGAAGCCGTAGTGCTAAGCATTCGGCGCAACGTACTTACCTCCATGGAAATTGAGATGTACGGGGAAAGGGCCAGGTCCCTCTGGTGTATAAATTCTGACAGTGATCTTTCCCGCAGGTTGGGAAACTGCAATTTCGCGGTCTTCGACGTGAAACACGTCAGGTCCTGAATGCAAGGTTAAACCTAAGCTCAATGATGTTGAAAGAGAAATACCTGAACATGTCCCTTGTGTAAAACTGTACTTTGCAGGATCAAGTCGATACTCCTCAATGGTGACTTCGTCAGCACGGATCATTGAACCTCCATGGGCATTCCAAAGATGCCGCCATTCTGAATCAAGACCAGGATATTCGTCTGGAGGAATTTCAAGACGTCCTGTTTTGGACAGCGGTATTGTTGTTTCTTTCGCCCAGATATGGGTGCTTGTTGTGGTAGTTGTGCTGCTGGACATTGTGACTATTAGCGTTATCTTCGTTCGAGGAGAAGACCTCAATTGATGGAAAATAATCTTGTTTAAAGGATTATTGCAAGAAAAAATAACACACGGAGCACCATCCGGAGCTGGCTGGCCGTCGACTCCACAGCGCGGACCAGGGCGATGGCGGCGTGGACAGCGATTGGTGGCGTCGAGACCAACCATATCTCGACCCACAACACCTATCACTTGCGATAGGGCATCAGAACGCCGCCTATCAAGAGTGGCAGCTTTGACCCCGCGATATCTCTCGCATGCCATCCCGGCACATTGGTTCTGAACCCACAGCTGCGGTCGCTCCATTTCCCCATGTTTTAAAGACTGCGTCGAACCAGGCTATTCAAGAGCCTTGTTTTCGTGGCCTGATTTTCTTTACCTGAAGTGCATTTGGCTCCTCTGTGGGTTTAATCGCGCCTTCGGACCTCGTGCTGGATTCGTTATTTAAAGTTCAACTGGCGTGTCAAAATGCCCGTGGAAACGAAGGACACCATCACAAGCACGCGCGACGATGCTGTCAGCGTTGCTGATCGCGATTCGAAGCCACAACGCCCTGAATGGGAAGGCCTGCGCAGGGTTCCTGACAAACTGCCACTCATTGCGCTTCTGATTCTCGCTGTTGAGGTAAGCGAAATGATAATCCGAGTCTCTAATTTAATTAATTATTTCCTAGCTGGGCGAAAGATTTACCTATTTTGGACTTTCTGGGCCAATACAGAATTATATCAAGTGAGAAGCATAGATTGAGAACACTTCATGAACCCACGAAGCTGACCAATACCAGCAACCCATATGATCCCGATTCCGATCTTCCAGGTGCTCTTGGAAAGGGACAAGCCGTGGCCACTGCTCTGGGCAATTTCTTTAAGTTTTGGGCTTATGCATCGACGGTCATTGGTGCTATAGTGGCTGGTATGACGCCCAGCTCCAAGCTTTCAGCATGTAACTGACGCTGGGCAGATCAATACTTGGGAAAGTTCAAGGCCATTCTCTGCGCTTGCGGGGTTTACATTGTCGGCCTTATTATTCTGGTGTCCACATCAACTCCCACTGCCATTACACACAATGTCGGGCTTGGTGGTCTTGTTGCAGCCATGATCCTGATTGGGCTGGGCACTGGCGGCATCAAGGCCAATGTTACACCTCTTTGTGCTGAGCAGTATAATAATTCCCACCCGGTCTTGAAGACTCTGAAGTCCGGAGAGGAAGTTATTGTTGACCCTGAATTAACAGTCCAACGGCTATTCATGTGGTGAGTAAGGCGAATTCTTTTTCTAGCAACAAGTAGTAACAGGCATAGGTTCTACTGGGTCGTAAATGTTGGCGCGCTCTCACCGCTGATCACAACCACCATTGAGGCACATCACTCGTTTTGGCTTGCCTATTTAGTGCCGCTCATGTAAGCACTCAAACGCTAGAAGAAGAAAGTCTGCTAATGGTCGATAGTGCAATCATTATTTCCCTAGGAGTGTTTCTATCAGGACGAAACAAGTACATTAAGCTTCCGCCTATGGGATCAGCTATTCTGGATGCTTGGCGGACCACTAGTATTGCTGTAAAAGAGGGTGGATTTGATAATGCGCGACCAAGTGTGCTTAGAGCACAAGGGCACAGCGAAAAGTATCCGCTCGCCAGCCAAGAGAGGTACACTGATGCGTATGTTGGTGATGTTCAACGAGGATTGAACAGTTGCAAGGTGAGCGATGGTGCGCGATAAGGAAAACAAACCAGCTAATATTGCCAGATCTTTCTTTTCTTGCCGTTTTACTTTATTTGCTGGAATCAAATGTGGAATAACCTGATCTCCCAAGCCGGAAAGATGGCTCTCCACGGTACTCCTAACGACCTACTTCAAAACCTGGACCCTATCGCACTTTGCATCTTCATTCCTCTTCTAGACCGTGGGTAACCCAATCAATAATCAACCTCACGCTAACCCGCCACAGTTTTCATCTATCCGGCCCTTCGCAAGTACAAGATTGACTTTGACCCCATCAGCCGAATCTTTTTAGGCTTCATGTTTGCATCGTTCTCCATGGTCTACGCATGCGTCCTTCAGCACTACATCTACAAATCTCCAGCAGATAGCATCCATGTATGGATCCAAGCTCCTGCCTATGTTCTGATTGCCCTGTCCGAGGCTTTTGTCATCATTACAGGCTTGGAGATAGCATTTACACAGGCGCCAAAGAAGTGAGTCACAGCCTCTATCTTTGCCATTATAACAACTAACATGTGTCCGATAGTCTGCGATCATTAATCTCATCCTTATTCTGGCTCACTATTGCCGTTGCGGCCGCAATTTGCATTGCGCTAGGAGCTGTCTCGCAGGATCCCTATCTGGTATGGATGTACGGTGCCGTTGGAATATCGGGATTCATTGCTGGGTGTGGGTTTTATGCTTGCTTTTTTCCGGGTCGGAAGAGGTTTGCATCCAGAGAAGAGATTGTAATTGATGGGGTCCAGGAAAGGGCACATTAAATGGTTTGCTGGACGTAGACAAATTGTCAATAATTTTTACAAGCTACAAATATATAGAACTAGTGATTGAAATTGAAGTTTGCAACGATAATTTTTATGCTCCGATTTACGAAGCAGGCTGAGATCAGGCCTTGGCATGTCGTGTACGTTCAGATGCCAGCCATGTTCCCATCTGCATCACGTCTTCACCGCACCCTGCATAAATCCCTCGTGCGCCTGTTGGAGAGCGAGATGCGGGGTCGATGCCCATCGATTGCTACCAATCGGACGGGTACTGCTGGCTTACTTTTTACATGTGCTGGTGACTAGCGGTAAAAAAAATTACCCTTTGTTAGTCGGGCAAAGCCCCAAATCATCCCCAGATACCACCACCCTTGGCTGCACAGACGCGATGTGCCGCAAGGACCTCGTCCACTGCCGATCGAGGCGGCCCCTTCGCACAGTTCCTAAAATCGTGGCGAACGGGCATCCTCGGCCATTCAGGCTGAATCATTTCGCTGTTGCCTGTCCTTGGGAAAATCGCTCATGGTGACAGCCAGCTACGCGGGATGCGGGGAGTAGAGGGGAGGCCTCCTTCGTAAACGTCACGATTTACGACGGCTAGCGATCAAAAGGGAATGGCCACGGCATATCGTGCGCTTGCGACGGAAGTCTAGGAAAATAAACGTAGCCGATTCACCGCCAGAAAAAAAGGCTCGCTAATACAAATACCGATACCACTTCATCAGCCATCAGAAAGTATCTGCCAAGACAAAATGGCCAAAAGCTTGTTTGCGCATGCACCGCCACCCATCTGGTAGCATGTTTTATCCGATGCCCTCCATTCCTTATAAACCCGAGAGATTTCTGTCTCGTTTTTGAAGCTTGATTTTTCGTTTTGCTTTTGGTTCATGCCGAGATGAATATCTGGCACGAATCATGGCCGTCGCCAATGATGACTCAACTGTCGATCCTCCAACTTATGCCATCGTTTTGATCATCCTCCTCGTTGTTATCGGATTTGCAATCTATGGCGCACATCGATCGACACGCCTGAAGCCTTTCAGGGATGCCGTGCAGGCCCGTTTGCCAGGGCGCGTGGACCGTGTCTTGGGGAGGAAAGTGACGCAGAGCATCCCGATCACCAGATACAAGGAGCGAAAGAGCTCAGTCCCAATAGTCAGCCCTGAGCTCACTCGAGTCTCCGAGGCCGCCGACCGCGAAACACAGAAACCTAGCAGAGTAACCACAGGAGCATTCTTGTTCCCCAAAGATCGCGCGTCACGGAGCAAAACTGTCGTCCCGTCTTGTTTTCACAAATCCAAAGGGTCGTACGACGGACCACCGCAAACCAGCTGCTCCATTTGCACCCAGGACTTTTGCAACGGAGTGAGAATTCGCAACCTACCCTGCGGCCACATTTTCCATCCGGCTTGCATTGATCCCTGGCTTATTGATCACTCAATAACCTGCCCACTATGGTACGTGAATAGGATCAGACAGCCAGAGAAGATGCTCACATGCAGTCAAGCCGAGTAGACCTCGAGGCACAGCTGGCCCTCAAAGCTTTGCATAGCCCATTAAAGAACAAGGTTTTGATTCTCAAACGCAAAATTGCCAAATGGCCCTGTGGTCTTCATGAAGAATAGCATGATGGGAAGTGAGACATGACTAGCTATGTACTTCTGTTATTCGAAAAGGGATCAGGTATCCACCGGCGTAAAGGACGGCGCAGTTGCTTGTTTTCAGATACCAATGGTAATTTAGTTCTTCTTTTCTACACGTATGCGATTTTAAGACAAACTACGTGATAAGTTCGCGCATTGAGTCTTTGCCTAACCAATGTCAAATAAACCAGAGCAGTTGACACTTCATGCTATTCGAGTTTCTCTTTCAACTGGTGGCAGGTTTTGGCCAGAGGGAGATGCGATAACCAACCTATAGGGAGGATAGTCTCGGAAAAGATACCCAGACTGTATTAACGCGCTGCTATTCGAGTAGTCGTCCATGCGAAAATCGCCGACATTCTGTAGGGGTCCTCACGCTAAGCTTGCAGGAAGAATTTGAAACCAGTTCAAGGAGACGGGCGATTACTCAGCCATGATCTTCTTCAAAAACGAACCATTTTAGCGTCCCTGCGCAGGTTGAAACACGATTTTGGACTCTTTGTCCTACAACCAGTGCCCAGACAAGCACCGGGCAATGGAAGCCAGCGATTGCGCTTGGACGCTGTTCATTTCATCACACACGGATGGGTAATTAATTTTTTTGCTTGTCTAGGAGAAAAATGGCAAGATCTATTCCGCCATGTTGTGACTCCAATGTGCACTCAGTCCCTTAATTTCCCTGTCAAACATCGTGATGCGTGAACCTGTCAGTCGTGACTGGTTTTACATGCACAGACAATGAATGAATCAGTGTGTAGTTTCACAAAAGGTCGGATTCGCTGTTTTCTGATTTCTCATCTACATTTTAGTGGACGAGCAATGACTGTGCGCGGTCGCCATCTCGCCACCGCGTGATAACGCAGAATGCAAGCGCATCGCGAATACGGGATTGCGGATAGACATGCCATTGCCATCATGACCTCATGCTGAGACTCTTCTATCTAGTCAGGTTAGAATTGAAGCCTGCATTGAACGTGTTTTGCAGGTTACACGCGCTGTGGCAAACAACAGGAGGAATCAAGCTGAACCAATGGTGATTTCACAGAAACAAAAATGATCTGCAAGCTTGGCAGCCACCGTGAGATCCTGTTCGAGCCTAATTCTATTTCAGGGCTACCGTAGGCGCGGGGACGTGACGCTCTGCCAATCCATGTATGCAGCACGGATGCTATTGGGTTTTGTGTTGGCGGCACACTTAACTTGAGACGCTCTACGCATCACGCCGCTGGTCAACCATGCGAAGCATAAAAACGCATTGAACCCACCTACCGGAGACTGTGAAACGCGCATCATAATTAGTGCGATCACGTAGCAATACTGTGTGCCATCGCGCCCCCTGCGTTCTTGGTACTTGTGAGGGGATCCTGGATAATTTTGAGGCGCAGACTTGTTGGATACTCACTTCGACTCTCTCTGCAAACATTATAAGTATTCCAGGAACACGCAGCAATTTTTTTTCACATTCTCTTGTTGATCTATCATTTCTCATTCCTGTCATCCCAATTGCATTATTTTCTCTAGCTGGTTCTAGAGCCTTTTAGGTATTATCTACCCCCACCACAGCCAACTGGTTGGAGTAATAAGCTAACATGCGATCAAAGTCAATCATTTCGAAAACACCATCATCATGTTTGGCAAATCGAAGGAAACAGTGAAAGAAACTCCAGTGGAGATTGAAAATGAGTCCAAAGAGCCCACGGAGACAAAGGAGGAGGTGAAAGAGTCTCGCCCTCTGTCCACTACTCTCCTCCTTTTGATCTCAAATCGAGAGCAGGCGTCTGAACAATTCATGAAGGCTCAAAGCGCTGAAAAGACGTACCGACTAAACAAGAGCGCGACTTTGGGCCGAAAAGACTGGAGTGACACAAAGATGCACTTTAGAGACTGTTTCTCACACTTCAAGTTGGCATGGAAGGGGTTGTTCTCAGCGATTGGCGCCATTCCCAGCATCCTCAGGGAGAATAGACAGCAAAAGAAGCAGAATTCCGATGGGAAGCGGCGAGAGAAGATGCTCGAGCGCCAGGAAAAGCTTCAACAGGTGTTGGATAAGACAGAGGTGGAGGGAGAAGAAACCGAGGGAGGGAAGCAGGCAGAGAAGGAGACAGAGAAGGAGACGGAGAAGGAGGCAGGGAAGGATGGTGAAAAGGAGGGTGGAAATGAGAGAGAAGATGCTGCCAAATAGCTGCTTAAATGAATGAATAGTAATATCTGCAATCATACTCAAATGTATCCTATTGATAGCGTTCAATCTCATTTCTACCATCATTGCGTCTCTGCCTTGTTTGGATCACTTTCTCATGGTACTCCCGACATAAGTCATGGCTAAGAGCTAAGAGTGATGAAACATTCCTCCGCCGCCGGACTGATGAGAAAGTGATTCACCATTTCCATTGACTTTGGCGTAGTTCGCCGCGATAACCGAGCACCTTTTAGTTCCCGGAAGAACAGGGCTGCCCCATGCTGGAGTTCGATTCTCGCTAGATGAACGCCAAGGCAAGTTCGTGAGCCACCACCAAAGGGCATGTACATGGATTGCACTGGTTGAAATTTTCCATCGGGTCCAATGAATCTCTCAGGCGTGAACCTTGATAGACACAAATTAGCGCCATGTACACAGCAGGCTTGATCAATTGGATGACTCACTTTTCAGGGTCTGGATAGACAACCGCGTCTCTGTGCAGCGAATATGCCTGGGTGCTGACGGTGGTTTTGGCTGGGATAAAGTACCCCGCCAATGTTGCCCCTCCCTCAGGCACAGAGCGAGGCAAGGCACCTGGGGCCGCTGAATACACTCTGAGCGTCTCCTCAATTACAGCAGAGAGATAAGGCAACTCCTGAAGCTCCTTGATAGTGAATCCTTTTTCCAAACCGCCCACCTCATCCTCCAACCTTTGCTGAATTCGAGGGTTAGATAGCACGGCCCAAACCAGATAAGTCAAAGACACGGCCGTTGTGCCAGAGCCAGCAACGATGAAGCCGCTGGCCTCGAAGGCAACTTCGTAGTCGCTCAGAGACCCGCTGTCCTTTTCGTTTTCGGCAACTAGCCTGGAAAACATGTTGGTCGCACCGACGGTGCTTTTT
This sequence comes from Calonectria pteridis, assembly GCA_022837005.1. Classification (NCBI taxonomy): domain Eukaryota; kingdom Fungi; phylum Ascomycota; class Sordariomycetes; order Hypocreales; family Nectriaceae; genus Calonectria; species Calonectria pteridis. Next base: position 134,922 of record JAKZGU010000044.1, read on the forward strand.
GTACGCTGCATTACGTTTTCTCCGATTGCTTGTACTTCCGATGGAGTGTTTAGGAATCGTCTTAACCTCGAGTCGGGCAACTTCCGAATGATTTTACAAACCAAGTGCATCTCTGAGTCAATGAGCCCAGTCTTGGTCGCAGTTTCAATCAATTCCATGTGCTTGGTTTTCTAGAAGGTGGTGTCAGCGTTATTCGCATTGTCAAGGGCTGTGGTGTGGTCTACCTTGCCGAGCTCAAGCATGCCGAACTCCTCGCCAAATGAAAGACGAGAAATGACATCCGCAGCCATAAATGTCCACCATTTGAAGATGTCTGCCTCCCCCTCTACAGCGGCTTCTTGCTTCATTTTTTCAACCGTCAGGGTGACCATGTCAACCACAATGGAATACCAATTGTTCATAATTGCCGATTGGCTGAAAAGAGGAGCAAAAAGCCTTCGTCTTTGCGCGTGCAGCTTCGGGTCGATGACGGAAAAGACATCGTGGGTATCGCCCCTACGGAATGATTGATACCACGAGTCCTTATGAAATCCGCTGTTGATGCGGTGAATTTCTTTGACGGCAACAGGGTCTGCAAAGTCGATTTCAACTGGAGACACGCGAACCACAGGTCCATATTTCACGTGAAGACTATGAACGTAGTGCATCCTCCTGCCCCTGACAGTGTGCATTTTTAGCCATAATTGTGTGAATCTTGCGTACCAAGGTCCGGGTATCGCGCGGAGCGGAGTGAAGAAGGCTCGACGGAAAATCTAGGAAGCAATTGTATGTTAGTTGGATGAATTGACAAGAAGAGTGAATGAATGGGGAGCAACCTTGAGCAGCCATAGTGATATGGCGATGCCAGAAAAGGCAAAAAAGGCAAAAGTGAAATTTTTCAGTGGGAGGCTCATCTTTTCCGAATACTTGACAGCGGATGATGAACCATGGTACAGTTGGAACGTGGCTGTTTATATAGAAATTCGCTCTGAGTGCTGAACCTCTATGCCTCTGCGTGAAGCTACAGATGGGGGTTTCCCGAGCGGCACTCCACAATCCAAAACCCACAACTGTACCCCGCAATAGGAATCGGGGAGTGGGCACACGTAGGAGTATCCATATCTTTCTTAACCATTTTAGGATGCGCCTCGATAATCCAAATACGGCAGAACCATAGAATAGTAATAGTCAATGAGAAGATTCACAAATACACGAGGGTTCTATGTTCAAAAAGGCTGGCAATTTGTCCAATTCCTCTTGTCCAATATTCATCCCGAATACTACAATCCCAGTTATATAAGGCCTTTCAGCGAATCACTTGGGCTCAATCGTATTCTGCACCCGGTCCAGTGTGCAAAATCTCCAGCTAATTTCGGAACCGGAACCCAGCATGCGAAGAAGAGGACCACTTTCCGGTAACCCCGCACTGCGGGATGCAGGGAATAATTCTCCGATCGCCTCTGCCAATGGGCAAGGCCACATGAATCTAGTTTTGAAGGCTGTGAACTGCCGAGTTGTAAGGTTAACTCCTCAGTCCCGGCCCCACCCACACCCACAAAGGCGGATTGGCAAGTCACACTGAGAAAATTAGTGCCAGTAGCGTTGGATTCGGAGCCATAACGTTAATCCGCTCCCGCTTTGTCAGCGATAGTTTATCCCGTTGCAAGTGAAGACAGGGAATATTTTTCAGCATGGCCCAGAATAGCTGCCTCTCTCGTAAGTTAAGTTTCTGTAATTGTTGGGGAGCTTAGGGGATAGTTCGGCAATCGGCAAAATCTCTGCAATTATTTCTTAGCCTTCCATGATCAGCGAGGGCTGATGCCACCAGCCAGACGTCGGGAACTCCGAAGGCAGGTTTCGGCATGCCGACATGTCAAACCCAGCCTTTCGGGGCTCCACTCTGAAGAGATTTATCCGGCAAACTCATATGTTTTATGTCATTGAAAGGTGAGTAATCCCAGCTGGCTATGAGCGTCGCTGTCAATGTATCCTCTCGCTTACAACCCCCCGGCCGGCATGAGGCCCTCACTGATAATTCTAGGATCTAGGTTCATGATGCTCACGCACGTCCTCCAATCACCCACGTGAGAAAGGTAAATGCGTGTCGAAACACGATTGGGTACTCTGGGTTAACGTGTGATCTGCAACAAATCTAAATATTGCACAGCTCATGGAAACACTGTGCCTGTTAAAACGTCCAGTCACTCGATGTTCACACGGACAATTAGTCAGGTACGGAAGAAGAGATCAGAATAAGTTTTCGCCTCCATCCATTAATTTCATTGCTCAAACCATGAGGGATTAAGGATCGTTTTATGTAAACCAAGTTTAAAAATATGTACTCAGAAGAAGCCGAAAAAATTGCTATCATGGTCTCAGCACCTCTGAAAAATGAAAAAGTCTGTCAAAACCCCCAAGAAAAGACATCTGCGCTCCCGACTCAACCAAAATCATAGAGATTGATACGAGTACAGCCCTCTAAATTTGGCAGGCAAACTTCAGGAGGCATCAAGATCAAGAGATGATGATACGAGGGCCGGGGTCTTGGGATCCCAGCTGACATAATCACAATCAAAAATACCGACAAGCTCAAAGCCCTCCTTAGTTCCAGGAGCCTTGCAGGCTGTCTTCATGGTGAGGTAGGTGCCAAAGGTGGCGTCCCATGTGGCACGGCCGTTCTTGGTTGCTGAGATGCGACCGAGGTTGACGTCGCGCTTGTTTCCGGGACCCCAGCTCTCTCGCGGGCCAGGGGCAGGGCTGCGCGTGGTGAAAAGGTCGAGCTTGCCACTCCCAGAAAAGCCGCTGTATTGATCCAGGTAGAAGGCAAACGGACAATTTTTACCCTTGGCAGCGTTGGGGTATGCGAAGGTGACGAGAGCAGTGATGTCGTTGCCCTGGTTGTATTCATCCTCATCCTTGAAGACTACGCCCTCATCCGTCTCGAAGATGGAGCCGGCCTTTATGTTGTATTTCTAGTTACCGCTGGGGAGGATGTAACCTTCTTGACGGGCCTCAAGAGGTGTTCCAAGAACAGAGGTGGTGGCGAAAAGAGCCACAGAGGTAACTTTTAAGAGCATCTTGAAGACGGCAGACTGTAGTTGGGTAGAAATATATATCGAGGTGCGAGATAAATGTAGTACTGATTATATGCTGAGCTGAAATTTTTTGTTGTTGAATGGTATAATTGTCTAGTGAGCATCGAAAGGTTTATGTAGATTATTATTCTGTATGAACCATCAGACTTCTTATGGCGGGAAGGCAATGCCGCCTTACAGCTCGGCGAAAATAGAGCCTCCATAAGCTTAGATTTACAGTTGTCCATATGAAATCCGCTTCTCGGGCTGTGCAAGAAACTGCTGGTTGACTAAAATGCCAGCGTGATGGCAGCTATGCTCGAGAAAGGTCGAGCGGGTATGTAGGGTGGCCAATGATACGGCTAAGACGGCGCCACACAACAGGCAGCTGGACACCACGCAAGACAGCCATGGCCCTAGACTGGAAAGAGGCGCAACGAAGCCCTGCAACAGCTATTTAGCACCCTCAGCTAAACTTAAAGTTGGAGACATGTCCAATTAAAAATGAAACGGAAGATTGAGGTGCACCCAATGATGGGTTAGGGCCTCATTTGTCCCTCTAGTTTTGTGGTGGCTCTGCCAGTTTATTGCTCCCTCGTAAGACCTAAAGAGAGAAATTGCCGGCGCGATGCTATCAGCGTAAGAGATAGGTAAGAAAGGCGCCGCAGGTTAGCAAGTGAAGCTGGAGGTCCTCGACCTGAGCGCAGTGGACGCCACATCGTCCAAGCGCACTTGGCAAAAATGTTGGTGCAAATCTGCCTTGAACATGTTGATGCCTTTTGGCGCGCTAGCAAAATATCCCCTCTCTAGAAACAACTTGGCTATAGTAAGTCAGCTGTCTCGTTTTGCGATACTTATTGTCGCTTGGCCTGTCGCCGTGTCCATTGCGTGAAGACGATTGAGAGTTACTGCAAGACCCTGTTGAATTACCTGGGGTAAAAGTGCGAAAGGTGGACGATATTTATGCTTTTTAGCCAAGGACTGTTATTCTGAAGCTTCAATGGACTATGACAACGAACGTCCTTATTTTTCCCAATGGTCTGATCAGAAAGACAATCTTGACTAATCTTTGCGAGTAACAATCCGAAGCCTCTTCGTTCGTTTGTCAACTTTTTTTTGATAGGCATGTAAAGTGTTGCTAAGTCCAAAGTCAAATTGGGCCCTGAGTGCTGGCAGATCATCCATCGACCAGACAGCGCAAGACGTGATGCGAAGATGCCAGCCTGTATCTACCTGTTCGGTCTGTATATCGGTGATGTTGTTTCTGCCTAGCTTATGAAAAGAAAGCAGCTACAGTCTTAACAACTTGGTTCAATTTGAAAAGGTAACATTCCCTGGATGAACGAGGATGCGGTAGCGCCAGTGATGGCGCTGGATTCCCCGCTAAGAAGAAAAAACCTTATTGTTCCTACCAAGCCGGGGATGCCAAGCTTCTTATGCCAACCTGGGGATCAATTGGCGGCTAATCCCGTCACACCGAGCTGAATGTGCCAAAGGTAAAATATTCCAATAACTTTCTAGACAGAGGGGGTACGTAAGAGAGGCTTGGATGATGAACCAGCGACTTGAGAGGGATGGCGATTGGCATCATCTAATCGCATAGCCAAGGAGCAGAATTGCATCACAGTGAGCTGCCTCTCCATCCCCAGCCTGTTGCGCTACCAGCACCATCTCATGAAATGTCCGACCGAGGTAAAAATAGAAGCCAATAGTGTGAGAGGCGCTAGCATGATAGAGTCGCGTGCTGTCATTGGCGCTTTGGAAGATGGCTTGAAGTGGAGTGGGGTTCATGTTGACGCAGCGCGTCATGGACTTTTGGGCCGAAATTTTGACCGTTGCATGGTTTCTCCGCGCTCCCGATTCGCCCTGCGGACACGGCCTGCTTGGGATCGTCGGTGACGAGGCGAAAAAAAGAGAAGCACACCTGCATATAAAGAACCATGGCCTCAACGGGCGGGCCACGCATGGCCTTCTTCCCCAGGGCAGACGCCGCCGTGCTCACGTCCAGGCTGGACCCTCCGCCTGACCGTCCACGCACGGTTGGGCCGGTATTTGACCCCGGAAATGCAGACACGCCCATTGAGTCGTGGCCGCAGGGCCTGGAGCAGTCCTTCTACGCCCCCAAGACGGACGACTACGCACCGGCTTCAGTCCCGGAGAGGCCCGACTACCCTAGCGATCGCTACCTGCGGCCCTTCCTGTCCAACAATGAGAGGCTCAGGCTGTCCATGCTGTGGTATTATACCCGGGGCATCCTGAACGAAAACGAGCTGCTCTCCGGCCTGCAGGAGAAAGCCCACATCGCCAAGGAGTCCACCGATTGGGATGTCGCCATCATCGGCATCCTCGATGTCAACTTTTATATCCGTTTAGCCGCCGTAGGTGTTCCGCTGGCCATTCTCCCGCGAGGCGAGGCCACTTGCGCGCACACAATTAACCAACCCTCCAACGTATGTCGGCGGGAGCTTACTCTGTCGTTATCGGGGAATCAGCTGACGTGATACAGAGTGTCTTCATGCTCCCTGACCTGATGCAAGATTGGAGATTCGCACTGTCACCCAACGTTGAGCTGGGAGGGCTGAGGGCATATGCCGGAGTGCCACTGCGTGTGCAGGATGAATCCGGTCTTTGCGTTGGTATTGGATCTCTCTGCGTAGCTTCTACCACAAGCCAGGAACCTTTGACCAAGACACAGCAGCAAACACTCACCCGGTTAGCAGACTGGGTCGTGTCTGACATTGTTCAGTTCGCAAGAGCAAGACGCCAGCGGGAGCGTCGTCGAATGACCGAATTGCTATTCACGGTACAGAAACAGTTGGACAGTGCCGTTTCGGAGGAGCCTGTCCTTGCCATACTACGGACCGCGTACCCAGAAACAAAGATTACCCTTAAGTCATTCAAAGTCGACCATGTTGAGGTCGAAGGACGGGATCCGATACCATGGTGCGACTTCCAGGATGGCTTGTGGGAGGACGTCGACTACATTGACGAATTCATCGCGAATTCAAACCACAGAGATCTCCCGCGGGACAAGATTGTGCGCGTTGTTGCCGCCCAGTGCGACAGTATATCAGGACCTTCAGTACTGGTTGCGGCATCGGATGATTTCCAACTGGTCATGGATGATGTTGATGCTTGGTTTATCGAAAGCTGCGCTGGGATGATCACAAAGATCTGGCATAAGCGCATCCTTGCAGAAGCAATGAGGGCTAAAGAGAAGTTTTTACGAGGCTTCTCCCATCAACTTCGAACCCCAATCCACGGTATCCTAGGTTCGGTGGATCTACTAGCTGAAGAGCTGAGGTCGGCATCTGCATCGTTACAGGCCGCCCCGGTGCTCAATCCCGGCAAATCCACAGTGTACTTGGATACTATCAAGACGGCGGGACGGGACCTAATTTCCATTGTCAATAGTATGATCACGTTGAATAGATGGGCAGACATTGCCACGACGGAGCGACGTTATTCCACGCATTGCATAGGCGAGTTGGAGTCCAGCCTGGCGGATGAAATAGCCAAGGCCGTTTCGTGGGATCGACGATACAGGGCCTCTATTTTCTTCAACCATAACCTACTGCAAGATTGCGATAGCGTCCGCATAGATTTGCGATTACTTCGAGACAGCTTGCTTCCGCTTGTCATTAACGCCATTCAAAACACTCCGCAGGGTATCGTAATGGTGACCACATCCACCCGCCCAGATCGTAAGGAGTTTGTCGTCGACATTGAGGATACCGGCTGCGGTATCCCAGACGAGGATCAAGCGCGGATATTCGAGCCATATGAAAAGGTCAGCGCACACTCTACCGGTGCTGGTCTGGGCCTTACGCTTGCATCAAAATTCGCAGCGCTTCTGCACGGCTCTGTTGCTTTGATATCGTCCAAGGTGGACCACGGTTCCCATTTCAAGGCCAGATTTGAGGATGCCCATTGCGCACCATCTCCTGCAGCGCAGCCTTTGATCTCCAGGCTCAAGAACCTTCCTTCAAGGTTCCATAACAAGACATCCAGCCCCGATGGCCCATCACTATCGCACTACTTTGAGAGATTTCTTGTCTCTCATGATTTTACTGCCTCTAACGGCACGGAAGACTACTTTTTCATACTTGACTATATCCCCGACCAGGAACAGCATCGCAGAAATTTATCAGAAGTTCCAGCTGGCAAAATTACCATCTGCCTTGTTCCAGCGTCCGAAGACAGTGGATGTTTTGACAATACAATCGGAAATGTTGTCTACGTCAGTGGACCCTTTTTAACGTCTATCTTGGTTACGGCGCTTGAAGAGGCTGATAAGCTTCTTTCGGACATGAAGGTCATCAGCACATCTGATGAGGTGGGAACTCCATCTGTGGAGCTGAATAATGGCCAGAGTCCTGATGAACTGACTCTACCTACCATCACCACGAATGGTAAATCGACGCAGTCAGTCTCAGATAACCCGGTCGAGCCTAGCCCCGAATCTATCACCCTACCAGCATCTCGGCCTGATACACCATCTCTGCTGGGAACAAACGTTCTTGCCTTTCCGCGATCTCATAAACCCGCAGCACTTATTGTCGACGACAACGCCATAAATCTCCGCATCATGCAAATGTACTGCAGCAAGCGAGGCCTCTCATACCATTGCGCAACCGATGGCTTGGAAGCCGTCCAACTGTTCACAAAGCACCAGTCACTAGCAGCATCCAGCGGATCAGCTGCCATTCAGCTCGTCCTTATGGACCTCCAAATGCCCAAATGCGACGGCATCGACGCGACTCGGCAAATCCGAGCCCTCGAAAAACAAAATAACTGGGGAGAAAGTATCCTCTTCATCGTAACCGGCCAGGACAGCTCAAAGGACAGAAAGTTGGCAGAAGGTGCCGGCGCCCACGAATACTTTGTAAAACCGGTTGGGATCAAAGTCCTGGATCGCGGCGTTAAGCAATATTTCCCAGCTTTTGAAACTAAATAGATTCCATGCATGCTGCTGAGTTATGCGCTAGGAATATTGGCGAAATGGTTTAAAATTATGCTACCAAGGTTAAAATAATAGATGACAATTTCTGATTTTCAAAATACCTAGTTTCTTATATGATTTGGAGTCGCTTGCCTCTAGATTCTGTTCTCTTCCACCATAGCCATGTCATCCTTGCGTAGCATAATAATCACCTTCACCACCTCGTTGGATGTAGCATCGTCATATGCTCCCCACTTCCTGGGTAGAATAAGTCCGACTCCATCTGCTTCATTGCAAGGCATTCTCACAAAATTCTGGATACCCAAGCTCGGCACCAAAGTCCAAGCCGTAATAATCAAGATCGGCCCAGCTTGTGATGGTCAGATCGCGCGATCCCAATAAAAATACAATTGACTACCAAAAGTAACAGTGCGGAGACCTCATCTGATAAGCAGATGAGAAACCTCGACGCGACTAGCCTAGTTACCAGTAGTCCAGTCAGAAACAACAGAGTAAGAAGAATCCCGAGCCGTCACACCCCCAACAATGAGCTGCTTAGTATCAATGTTAAAACAGTCATCATTGACCTTTCCATCGCAAATGGACCACACAGTCTTGTCCGACATGCGGCAGAAGAGACCCTCGGCCTGATTGGCAAAATCAGGGCCTAGCGAGTTCTCGCTCTGGCACAGCCGAATTGTCGAGTGTTCTACATCATCGTCGAGGACCAGGCGGTCGACGAAGCGCAAGTCTGCACCAGACGCGGTCGTTTGGTTCAGAGCATTGAGAAGACCTCGGTAGCCGCGAGACATCCACGTGTGTGGCGCCTCGCTTAGCGCTGTGGCTTCTTCGTAGTCTTCGTCCAAGCTTCGCTTTGGGTTGTTCAGGGTCCAGTAGAGGATACCACGAGGATCCTTTTCTTTGAGGATCCTGAAAGCAGGCCCATTGCTGCAAAACTTGTCACGGAGTTTCTTCTCATTTTTAGTGATTTCAGAGGCATCCTTGGCCACAAACTCTGGCCAGTGCAGCTGAAACCCGGTTTGAGGCTGATCGCCGTTGCCATCGATCCACATGCAGTTGGGCTTGCGGCTGCTGCCTTGCACGTAAACGTTGGAGTAGTGCCACGTAGCGCCGCACTCAGAGCCCCAGTCGCCAACCCAGGCATACTTGTCGCCGTTTGTCCAAGTGATGGTCATGTAGGCAATGCAGATGGTATCGTCGTTGGCCGAGAACAAGGCATACGCCGCCTGTTGCCCGTTCTTGCTGCCATCGTGTGTGACCTTGATCTCCTCGGTACTACCAGAGTTCACCTTTCCGCGTTCGACCGTCATGCCGATAAACTTGCCGGCCTCGTTGAAGAGTCGAACGTCAGGAAGACTTCCACCGGCGTTCTTCAGGCCTCCTTTGTAGTCAAGGCCAACAGTGACGCCGATGACAGACGTCTTTAGCTCGGGCTCTGGGATGCTATCCTTTGTAAAGGAGAACATGGTCATGAGACCGGAGATGACGCCAATGGTGCTGACGATACCGGCCATTTTGGATGATCGATTTTATAGTTCAAAAGACGTGGAATGAGAGATGGATTTCAATGATTCGGAGATTTAAAGAAATAATTGAATGGGCTGTTTCGAATCGACAAGGGAGGAGAATTGATTGCGAAAGAGCTTATTGAGAAATGAGTGCGCAGACACTGTATGGGCTGTTTGTGTAATTGGAATCTTGATGATGGTCCAGATTTATTGCTGTCGGAAAAGCTTATCTTTATAGAAGCCTCAGTGAGTAGAATTTCATTCTTTTATAGCTCATCATGGGGAAGCCGAGAATGACTAGAAAGCCTGCGGTGGAGTTTGTTGGTTACTTGGACTCATTCAATTCATCCTTTCAATTTACCTCGAGAAATTAACGTAATAAGGGAGTGGCGGAGACCGAAGTCCTCGCCGCAACTCTCAAGGAACGTCGAGGCTGAGTCTACAGAATGGATCAGACACTTTGATGTTGTTCTCTCTAATATTGTCTTGGCCAAGACCTGCCTAATAGTAATTTCATCGTGCTGCACATGTCATTTCACCGCAAGAATCCTATTGGGAGTATCAGGCAGATGGAAGCCTCACACTCATGCCAATGGCAACTCACTTAGCGACAAAGTTATGCCATTGATCGAAGAGCCCTGCAATACAGTGCAGTAGCTCAATTGAGTGAGGCTCTTTTGTGGTATTTCGACCACCGCTAGTGACAACTCTCAATACTGATACCGAGATCCACGTAGCCTAGTGGCAAAATGCTCAAATACGTAACAAGATGTCTAGAACCAACATAGTCAATATAATGCTGACACTGGTCAACATACAACAAGTCAGCAGCAGTAGGCAGCAGCCCTGCCAAGACTTGCCAAGAGAAATCATGGAATGGGTTGGAGAGCCGTGCGCCTCTTGTTTAAAACAGCTGATCTCAAGTGTAGACATATCCATGTGTTCATTGTAGGGCAGAGACACAAGCTCATCTGGTGACACATGATGTCATTAGAACAAGCCAAGAATTAAGCATGAAGTAGCCACCATGCAATCCTTCATCCTGCAAGACGCTTTGACGAAAAGCTCGTATTGAAAATGGAGCCAGGCTGTTGGTTGCCCGTTCGCAACATAATGATTCTGCTTCGGTACCCCAAGCCGAAGCTAGCGGAAGGGAAGACCCTGTTTGTGGGGTAAATCTGTTAGTCAACCGGCTGTTGGTTGTGCAAAAATATGAGACGAGCCCCTGCGCCTCACAGCGTGTTTGTCCAACGCACTCCAGCAGCCCCAGCACTAAGACCAACACCTGGAGAAATTACCCACTTAGCTCGGTGATGGCCAGTCATCGACTCAATTTGGTGGCTGGGTAGGTTTCAGCGATGCTTGGCACCAAATCTCCTGGTCGCTGCATATCACCGCCCGGACACCGCCTCCCGTCGGCCTCCTGCTCGTTCTTATATCATGTCTAATTCCCCCGAGTCTAGACCCATTCCCATTGCATTCATCCTTTCAAGCGATTTGATTTCAATATCCCACCACACGAGCAAAACTTCGTACCATTTCCCCTCTAGCGTTCCAATTTATTTTCCCAATAGCCTTCCGCACATCCAACAACATGAAACCATTCCGACGAGGCGTCTGCGTTGCCTTTATCACCCTCGGAGCGCTTGATGGATTTGCAACGGCGCAGTCCTCCGGCAATGCCACCATTGTCGGCTGTTCCACCATTGACTGCCCCACCGGCAACACTACGTCAAACAGCTGCAAGGTTGTAGACAAAACCTTTAACGCGATAGGACTGGCCAGAATTCCTTTCGACTCTTCTTCACCGCTCTCGGGCCTGTCATGGGTGAAGGGCGTGGGTGCTGAGGCCTCGGGTGAGGATCGCATTTTCGACCAAAGCTTTTACTTGGGCACTCCCTCCAATGTGACTCTCGACAATGTGGGGGCTTGTGCATTATTCTTCACCGATTCAGGTGACAATATCAAATTTGATGGAGCCAACACGGCCGAAACCGAAGGAACTTGTTCAGAGGCCATGTCCGAGAGCTGCGTGGCGGCTATGAACAGCCGCGCCAAAAAGGTGGACCTTGACGGGGTGTCCGTTGACGCTGCATGCGCCAAGCTGAAGAAGGAGTTTGAGGATAATCTTGATTCGGAATGCAAATCCTTTGCTTCATCTTCTGGATGGGGCAGCATTACTGCTAAAGGTACGCGTGCGTCCTGAAACCCCACCAGCTAACAAGGCATTTACAGCCCTTTCTGGACCTTCCGCCGAGGATCCGATTACTTCAAAGGAGAATTCCACCTCCAAATGCTGGCCCATTTCCCCAAGATCAGACAATCTGACCCTTGTGGAGTCATTCAACGCTACGGTAAATTTACTTGATTTCTAACGAACTAGCCAATGGGCACTAATTGCGAGACACAGGCGAGCCTTTCATATGACGACGCGGAGGAAAACTTTTACGGCGTGACTCCCATCTTGACAGTCTTCTTCCCTGGAAACGGCACTGTATTGAGCGGGGTGGACAGCCAGATAACCTGTATGAAGAGTCTGAGTGAGAGCGTCGAGACTGAAAGCACTACGAGTGATGGAAGCAACGATGAAGATAGCGGTGCCACAGTCTTGAACTCTCATATGGGACTGACCTTGTTGGGAGTTGGACTTGTCTCTATTGGCTTCTTTTTATAAACCTAGAAGTCATATGATTTGTAAACAATATTAGCTCCTCCTCGTGAGTATTCGAATTACATTTTGATGAAAGAAGCACGTAGGAAGGGCTATCCCCGGATATATAATCTCAAAGGTATTTACTATGACGCGATTCGTTCTTCTTGAAAGGGTTGTAAGCGTATTCGTACGCGAAAATGTCCTAGGAAATTTGAAATTAGGCAGCGTTCTCTCTCACTCAGATTTTGCCAATTTTCTTGCAATAGATCGTAATGTTTGGTAGGCATTAGCGATTTTACTAGCTCATAAGTCTAGTCTAGTCTAGATCTTTCCGGAGTCGCTTACTCTATTTTCTTTACCATCAGAAGCACAATGGCCACTTCTCCACTCAATGCCGCCTCACCAGGCTCCACGCCAACCTCCTGTAGCAGACTCTCTATTCGCCTCCTCAACTTCCTCAGCACATCCTCTTCGGTTCCAGCCTTATCAGGATGGGCTTCTCTCCATGTAGTCTCCAAGCTTCCCGTGCCAATTATTTTTTCAAGCTGCCCGGGCGTGACAGTGCCTCTGGTTCCGACTTCATCATTCTCCAAGCCATCTCTCTTCTCGTTCCATACCTTCCGGAAGAAGCTCTGTTTATCAAACTCTTCCACCGGTGCCTCCAGGTTCCAGGGTAGTGGCAGGTCGACATACAGCTCACGCGTCAACGTGTTGCCAAGCATTGCGTATGGTCGCAGCTCGTTTTCTAAAACTTCGGCTACTGCCGCCTTGATGGCAGCCCCGTTGGGTGTTTTAATAGGATTTATGGCCGTTCCGGTTCTTGCCCAAAGCGCAACTGTGCCGCCAGGCTTTAGAACGCGCGCTGCGCTCGGCCAGAAGCGTTCCATATCAAACCAGTGAGCGGCCGTGGCAGCCGTCAATAGGTCGACGCTACCATCGGCGATGGGCAACTCCAGATCGTTACCAAGGACCTCAGCGGCCGAAACTTCGAAGCGGATGGGCGAAGTGGACTCAGCCAGGCTACGCGCAGTCTCGATCATACCCTTGGAAGGATCAAGACCGATGGTGTTGGCAAAATAATGAGACAAGCCCCGTGTAGCCTGGCCAGTCCCGCAACCAACATCAACAACGGTGTTCAGCTGACCCCCAGTGGAGGTGTGGTGATCGATAATAGCTTTGAAGAGATTCGGGGAATACACGGGGCGTTGGGAGGCGTGTGTCTCGCCTTGGGTCTGGGTGTATGCCCGGAAGGTGTCCTCTGTAGTCGCCATGACTGGGGTTTGCAGGGTTTGAAGTTGGTGATATTTCTCACGATTCCGTCAGACGAATGAATACATAAATTTCGAGTCGTACTAGCCGTTTATATGTGAAGTCATTTGCTGAAAATGTATCAGACAAGGGGATTTCAGGTCAAAGGTATGAGGCTGGAAACGCTGCCTGGCGCTGATGAGGTCCGCTGGTGGCGGGGGCTTAACTCCGATTCAGCCTTAACACTGTCGTAAAATGGCCTTTTCATTGGATCGTGATTTGGATCCATGCCCCACCCTCTCTGCTCTTGATCTCAGCCACGAAAGCGCCAGACGATTGTCTGTTGCACCAGAAACGTAAAAATACCTGGGAACATAATAGCGACCGCACATAACGTAAGAACTATTCTTCTTGTAAGTATCACCAGTACGTGTGGAATGCTCAATCCAGGGTATGACACGTGGCTTAGCGTCTACGTTGCAAAATAGAGAACGTCTCCAGTTAGAGGAAGAAGAAAATTCGGGACAAACCGTATTGAAAACGTCGAAAGGCTTTACTATGCTGGTATCAGCCTCAGGGAAACTCAGTATTTGCACCTACTCTTGCTAGAACTATCACACAAGGCTCATTATGAGAACAATGCACGGAATAGCCAATCTGGAAATCGAGTCAATCTGGTGACTTCAATAACAATTGCCGCAAGGGCGCGTTTCAAGAGGGGCAAATACTCTTCCAGTTCATTGATCTTCTCTCCGGGCCGTGCTAAGGCCAGCCAGTGGAACGCTGCTAGCCAACTCATCAGCGTGGCTACATGCCAGCGCCACCGGCGTCCTTGGCCCAGGTCCTCACAGTTGGTCGGCACGGATGCGTAAAAAGGAAATTGGAAAAAAGTCCACAATGACGAGAACCGACTTTCAACGTCATCCATAGCTCTCATAGTTACTCATAGTACCAAGTTGTCATCGAGACAAATGAGAGGGGTGAATTTGAGAATGGCCACCCTGAGTCTCAATTTTCGCGCACGGAGACCCATCAAATGTGATTAGCTTGGCGAGCGCTGCATTGAGGCATGACCAGATGACCACACGGCTTGTTTTTGGACCGGGTTAACACGTTCCCGCTAAAGGTTTTCGCATGCGTTTTTGTTGAAAGAGATCTGTCTCCTGGACTTGATCGATTGTGACTCACATTTCTATGCGCGATTGGAATGCTGAAACCCTGTTGCCCTTCAGTTTGCTCTAGTGTTTTTAGGGTCGATTTTTGGATTGATCTCTATTGAAATCAATGTCAGCATGCGGCTCAAGATGTGAAGTGGTGGTACAGCGAAATCATTCAACGCTCACCCTCATCGCACGGACCCAGCACTGCGGTGGCAGAGTCACCAGCATCCCAGCTTATTCATGAGATTGAGTCCATCACGCCCACGCCCACGCCCGTCATACCTACAGCATCTTCAGTCCCTCGATCCGATAAAACCATTAATCCTATTACTATAGGCCCTGGCACGATCGCGAAGCCTTTGGCCTCTGAGCTTAACCAAAAACCCGACATCACCTCAATGCCCTAAAGTCATCCCCTGGGGCCCGCCGCCTTCCACGCCGTTCAACATGATTCAAACAGTACGATGTCAAATATGGAATGAGGGATATGATGCAACCAAAAAGGATAATGAACAGCTGGTTGAGGCATACGAAAACACTACCTACTCAGTTATCAACGGGGCAGTTAGGTCTCTCCATTAACAAGAATACCACAAACAACATCAAGAAAGATAACGCAAGTAGACAAGAGAAAATGAAAACGCTTGTTGGCATGGGCTTGGGCAAAATCCCAAAAGTTTCAGAGCGCAAAGATCAAGTCAGTGATTAAATGATCCCAGATTACAAACTGAGCACATAACATGCCAAATCTTGTGGAATTCGTCTCCAAGCCAGTCTGGTTGTCTCTTTGTCCCCACTTTCCTTTATCCCGCCACTTGATTGGTCTGCATGGATTAACCCTCCAAGCGTTCATACGGAATTTTCCATACTTATTTCATCGAGTCTCGCGAGATTTTACGACATCTCTGAGCCAGGCAGCCAAACTCCAATTTCAAATCAAGTTTTTAGTGCTGACATTATTGTTGATCCCCACTCATCATGTGACCTTGACGTAGACTTGAGCATCGGATACTTATTTAAGCCAAGTCTCTAGGCTACAATCGTCAAATCGAGCTAATTTCCATCTCATTTAATTTTCCCTCCCATACGCCAATTAGTAATCAGTCAATCGACCATGGCAACCAACACTACCAGCGACCCTTACTTCTCCGTCTCCACCATTACAGTCAAGGCGGACAAAATAGATGAGGTATGACATGAAGCGTAACAACTTTGATCCAGGTGACCTGACTCGTAACCAGGCCTTTGCTTCTTTCCAGGAGATAGCCCAGCAAACTGAAGAAAAGGAGCCGGGTGCCAAGATGTACCGCTTCTACAAGGTCGAGGGGAAGAATGAATTTGTTTGGATAGAAAAGTATGCATTGCGTGTCGCAAACAAAGCTTCCCTGACTTACTTGGGTATAGGTTCGAGAGTCGTGATGCATACGCTGCTCATGTGTCATCCTCCCATGTGCAGGGTTGGGCCAAGAAGTACATGGGCAGTGATTTGTTTGATGGAACATTTGAGTTTCATGCCCAGAGCAAGGACGGCCCCGCAGCTGGAGGGTTTGATCGAAGCTAAAATTCTGGTTCTGGGTGAAGAATATCGGCGGCGAAGAATTAACTTCTACCAATCTCTCTTGCTCGCGTCCACTATGTGAATCATGAAAAAAGCCCATCTGTTCGTTTTCTTCATTTATTTGCTATCTTATGACAAATGTACATCATACACCCGTCGCAATTGGGTTAGAATCTCCATAAAGCTCCACTAGGTAGCGTAGGGTTGATGCCAACATCCCCTGTCCGGCTCGCTTTTTTACCCTCCTTTTTGCTCACATCCCATGTTTTATTTCGTCATTTATACGCAAAGTAAAAGTAAAGATAGGCCAATAGCCCCTAACGCAGTATGCTTCCTTTTTCGACAATCCATACGTGAATCATCGTTGGAAACCAAGGACATGTCAGCTGACCTGAGCTGATACCAACACAACCAAGGATACGCACATTAAACTCGATGGACATAAGGACCCATCCACTATAATGCACACTAAAAACCAGCATTGTGGGTCCTCAATCAGCAAAGGTGTGCAGCCACACTCTGAGGAAACATCACCCGCAACAAAACCAATAATTTGAGACTGATTATTCTTTACATTACATTAACTAGCGTCTACTCATCTATTCGTATGCAGATCTTTCATATGCACCAGCGCTGTCTCATCCGTCTCATACTCAATCGTAAACGTACGTGACACAATAATGGTTCCCGAAATATCAGACCGCCCCTGGGGCGTGGTGGATCTCGAGGTTGAGTCCGAGTCAGTCGGCAGGCCGGCCCTACTCATGTTGTGCCGGCTGTCGTAGTTTGTCTGCGTGGGCGTCGAGGACTTCTTGAAAAGCCTCGAGAGCAATCTCCCCAGCAGCTTGCGCAGGGAGGGCATGCACGTGCATATGATCCCGACGGCAACCTCCATCTCTGACCATTTGCAGATGCTGGAGAAGCGCCAGGTGGGGTTGGTCTGGTCCTGCGACATTTTTAAAATGGCGTTGAAGCGCAGCAGACTAACTGCTGTGAGGCTATCCAAATGTTAGACACGTCGAGATACAAACGGTAGGTCAACTCACAAAAAGCCGACGGAGAACATGATGGCCGCGGCAATCTTCCTCTTCCAGTCCAGCTGCAGCTTCGCAACCTCGAAAAGCGGAATGGCAAGCATCCAGGCATCGAGCACGAGGTTTATTAGAGCGTGCGACCACACAATCGCATCAAAGTTGAGACACGTTCCTGGATGCTCGCCATCCCATTTAAACCAAAAGTGATTCAACGGCCTGCAAATCCCAATCGCCAAGCCCAGAAAGAGGAGAGATGTCGACACCACAAACGCGCCCGTGGCCAAGATGGTGTACCGCGTCTTCTTCGAACCCTCCTTGAAAATGCGCAGGTAAAAGAACAGCATGGCGAGTCGAAGCAGGGCGAGTTCGACAATGTATAGGATGATGGCGGAGTAGAAGAAGATGAGGAAAGGCGAGATGTCGTCCTGCGGCACCGTCCAAATGTCGCGACCCAGCCCGTTCCTCGTCAGGCCCCGCACGTTGATGAGGGCGAAAGCAATGTTGCCAAACAGTGTAAAGGCAATAAACAAGTCGTCCAGCCACAGCCCGATTTTATATATAAAGTTGTTCGCAAGGCGTTGGACGACCATCAGGCTCGCGATGATGAGGAGCGCATTCGAGATGTTAATGTATTGGCCCGATACGTCTCGAGGGATGGAACCGCACGCCGTTTCCGTCACGTTTCTCGTAACTAAGCTAGAGTTAGATGGAGTTAACAAAGGCCGTCTGTCAATAACTTACAGAGCGTTTGTCTGTTTGTGCACGCCTGCACGACACATATTGTGGCTTCAAGGTTCAGATCTTGGTTCGTGCACACGCACGTCTGGTTCGTGGCCGAACATGTTGAGTGCGAGACGGCAGTAGTAATGCAAGCAGCCTGGATATAAGCAAAGGCTCAGTTAGAGAGACGGTTCAAGTTCACGCGCGCCCATCCACGACACTACGTACCGCGCAATCGGGTATCTTTGCCAGCGTCTCAGCTAGAGTGGTTGCAACTACGCGGGCCGGCAGCAGAGTCGCCAACAGGAAGCCGCCTAAGAGGGCCTTTGGAGACATGCACCACATTGCAGTGTTTCAAAAGACATATTGGACGCTGGGAAACATCTTTTTCACATTTCGGCTTATATGGTAGCTGCTGAGCGGTGCACAGACTCTGACGAACAGGAAACTCAGTCACAGTAATCCCCATCCAGGACGGCTGTACGGGCCCTTATTTGCTTTTGCATCTGTGGACTTGGAGCGTTTTATAAGACTTCTGTCGATTCTGATGGAAGTCGCACCCCTGCTCGATTGGCTGGTTTGGTAGCATTGATACCCACCCGCCGGGTCGAGCAGGCAGGCGAATCGACAAATCACAAGGGCGCTCGGACAGGCGACGCCCAAGCCCTAAGTGAAAGGCTGACATCGGCTGATTTCTCGGTCTATTATATGTGACAAGTCGGGTGGTGCTGCGGCCCTGCGCGCCTCGGATGCCCAGCTGATTGGGCGGCGCCCTTTGTCTGCATCGCAACCTTTGGTGTTTTTAGGTGTGGCGTGTGCGCTGAAGATGTCCTGCTTGGAAGTCTATCCCATGTTTCATCTTCAGGAACTCGACGCATCTGATATCTGATCTCCTCTTTCTGGCTCGCCCCCCCCCCCCCCGCGGCGCCACCTTGGATCATCACCCCCAACATTTGAAAGAGGATCAGGATGAACCTTGTCGCGATGCAGACAACTCCACCGCACTCAAGGCACTTGGCGCGTCAAAACGGCTTCAAGACGCTGTCAACCTAGTGCCCCCGTGCCTGTCATTAGGTGCACGGTGAACATGTTCTTCATGCGCTCACATGGCTGACAGGCCAGAAACGCACTTTTCCCCCACCTTTGGCTGCCCACTTTCAGCCCAACGGGTTTTTGTTTCGTCTTGAATAAACGACGTGGTGTGTTTAATGCAAATTGTGCTTGAAACCAACCTCTCCTTCAGAAGTTGGACTGTCGAGAATACGGTTCCATGCCTTGACGAGAAAAAACATGACAAGTAAGATGGGAAAAATTTTCACAGCGGTGAAAACGAGGGATAGAGTTATCACTTGCCTCCCTCTTTGTTCCCTCGTTTGCATGTGGGAACACGTCGGTTAACCCTTGTTGGGGACCTCCCTCCTGGCTTTTTTTTTTTTGCTTCTTCGTGATGTAACTAGGTCAAGGCGAAGGCACACAACCACGGCAATCGCCACACAATGCACGATGAGCAATGGATTGTACTTACCGCTCAGATCGGACGAGAGCGTTCTCATCTCCTGACTACAGTGCGCTTTGCCGAGCATCATAGCGGCCGAGACTCTCCGCTTACATTCGGGACTTGCGGGACCGATGCGGCCCGCTCCGTTCTTATTAAGCGATTCTATAGCCCTACGAGCCCGCGCGGCGAGTGTCCCGCGGTGTTTAGGGTATGGACCCATTGGCCAATTGCGCCGAGGCAGGAATCTAAAACGTTGCCCTTGCAACCCTCATTGGCATTTTCCAATCACACTGAGCTAGTGCTAGATAGTAATTTAACATGTAACTCAGCAGATCATAAAGTCGACCTTCTCCTGCTTCGTCAGAAACCCAACGTCGTCTCCTAGAATCTTGTCCCAAAACGCCACATAGCCGATTCTCTTGTAAATGGGCAGCTTGGTTTCTTCGTCAACGCCTTGCTGAACAAGTGCAAGCCCATTCCTGTCAATCAAATCACCCGCACGCTCCGTATGCGCCATGAAGGCCACTTGAACCTCGGCGCAATCCACCTCCTCCTCGCCGTCAAAGAATACAGCGCCAAACGCCCGCCCATCAGAGCTTGTTGAGACGCATGCAACCAGCTCCATCCGATCGGCCGGTGGTCTCAATAGCGACGGCGGCGAAGCTTCCCATGGTGCTGTTACGATAACCTGGTGCTCTTCTTGCGATTTGCGAGGTCCCGAAGAGAAAAGCACACAGTCGTCGTTGCAGCCATCGTCTCCACAGCTGTGCTTCATATCCTGCTGTCCGATAGGCTCCACTTCGCCATCATTTGAGATGCACTGGCTTGATTCGTCTTGGTTATCCCCTTGTGCCTCTTCTTCTTCTTCCTCCTCCTCTTTCTTTCCCTCCTCTCCCTCTTCTTCTCCCTCTTCTTGTCGGTTATTTGACAATTCTTCTCTTTTCGGTGTCTGATACGTGTTGTAGCACTTTTCCCAGGGGTCGTCGCTAATATCCTGCTTGACAACACAGCTCAGCAGACGAGCGCGTAGAGTAATCGTAGAACCCGGCAAGACCTGGCTGTAGTCGTCCCCGTCGCATGTCTGGATCTTGTGTCCCACCACCTCCGCATCAGCGACCGAATTTCCACTGCCATCACGCTCAAAGGCGACACGACCTTTGACACCGAACCAGGACCACGTGGGTGCTTTATACGAAGTTGGTCGCGCAACTGTATCGCCGGTCCGGTGCCATAAGAGGCCGGAAATCATGTCATTTTCCCACATTCCGGCAACGTAGCGATCGTCGTACTTTTTTGCAAGCTGCTTTGCCATACTACCCAGTGCGGGGAAAATATCCGCCTCAAATGTGAGAGACCGCGACGTGTATTCTTTGACCATGTCGAACCACTCGCCCACAACCATCGAATTCGAAAACGGCACCCCAATGGGGCGCTGCGGCGCACTGTAGCTGTCACTCTCTGGCTGGTCGCTTGGGCATTTCCGGCCCACCTCCTCCCACTGACCGCCCTCGCACAGCCACACGAATTGACCTTCGGTAAAGTAGAGACGGCGACGGGACAGAAGTTCCTCTTGGAAACACCATGCTCGCTTTATCGTTGGTCCGGCGGAGAGGTCAATATCTTTGAGGACTGGATACAGCGTGACACGTACTTGTCCCGTTCGGCATATGTAATTCGCATTCATCTTTGCGGCAGTGACTTTGAGCTCATCTCGGGGCAGAAATAAACCACCATGAGCAGAATCAGACCCCGAAATGAGCGTCAGTATCGAATTTTCGTAAATTTCACCCATCATCTTGGCTTCCCTGCTCCAGTCATCATGGTCGTCCTGGATGATGCAGATGCTGTCAACCCAGAGATACCGCCGACCGATTGCTCGGACCACGTGGATAGCGTCTGAGATAGTCTTGGGCAGTTTATCAACGGCTATCTCTGCTTTGAGGTCGTCAATATTCGATTTCTTGGTTATCCAGGGAGCCTCTGGCAATTGGCCCCAGCAGTAACTTAGGGTCACGTATGATGCACCGTTTGGCAGGTCCGTCTTCTCCACAAGTCGAGGAGGTGCTACAGTATCCTCTGACCCGCAGTCAATGAGTCGCGCGGGCAAAAACCATGCAGATATATCTGGGCAGCCATCGTGATGAGTAGCGCATCGCTCGATCCAGTCTGCGATGACAGAAAGGTTTCCATCCGCCTCCACGACGGGCGAGATCTGGGTCGGGCCTGCTCATCCATGTAAGCTCATGTCAAAATCAGCATAGAATAATAGCAGCACGTACGATCCTTGCTAATCCACTCGTGTTGTCGCGAGTACGCCCGTTGCTTTTCAGACTCCCAGTCGTAGCATAGCGGAAAAAGTGGTTCTATTTTGCCCTTGCCTACATCAACGGAGAGCATCAGAGCAGGCATTCCCCAGTCCGCATCAGAATCAAGGTCTGACTCCTCCAAGAACATCCTGGACATGTATTTCACATACTGCCAATCCGGGGGGACTTCCACTGGCCTCAGCTGAAGGTAGAGCGGACCCATCTCGGGCTTTGACAAATTGTCCGGCAACATAGACCGTACGACAGAGCATACATGACACCCGGATTTTGCTGACTGAGTTAATGAGTCAAAGTTGGGATGATACAGATAGGCCTCGTGGAGTGCCTTGGCGAGTTTCTCTTTGCCAGCCTCGTCATCATCGTTATCGTCGCCGTTGTCGTCGCCGTTGTCGGGTTTGGAGTTAGACTCAACAGGTTCTGCAGGGTTTTCGTCAACTTCTTGCGGCTGCTGCCACTCAAATCCGTTCAATGTTCGAATCATTTTGTCCTTGAAAAAACGTTTCTCAACTTTGTGTTCCTGCACAAGACAATGTTTTCCTTGGTCCAAACATTTTTCGCAGAGGTCATAGTGTCCATCATTGCAGATGCTGCAGTTGGCGTGAGTCCCTTCAATGGCTTCTCCGCAGCCATCGCAAGAGACAGAGTGTTTACCCATGCAATGCTTTCCCGGAGGACGGTGACCACGGCATTTTTGTGACAGCAGATCGGAACCTCCTACAAAGAGCTCGCCTGGAATAGACTGGCACGAATCGCATATATGCCCATAGGAGGGCGTTGGAAATGGATGAGCCCTGCGATTTGGCGGGCTTTGTGGCTTTTGAGCAGCCTGAAACGCCCCATTAGCTAGTTGATAGCTGAGTGTCTCCATGGTATTGAGATAGTAGGGCGTTGATTGGGGATCAGTTCGCAAGTGCCGTTGTCAAAGGCATTTCTTTTCCTTTGCTTCTTATAATTATCTTCGGTTCAGAGATCGCCACGCTGTTCGTTTACCGTGTTTATTTGACACCTGGCCACTGTATTTAGCACATTTCCTCACCCACTTCGGTATGACTCCAACTGCAGCCTAGAATTCTTTTCCAGCACAAAGCGGGGTAAATAAAGACTTGTGAGCACTAAGCCAGGTAAATAAGCAGGCTGAGCAGGGATTTGCAGCGCAAGCGTGTCAGCACGAATGCATCCAGGTGGGGCAGCTGGGCCATGATTTCCAGGACGTGTCAGAAACTAGCATCAGACGGAGTTGGGCCTTTTACACTTTC
Source organism: Calonectria pteridis (assembly GCA_022837005.1). Taxonomy (NCBI): domain Eukaryota; kingdom Fungi; phylum Ascomycota; class Sordariomycetes; order Hypocreales; family Nectriaceae; genus Calonectria; species Calonectria pteridis. The sequence goes on from JAKZGU010000044.1 coordinate 157,900, forward strand.
GAAATGTGTCGTTACTATAATTCTGAGAGTTGTTGCTAAATTGGCTTCATCGGACCTCAGGCATCCCATTACCAAAATGATGATTGAGATTCACCGTTGTGCGTTAGCAAATAGCAGGCCTGGCACGCGTCGCAATGTCTGTGGTCGCGCATGTTTTGGTGGATGGAGGCGGCATCGTCATCTGGGACATGACTCCAAGACGCGGGCGGACAAGGGTGATTTCGCTGCCCAAGGAAAGCCTCGACGCCCTTTTTTCAATATTCACAATGACTTGTTTGCTCGGCGTGTTCAGTCGGGGCGTCAAAAACGAGCGGAATCAAACGGCAAACAGGAAAAGCGTTGGTGTTGTTACGCGGTGATTACATTGTAGATGCTGATGTTGGGTCACCTTCGTCATCTTCGTCATCTCCGTCACCTTGACTCTTGCTTAGAGATTATTGTGGCCTCGTCTGGCCTCGTGTCGGCTCTGGCTTTCGCTTATGGGAGGTTCCAAGTAGATCCGGGAAAGCTCTCGCCCTGACCATCACCTACGATTCCCTCTATGACCTTTAGTCGCAGAAATAAAGGCAAGGCCCGGCGTAACCCCTATCCATTTCATCAGCAGCAGGCGCCCAGACACTCGACTACGAATTTGGTTGTTCATTACTGCTCGGTGAGTGTATCCTCCTCGCCTACCTCCTTGACCAAACTTGGTCGTGCCACAAAGTCCTACATTGTGGCACCCGCCTTCTGCAGCAAATAGTCCACCATCTTGACTGACGAGTACGGCGCCGCGTTGAAGGCTTCGTCCCACACTCTCCGGATAATAAGCTTGGCATCTAGAGCTTGTGGACAAGCCTCAGTCATAGCATCCGTCATCTCAGTCGCTGTCGTCGTATTGAGCGTCGAGGTATCATCCTCGGCTGTCGCATTCGATATGTCGGACATGGCGTCTGCCATGATCCCTGCAGTCCGGTCCATGGTTGTACGTGGGTAGCAGTCGTATCTAGCTTGAACGCGTGGGTGAAATGTCTGTAAAGCGGTTCAGATCGCAATATAAGCTTTAACATCAACACGGCGCGAGACTCTTACAGGTCCAACGGCGCGCGATGGGGAGATGAAAACGATGACTAGATCGTGATGGTGCCAGGTCTTGCCGTCTTCCGCAGGGTAGTTGTGTCGATCTGTGAGAATAGAAACTGGGGAAAGAAAACGCAATCTCAGCAACGAGAAAGTGAGAATACCTAGTTACTCCGCAGCATTGTGATTATTCATTTTCGCATGCCATGTACGGATGGGCCAAAGACGTTCTCCAAGCAGTTGTGTTATGCCGTTGCACGACAGCAGCAGCTCGCGTAATGCAGACACGCAAGGCTTATATCCCCAATAAATAACCATATAAGACATCAAAGCAAATGGAAATTTAGGTCTCTATTTCTCAAGTACAACTATCCGGCAAATCAAGGTACAAATTTACACGAGTAGGTGGTGCCGGCCCCGTCTATGCTGCATAAAAATGGGTAAAGCCAAATAAAACAGTCTCAAACCAACTCCATCTAAAGCTTGGGCCTGAGAAGCTCGCCTCGCTCATCCTTGTAAGTGGCAAGCAGATTCCTCTTGCTGTCTCCTCCGTGGCTAACCTCAACGGGAGCATCAAAGACGGTGCTGTCAGCCTTGGCCTCCCGATCCTTGATCTCGACGTACTCGCGCTCTCCAGGTCCCACGTACAGCTGTCTGGGTCTCCAAATCTTGACGCCACCTTTCTGGAGCATCTGTTGTCTCCAGTGGGCCAACCATCCCACACATCGGGGAACGGCAAAGAGAACGGGGTAGAAGCTAAGTCGCAGTTAGTGTCAAATTTACATGTTGGAGATGAAAATATGGGAATAACTTACTCAAGAGGGAAACCCATGGCCTGGTAAATCAGACCAGAGTAAAAGTCGACGTTGGGGTAAAGGTTTCGGCTGCGCATAAACTCGCTCTCTCGGGCGTACTTGGCCAGGGTCAGGGCAGTGTCGAGAAGCTGGTTGCGGCCTGTGACCTTGAAGACCTCCTCGGCCAGCTCACGGATGGCAGTAGAACGGGGGTCCACGTTCTTGTAGACACGGTGACCAAATCCAACCAGGACTCGCTCGCGCTTCTCCACCTTTTCCATAAAGGCGGGGACGTTCTCGGGGGATCCAATCTCCATCAACATGCGAATGGCGCTTTCCGATGCGCCTCCGTGAGAGGGACCGTACAGCGCAGTGCAACCAGCGGCCACGACACTGTAAGGGTCGACCAGGGAGCTACCAACCTGGAGGACGGTGGCGGTGGAGCAGTTCACTTCGTGGTCAGCGTGAATGATGAACAAGGCATCAAGAGCCTTTTCCAACACGGGGTGAGGGCGGTACTCGGAGCCGGAGAGATGGTCCAGCAGGTACAAAAAGTTGCCAGTGTAAGAGAGTCCCTGAGCTGGCCTGTTGAAGGGACGGCCCTGGCGCATGCGGTAGGAAGCAGCAGCTAGAGTAGGGGCCTTTCCGATGATCCTCAGGATCTGCTTGTCGAGAATCTCGAGGGCCCCGAGGTCGCCAGTTGCCGCGTTGGTGTACAGCTTCTGGCCCTGCAGCGAGGGATTGGCCTCTGGGGCAAAAGCGCCGAGGGTGGCAAAGGCCGAGCTCAACATGGACATGGGGTGAGAGTCGTAGCGGAAGGACTTGAACATGCCCTCGATGTCGCTGTGGATGTACGTGTGGTGCATAATCTCATCCTGCCACTTGGTGGACTGGGAGCTGGTGGGGAGCTCTCCGTAGAGTAGCAAGAAAGCACTCTCGAGGAAGTTGCTCTTGTGAACCAGCTGCTCAATGGGGTATCCACGGTAGCGAAGGATACCATCCTGGCCGTTGATGTAGGTGATCTTGCTCTGGACAACAGCCGTGTTCATGTAAGCAGGGTCGTAGACTCTGAGGCCCTGCGTTGTCTCATCCTCGGGGCGGTCATTTCCGGCCTCGGCCTTGATCTTCTTGATGTCCGTTGCGAGCACCGAGTTGTGGGTGATGGGCAGCTCGTAGGACTTTCCCGTTCTGTTGTCGATTACCGTCAAAGACTGACGGGGGCCAACTGTTTTGGTGACCATGATGAAGGGAGGTGGTTGGCAGCGCGACAGAAGCAGGGTCAGAGGCGCGCGAGGGGATAATCCGCGGGGGCAAACTCAAAAGCGAAGCGACTATCCCAGGTCGGATCCGCTGCTGAAGACGCGAGAGAAACACTGTGTTGAAGGTGAGAACGATGGTAATTTAGGCCAAAGCGAGTGACGTCTTGATGGTTGCTGCTGGCAGAGCGCATATGACGGCCCCACCAAAACAGGGGCCACATGTCGCTTCGGTGCCGAGGTCTGGGGCGGGGACATGTAATTCCGTGCCGACAGGCCAAATAACCGCGGTTTTCACACGAGCCTTCGGCACTTCGGTTCGGCCCGCGCACTATACTCGAAGCGGTTGACGATTCATCCGGACGTCATATGATGTGCATCGTCTGGAGTTGATCCTGGGCTCTGTTTTGCATATTCTGTTTGTTTGCAGCTTGTAAAATGAGGCAAAGGACGCAAACTTGCTTTTGCCGCATTACGTAATGAAGCCCGCCCTGTTGGAAAAGGAGTAACCGGCGAAGCAGCCACCTGGGATAAACTACAAGCAATCTAACTCTATGCTTCTCCGTCTGTGAATAACTTTTCACAACAAACCAAGGCCTGTGCTTTGTTGAGCCCGTGAGAGAACGTTGAGCCTAACAATTGTGCCGAAACCCGGACTTTATTCTCCTCAGCCAAGGCACTGGGGTCAACCAATCGGAATAGACCTACCCTGTATGCCGTCAAATTTTCACATTCCAACTCCAACTGCCAATCAAACACTCCAACGGCTCTGTCGTAGCTATTCGAGGCTACCGAAAAATGTTGGACCTCGTTTAATTCTATGTAGACTAGTCTTTTGCCTCCCTCCCTTACATGACGTGGTTGAGAATGTAGTTCTCTGAAAACTTTACAGCACAGCCACGATGAGAAATACGCCAACTCCACACCTTGCCAAAATGATACTGAAACCAATCATAAGATCAAATCGGCCACAAAAAGCAAAACTGACAGCCCCCACGCCAAAAAGTTCCTCGCGTATTGATTTCCAACACAAGCAAGACTACTGGCTCGAGAGGTGTCCCTGTCTATCCACTTTCACTTCATTCCTTAAGGCAGGAAACTACCTCGGGCCACTTACCTTTCAGGCGCTACCAATGAGAATTGAAGGATTCATGGGAGGTGATGAGATCCGTTTGTGTCACGATTTAAATACTTGGAATGCATGAATGCCCCTAATGCCCCACTCAGCGCATTCTCCCTATTGCACTGGCAACACGAGAGTTTGGGCCTTCAAGCCCGGGCCCTTCCACATAGTGCCTGGTCATCGATTGCCTCATTTTACATAAGGACATTTACCCGAATGAATTTTAGCTGGACTTGGTGGTCCATGCTGGGCTATGTCCGCCTCATTGTGTTAAGCGAAGCATGTGATCAGACCCCACATCCACAACCGCATCAGCGTAAGCGACGATCCTGACGATTCGAGAAAAAGGAATAATTCAATCGCCATTTACGCTGGTCATTTCATCGTGACGGCGATGATAACCCCCACGTCACTGATAGGCCACCTTTCATCGCAGCCCAACCTCTGCCTCGACGGCCTAGTCAACCCTTTGAACCACGAAATATCAATTTAGGAAAAACATGTAATCTCCTACAAACAGGTTTAGCTCTCAATGACTTGGAGGTACAGTTGTCGCTGATGATATAGTTCATGGTGGTCAAGTGCTGGTGCAGGATAGGGGACAATACCGCATCATGCAAGTCAAGGCGAGTCTTCTGAAGAGCAACTTACATGTCTAGCTACCGATTTAGAGCTGTCTCTGTAGGACTTGCTCGATCTTGAACTGTATGGCATCTACCAACTTTTCTTTCTAGGATGTTGTCGGGCCGATGATTAAAATGCTTGATCTGGAAAACTGGCGACGAAAGCAATCTCAAAAATCTCTGCAGGAACTCATTTAATTCATCTGAAAATATGATAAGCAAGGGTGTATAAATAGAGCTAGCATTCTTGGTGCATGTGTTGAATGACCACATGTGAAGATATTGATAGTATTTGCCTCGCAGAATCCACCGGCGTTTCAAGGATGAAATTTGATTAGCTAAGACATATCAACTAAACGGAAATGGACAAGGCCCGAATGATTCTCTCGTTTGCTTCTTTTGGATATTCATGCATCGCATCAAAGGCGCCACCCCACTGGCACTTTTGCTGAGTGGGGGTTTGTTCATGGGGTAGTAGGTCATGTGCCATTGTAAGATGATGCAGTACCAAATGCTTTGGTAATCGCTATTGAGCTAGGTGATGCATGTATTTCCAGGAAGAGCACGTGTTGAGTAGATCATGCCCGTAATGAGACTTGAGCATTCTGGATTGGATCTCCAAGAGTGGAACACTCAGCCAATCTGGCCAGGCGCTGTCACTCCAACTACTTCAATATCCTGTCATGACGTTGATTTTTAGCAGTGAAGAAGAAAGCAGAGCGTTAGCATGGACATCGAGATAATTGAGAGTTGATGGTGACACATTCTATTGCCAGAAACAATGGATTGTCAAAGAAGGCAAATGATCAAGTCCCTCTAACCGCTGACAGCTAACCTAGAGAGATTTCTCGAAAGAAGAACCCTCTAAAACCTCTGGGCGCTATTGATAACATCTGAAATGCACTGGGTTGTCGCCTGAGGGTGGAGTTGCACAGTCCATTTTACTTTTTGCAAAAGAAACAATCGATACAGTATCACACGATGATGAGACCACATGCTTCTGTCAGGGCTTGCCAAAAGTTCCCATGTAATTTGGTATCATCGCAGCCATGAGAAAGGTATCCTAGTCGGTGGGGGTTCTGTATAGTGTACGGCCTTGGAAGACCACGTGAACTGCTAAGCGCAGGTGCGATTGCGATCGCGATGGCCTCCATTCATCGATGTCAAAGCATTGAAAAATGGTCCCGATAAGGAACTCGTAAATTGGCCATGTCCGTTTTCGGCCACGCCAAGTACCGGCGTCGGTAGCAAATGCCGGCGGTGAGGGCGTTCTCACGGTACAGAGTGAACCAAGATACAACCATGAACCATGTAGTGCGTGTCACTTTTGCTTTTTCCAGCACCGAGTGGCTGTCCGATTGGCGGCCTTGCGCAGCCTCCCGCGACCTGTGCGGAGTCCCCTTTTTTTTTGTTTTTTTTTTGGGACACTCCCTTTCGCATCAGATGAATGGATTTGTCAAAAAAAACTTTTTTGCACGGAGGCATTTGAGGCTACCAAGCGATCCATGGGTTAAGCGAAATGGTTGAGGCTGGCTTGTCTTACTTGACACGACACGCTGAGACACATTGGCCGTCTTTTCTCCTTCGGTGAGTAATCCTGGCATGTCATAGTCGAACAGGACACGTTTACAGGGGTACGCGGCCCCCCTCTAGCGGGCTTGGCTCACCAGCGCAGCGAGAAACAGTGAAACAGGCACCGCCAGCCCGACTGTGTCTCAGCGACAACAATGTCGTTGACATGTCACTGTGAAACCGAAGTGGGCTGAGTTTCGATTTTTCAATTTCAGGGCAATTAAGAGAAAAGATTCTGCAGACGCGGACACACGTTTCTTGTTGACAGATAGGAGTACCAAGGGCGTTCTTTTCGTCTGCTTTTGGAAGGCGCCCAAAATCATCCCGCGTCGTCATTCTGCCGTCATTTTTCGGTCATTGTGCCTTAGTTCACGATCGATTTCTTCACCGAGCGATCGGGAGAGCGATCGAACCACTGAAAATGATGCGCCTAAAATTTTTTAATCTTGACTACTCCCTAACCGATGTCGCCACCAATGCCCACCATGGGTCCCGCCATGGTCAATGTATTTCCATATTTAGTAACGACCATATGTTCGCCACCCTTTCCCGTTCCACTCACGCCCAAGACTTTCCCATAAAATGCTCCAGAAAAAATGCGCCATCCAAAGTGATCGACCTAGCCACAGCTCGCTTAGAGGAGAGAGAGGGTGTTGGTTCCCCGCTAATTTGTGTACTTGGCCAGGAAACGTTAATCCTGTTTGCCTGTTCTTCTGCAGCCGTCCCTGAAGGTCCGAATCTCCGATACCACCCGAATCAGGCCTTTGCGTCTCGGTCCGACATAGGCTTGAGGAGGTAAGAAAAAGAAAAGAAGGAATTTATTATTGCTGTGTGCCAGATGTCGTCGTGCTGGTAAAATATTTGCTAATGCGCTAGTCGTGATTGGAGAGAAGAATTTGGGGTTGTAGTGGTCACTTTGGTGATGCGTTCCAGATATTCTGGACGTCACGCGAGAACTTTTCTGTGAGGTTCCGAATATTACTGCGCATCCGTTAGCGGTCGGACAACGGGCTACCGCGACCAGTAGAGCTTACTTGAGCTTGGTGACTTCAATGTCTATATTCACAATCTCAGAAATGTCAGTCAATCGGTTTTCTTGCCGCGACTCCTCATGCGCCTTGACCACTAGTTTGTCGAGATGCGGGCTTAACACTAGGCCGTCGGTCAACTGTGAGCAGGCTTGGGCGACCAGGCAGAGGTATTGTCCCAGTCCGTCGATGAGATTATTCTGCTTGTTGTCGGGGGATTTCGTATCTGGCGCGGGCAATTTTGGTGCATTTTTTGAGACAGTTTCCAGATATTCTCGAAGCAAGGTTTCAAGGGAAGCAGGACAGCGGTCGCTGTCCATCATGATAATGTCGTCGGCTGAGTTTGGAGACATGATTGCCGGTCTTGGAAGCATTGTGTGTTAGATATTGCGGTAAAAAAAAAAAAAAAAAGAACAAAAAGATACATACCCGTGATATATATTATTCAAAATAAAAAAAGGAAATGAGAGCCTGCAGCGCACCTATTGAAATGCGATGATGGGGTATGAGGGGCAGTAGGTTGCGAGATTGACGCCTTGGCAAGGTGAGTGCTCCGACGCACCACAGAAGGGCAGAAAGCAGTACAGTTTGGGTGAAGATGTGTATGCAGACAAGCAAAACGGCCTGGCCGCCACCAGGACTGGGATTTAAGGTATTTGGGCCCTTCTAAGGGGGCCAAATGGAATGATTCCAAGCGACCAGAGATGGCACGAGCGGTGACAAGAGGAAACAAGGCTAAGACGGAACTAGGCATGTGCAACACGAGACAGACACCCCCTCTTTGGGTAACATCATCTGGGTGGCCAAAAAAAAAAAAAAAAAACCACATGCCGTCTCAAACAGAGCGACATTTCTCTCCTCTTCTCTCTTCCCTCCCCAACGGCGATGTCAGGGGAGTGGCGGTGATTCCGGCCATCGTTTGCCGATCTGGGCGGCCGATGGGATCTGGCACTAGGGCAGAGGAGAGCACCCTCTCATGTCAATCGTGTATTCCAATTGGGCGCGCGTGCAGTGCTCAAAGGTTGGCATCGAACCAAAGTTTATCAGGGCCACTTGTCGACTTAGACGACGGCAGCGTGTCCGAGCGGCGACTTGTTTTGCTGGCAGCAAGCACTTGGTGCCGTTTTCTCAGACGGACTCGTGGGCCATCGTTTCTCGTCAACAGTAGCTTCAGAGCTAAATGAACTGACGGGTTCCCTCGACTGGCACGCAAAGCTCGCTGACGCTGAGGGGCAATGGAGGGGCTGCCTGGCGGACCGGCCTGGCTCCCGATGGTTCGGCGGCGGGATTTGACGGCGCCAATTCTGGGGCCGGAACAGGACCGTCTCCTCCCCCCCCATTCCCATTCCCGCTCACATGACGTGCACCCCCATGTTGCCTCTTTTCTCCTCTCCCGGCACTGTGCTCGTGCTCTCTCCTCTGTGCTCGCTCACTCTGTCACCGACTCGCGCGTGCCCTCGGATCCTGGCCGGTTCCCACATCGGTGAGACACCACGTTTGACAGTGCCCTCGGCCCACTAATAATGACTCTGCTGGTGCCCTGAACGAGGGCGAAAATGGCGCGAGCCGCGCTAACGCGCCAGTCAGGTCGGTGCCAAGGTACCAGTGCCATGGCACCGTGTTCGAAAGCGTTCCTCGAAATGTCCCGGCGCCCCGCATACTTCCTGATTCAACTGTTAACAAGCAACATGGGCTCATCCATGGCGAAAGGGGCACCAGCAGCCGCGCTAATCTCGAACCATCGTGCAAAGCATCTGGGGAAGGACGACGCCATCCCATCTCCCCGTACGGTACAAGGGAGGGGGTCCCTACGTGCTGGAGCACGCATGCGCACGCACGCCAGCAAAGAGTCTTTCGAGACCACCGCCGCCGCCGCTGTATGCGCCGAGAACTGTGTACGAGCAACTTGAGGAGGCAACTATTACCCACAAGGCTGTGGTTGCGGTCATCGAGAGACACGTAGCTAGCGCCCTTTTTTCGGAGCTTTGCTCGATGCGATTCGGAACCGGTGAAGCAAACTTGGTCGGGCGGAGATGCAGAACATGCCATATTCCTACACGCCCATCCAATCGGCCTGCGCCAATCGTGTTACTCTTGCATCGGCACCATGTGAAGCGTATCTTCATCATCATCAGCCGAGACAACCGTGCGCCTCGTGTCTATCACCGTGTTTTCGTTATCGGTATCATATTTTTTTTCCCCTTTGTTCCTGACCTTTGGTTGCACGCCGACGTGTCCATGACCGCCATGTCCATACCCATAATGTGGAGTATCACCTGAAGCAGGCTGACTGACCGTGCCAAGTACCAGCACCTAAGCATACAAAAAAAATCTATCATACCATTTGATGTAACAGTTTTCTCGACATTTTCTTCACCGTGGTATCATTCGGTTTCGCATTCCACCAATAAGCGGCATATGCGCGCAACTCTCTCTGCTTATAATGCAATGCAAATCCGTTCCCCCCATGTGTCTCGTCCTATTCCCCCGCGAAAACAAAGCTGCAAGCCAAGGCGGGCGCGCAGGATAGAGTGAGAGTTTCGAAAAGGCGACTACTGCGATCCAATAAATTAGATTCGATTTACATGCATTCGCCCATCCCCTGTGGCTGCAGCCACTCAGCGGTATCGAAGGCGTATGTAGGCCCGACATGGCATCCTTGCGCACCACGACTGAAGATCGATGAGCCCAGATGATGAGTCACATTCCCATCGAAACCCTTTCATTGCTTGTTCCCGCTTTTCGCCTGCCTTGCCTGCCAAAAATTGTCCGCGAACTCTACTACGCACTCTATAGCATCCCGGCCATCTTGTTAGTTGGCACCGCCGCCCGCGCTTGGACCCGGCCGAAGTGGAGGGACCCCGTCCCTTCTTTTCGGCCGCTAACGCAACTGGAGCCGAAGCACTCAAGCAAACCTGATTCGGCCCCTAGCGCACGTTGGGCCGACGACGAGGCCCCGGATAAACCCTGACTCGGCCACTGGCGCCTAGGCGACCGAAAAGGACAGTCAGTCCCGGTCGCCAGCACACAAATGGGCCGACTATTGTTTTTCGCTGCAGCCGGACCCTTCTAGAACCCCATGCATATTGGGCAAGAAAGCTTGAGCCATAATCTTGCGCAGGACGCAAGTCAGGCAGGCAGGCGACAGCAGCAGCAGCACCACCACCACCGCGACATCTGACGCATGACGTAGGGCCAGACATGTTCTCTCCGTCCCCGTACGCCTCTTTGTAGATCATGGCTGGCCTGGGTGTTCCCGTCCTAGCTGGTGCCATGGCTGATCGACTCTTTGATGTGCGGACGACAAGAAGGAGGGACGGTACATGGTTTTATAGGAGTCCTGCAGCGGATCATCGTTTGATTACGTTGAAAACCTGTCTGTTGGTACACTGCCGTGTTACTATAAACCGGACTGTGAAAATACGTCAGAGGCTGGAAACTCTGTTCTGCTTGTACTGTTGGCATCCCCATGCTGCACCCGAGTCTGGTTGATATCGCTCAACAGCCACAGTTGATTCCTGTCAGTTGAGGCGGAGAGTTGGTGAATAGCCGCGGCTTAAATCTGCTCTGAGTGGCTGCGACAAAGTTCCGGCCATTGGCCGTAATCATGGGCGCTGCGGCGGCGGCCCATAACAACCTGGATATGGCCATTCGCTCGCAACTGCCCTCGAACCCCTGTATAGGAAATATCCGGGCCTGAGTCAATCAGAATCTAGAAGGAACGCAGACAGGCCTGTTTTTTTTCTTTTGCCTTGACCGTGAAACCAAACTGGGTCATGGGTGTCATCGCAGCCTGACAAGGGGCCGGCGGCAAACCGCACCCCGGGTTGCAACCACGGTCAACCAATAGCTGTGTATGGTGGACAGGCCTGGCGCAAGCAGCTGGATGTGATGGTTGCCGGCATTGACGGAACATTTGCCTCATTGGCCCGCGGGAATAAAAAGATCTAGGCAGCTGTGTTTGGTTGTTATTATTCCTGTTTGCCCCTCTCCCCTCTCCTCTCAATGCCAAGAACGGGGCAGGTAGGCATATCCAGAATCCCCCCCACCGACCCGACCCGGCCACGGGAACGGCAACGGCTGCCAATTGCAACTGCCGCGACGGATCAAAGAGGGCGTCAATCAGTTTTTGACAGGGGGCGTCCCGGACACGTCAGATAGCTGTGGTATGACCGAAGCGGCGCATGTAGGGGAGGGTTGCGACGGCGGGCAAACCCATCAAGAAAGCAGATCTGGTAGGGGTGGCTGCCGGCGCTAAATCTGCCTGCCCTGGTGCATGGTGCAAGGGAAGCCGTCTAGCTATGCGCTTCTCCCATCTGCCATCTGCGTCATTCAGCTTTGAGCCTCATGCGGAGGGAGGGTGGGGACAAAAAGAGGGAAACCATCGTGGCACCGTCCGTGATTGATAATCGTCGGCCAAGAGCGTGAATCCACTCGTATGCACGCTCTTCACGCACGCTGGAATCCAGTTGCATGGGATAACAGGTGGAGGAGGAGGGGCTGGCTGGCTGCCAGGCATTGCAGACAGTTGATTCACATTGCGCCAATGCAAATGCAGGCCTCCGTGTTCCCACACTAGCTGAGCCATCGTCAAATTAAGCTACTGACCGGTCGAGTCGCACCCAACGACATGAACCACGGTTGTGTGTGGGATCTATCCTACACCGTGGTGGATGTCCACGTCCCCTGCCATAAGAGGAACTTGACGACGACAACGGGTCGTTTGAGAAATATTTGCGACAAGAATCCTCTTTTTTTTATCGGAGTTCGCCGACGGACGGATGCTGTGTATTCGTACGAGGCTGTGCTGGTGAGTGATTTCGCATTCCAGACTGATGCGGTGTATAGTCGCTCCAACCACGGGAACCGATACATCAACAAGACATGGTATGGCCTCAGAACTTTGGCTTCAGCATCAATTTAGAGTGGAAGGCTAAACGACCAAAAAAACCTGTTCGCTGTCACATTCAGATCCAATCACATATTGGTGCTTTTTCCGTCCTGGTCTGCAATCGGTATCTGTCGCCGGGTCTGCTCAAAGGGCCATCCATCCATCGCCAGAGTGGCAAGCCCAGTCTTGGTGCAAGTGGAGATTTTGGTAGGATTCCGCCAAGTTCCCACCGTCCGTGGCCTGTGCGTGGCCACCACACGGAGCTGACTGGCTGGAAGAATCGAAATCGCTTCCTGGGGCTGAAGAGAGAAGTCTACGCGCGCTGAGCTCTTTGGGTCGTGGTCAGCCGGTGCTAGGGAGGCTAAACTCTCCCGGCGACGGTCCATCTCCAAAAAACACACTCCGAGCAACCGCGCAGCTAAAATGCCCATCGGCCACCTCAAAAGGTGGTATCGGGCATAATCCGCCCATGTGATCCACCTGGTTGACGCTAACTAGCTAGCGTTGTTGTCTCACTCTGTGCGAAGCTTGTTTTCCCTCTTCTCAATGCACTTTTTTTTTTGCATTATATTATGTTGGGCCTCGCGTATTGTGCCCCAAAGCAGAAAACGGCCAACGGTCCGCCTGTTCAACGGACGAGAGATTGAGAAGAAAGAAAACGAAGGTGGAAGGAGAAGCCGACCAGTTGTTTCTTTTATTTATTTGTATATTTTTTTCTTGCTTCTTTTTCTTTTGAACAAAAGGAAAAAAAAAAAAAATAACGTTCCCTGTTTTTTTTTATCCCTCCGCCGGCCAGCCTTCAGATGACCAGGACAAGACGCATGCGAATGATTGGACGTCGTTGACGCCTCCCCCAAAGGCTACGATTTTGGCCATCGTGCACACAATGGGGAAATTCAAAGGCCGGAACGCCGTTGCATGTGTACCGTGCCACTCCCAGAAACTCAAATGCAATGGTGGTATGACTCTAGATGCCTCATGCCAAGTCTAATTGATATCAGTTATTTAGATTTCCTCGTACAGGAACTCCCTGCGAGCGTTGCGTGGCCCGTGAGCGCAACTGCGTCTACCCAGAGAAGAAGAGGTACCTCTCTGTTCCCGAGAGTTATATCCGGGACCTGGAGCGCGAGGTCAACCTCAGCCGCCAGTCGGGATCGGCCTCGACCGACGGCGAGTCGTCCGCCTCGGCCACTTCTCGCCCGAGCTTCCCAACGCCCTCGGACCTGGTCGAGCCGATTGGTTCTTCCCAATCTATCGACGGCATCGCCGCCAGGACCCTCCTGCACCAGTACTCCAGCACCGAGCGCTTCATCCAGAACCTCAAACAGGTTTCCTCATCCATCGAACCACATGCCCAGCTGGACTTTCGCCTATCGCCTGATCCGCAAAAGGAGAGCTCCTATACTCACCTGAGACTGCGGTCTGAATCTATGCGTACGTCAACAGATTGGGCTCTGAAGAAAGTCTGACCCCGTCCACTTACGCGTACTTGTGATTAGAAGCAGAGGCCACCATCAAGTTTCCTCCGAGAGAGCTGGCCTTTCACTTGCTCAAGATTTTCGAAGACATTTTTTGCGACTATCACTGGTTTCTGCGGGTTGACTTTCGTGAGCGTCTGGCTTTAGTGTGCGATGATCCAGTCAGGCTATCTCGAGACCGCAACTGGCTGTGCCGGGCATCGGTTGTATTTGCTCTCGCACAGACGTTCCTATTCAACAACCGCAACGTGGGAGCCATCGATGAAAGCACTCAGATGGTGACGGGCATGGCTGAGACTTTTGCATCAATGCTACCGCCCGGCTCGGAATTATTCGAGCAAGCCCTTGTTCTCTACAAAACGTCGTCAGAAGAACCTCTTCCTGAAGATGTAGAAGTGCTCAATCTCATGGTACGTGGCACAGCGTGTCCGCGTTTGGGGGTGTTGGTGGCTAATGCACCAAATGTAGGCCTTTTATTGCTACTCACTTAACCGCCGAAAAACCGCCTTCACCTACTCCAGCCAGAGTATGACGCTAGCAAAGCTCCTGCATTTGGATAAACCGCTGCCTGAGCTGTCGCCTAACAATATGTCGCAGAGCATCAGAAACCCCGAAGTATTGAACGAGCACCGCAAACGGCTTTGGTGGGCGTCTTATTGCATGGACAGGATGGTTGCTACTGAGCTGGGCTTACCTCCGACTCAAGAGAGTATACCGGCCAGTGTTCAGCTCCCTTCCAGCGCAAATATCTCTCCAGATCACCTGGACCAATTTTTCGATGCTCATGTATTGGTCGGCCAGGCGCAGATATGCGAAATCAAGCGCAAGGTAGGCGATTCCATCGCTCAAATGCTGCAGACGGAGGATGAGGATGAGATTGCAAGCGTTGTTCTGCCATGCTTTGAGATGCTGCTGGATTGGAAGCACAACTTGCCATCATATATGGTGTTTAATTTCGAAGACGGTATTCCATCCGGCATGTTTCGGCTGTCGTCATCGAGAGGCATCGCATCGCTATATTTACGTTACCATCAGGTGAGTTACATATCCGAAATCTACAACCCCTGGCGCTAATGGTCTTTTAAGTGCTTCACCATTATTCTAAGGACGTTTTATCTCAAAGAGCTGTCAACTATCGTGCAACAACAGGATTCGGATTGCCGACTTCCCAAGTACGAAGAAAACTCTGCGACAAGCAGAAAACTGCGGCATATTAAAATCCAATGCCTTGACGCAGCTCGATACAGCTGTCGAATAATCCTAGATTTACAGAAATCTGATCAACTTGGTCAAACACCTGCACCCTATCACGCGTAAAATACTAACATTTTCGCAGCAAAATTCGGATACTGGGATTCTCTTCACGTTTTTTCTAGCCTGGCAATTCTGTCACTCTCGCAAATTACCACGCTCAACTATGGATCCTCTTACTCTTCGGAAAACGACAAGACGCTTTATTCACAATGTCGAACGATACTGGAACACATGGCACAGGCTGGGAATCCGGCTGCCAAAGAACACGAGACGTTCCTCAAAGACGTTGAAGACATTTCCATTAAGATATCCGCGACGCTTGAGAGTCCGCCCGCTCATGCAAACCAGATCTGGGATGCGGCGCTCACCTCAGTGGAATTACCGTTCGACGAGGGAACAGGAGATCAAATGTGGTTCGATGTGGATTGGAGGAATCTTTTGAACTTTGATACATGATAACATACGTTTTTGGGGCCGCTATGGGATTTTTGGACATGCGCTCCAGCTTTTTAAAGCAAATTACAGAGCGAGAGTATTGAGATATGATGCAGCGCATATATCTGTCACGATGAATCAATTGAACATGCCTGATTGGGCAGTTTGAAGTCACTTATTCTATTCCTGTTCGATATACGCATTTAAACTGATCTGTTAGCTGATGGACATTTAATAATTGAGACGCATGAGATATCCGGACGTACTGGATAAACCTGCATCTTTTCCCAGTCCCAGACTCCAGAGGTGTAGTAAATGTCCTGCTTCAACACATCGAGTATTTCTTCCAAGGTGTCGGCGCGGCCAATGATGGCGCTCCCGTGGATGTCCAGCGTGTCGCCTTTGGCAGGACCGTGTAGTGTGGCACCACCCATTTGTAACAGGCCCGATTCAACGTGCTTGGCCACATTTTTTATGTGGAGGCTTCTGCTTGTTATTGGAGATTGGTTATGGGCGGGCGGCATTTCTTACTCTCGAATTTGCATCCGCTTTTCCAGCGCGCCTTCAACATCGGGGATGAGAATGATCCACTCCATCTTAGTTGGAGAAGCCATGGTTCTGGATTTGTCTATTGACTATTGTAATCTCGGGCTCCATTGATTCAACTAAATAGTGCAGTGGATCGATGACTGTGGTCCACACCTGCACCCTTGCGCCCAAAACGACGCCTTACAGCGCGCCCAAGGTGGGGCGTTGATGGAGGTGAGTACGCCCTTTCATTTACTTCTGGGTTCAGACACAAGCGGTTGGCTCAACCTGGGGGTTCAGGAACCAGGCCACAGAGGTGGCATACAAATATTGTCCAACGATATGTCTGATCGTGAAAATCTTGTCACCCTGACCAAAAGAACACGCCCTATCATACCACCCAAATCTCAACGCAAACTATTACCGCTTTCACATCTCCAAGATCCGAATCCAATTACTGTTGGCTGAACATCTAAACACCCTTCGCTCCACCCGTCCAACCTTTCTCCCTTACCTGTTTGGTTTATTATGGGTCTTGGACTTTTTCCCTATTGAGTGGACTGGAAACCTTTAGCGGTAGAGTGAGTGTTGATAGGGGTGCTGGTAGTATCCGGAACCGCTGTCTAAGTGCCATTTTATATGGTGGTAAGTGAGGATGCGTTGGTAATATTTCATATGTCCTCTGTCAGTGAGAACAGCTTTTCATTCAAGAACATCATTGGTGGTTGGCACAAGGTCAAAAACAATGATAATGCATATGATGAGACTCTTGCCTAGCCTTTCAGCAGTGACCACAATGACGCGAATGCGATGAACCGCCTCTCAAAAGGCTCTCGAGGTTTGGTGCCGGCCTAAGTCCATCACTGCGTTACGTTCAGTGAGGTATAGAGTCTTCTGTTGGCTGAAGCTTTCGTAAACCTTATTTCTGTACCTAGAAGTCTGATCTTCATAGTTTTTCATGATGCATCATGAAAGGCTCGACCGTTCGATATTGCAGGCTCGGTTGAGCCTGTCGCGTGTTTTATTTTGACTAGAAGTGAAT
The DNA here is from genome assembly GCA_022837005.1 of Calonectria pteridis. Taxonomy (NCBI): domain Eukaryota; kingdom Fungi; phylum Ascomycota; class Sordariomycetes; order Hypocreales; family Nectriaceae; genus Calonectria; species Calonectria pteridis. The sequence goes on from JAKZGU010000044.1 coordinate 174,983, forward strand.
CTTCTAAGGCGTGAGTTGGAATGCATGAGTCTTCACAAGGTAGTAAGCATTTTTGAAGGGGAGCCAACAGTGGGCTCAGTTTGGTCAAAGACGTAGCAGCCATTATACAACCCATGCGCTCTCACGAAGTTTGGTTACGCCCTACTCAAACCCTGAGAACATGTCTCTTTTGAGCTCGCCGCAGACCTCTATGGCCTCATGAAAGCTTAACCGCCGGCACCAGTAGGCCGTTGACTCAGCCCGGTACCAAGGTTCAATAACCTCTTTGAGGTAGAGACGGTTTACCGCAGTCGAGTTATTTTGGTTACTGTCACAAGGCTGGGCAGGAGTCTCATTGTTCCTAGCAGGCACGCAACAACGGGGATACCAGCTCGGGAGCAACTGGATAGAGATGAGTCATTAAAAATGCCGAGATTTTGCACATTTCGATACCCTATTCGCGACTTTTTAAGGAAAATCTCGATGATACGGAGTTTCTTCTGCATCAATACCGCCTATGGCGAAGTTGAATCTCAATATTGCTTATGTGTCATATAGTTGTGCATTTATTCGACCATTCGTTTAGACCCCGTTCCCCCCACTAACAAAGGATGAAAAGAAAAGGAAACGACCATTGGGAAATCTTTCATTCACGGGCTATAGCCAAGGTTTGAGCAAGCTACCACTGTAACTCCAGAAGGCTTTGACCAATGAAATCTAATGTGTACCTTTGTTATGACCCAGAGGCTCTAGGGCAAAGCTAGGAACACTCGATTAGCAATAAAGGTCTAAGCTAAGACTAAGTAGAAGCCATAACCCTCAATTTATTTGCTAGCTAATCATATCTTAGGCTTTGTTATTTAACTAAATCATATCATCAATCAATAACCATAGTCCACTCCTGCACCTTTGCGCCCAAATGACGCCTTATAGGGCGCCTAAAGTGGGGCGCTGGTAGAGGTGAGGATGCCCTGCCTAGTTGGCGCTAAACAAAGCTAAATTACTGATGCGAATGAGGGCCTGTCACTGTCACCGTTTGGAGACAACAGGGCCATTCTGTGTGAGACTGCAATATTGACACGGCGTAGTTCGATGCGGGAAGTCAGGAGCGAGGAGACATAGCGCTAATAGACAAGAAATTGAACGATAACCGTACTGTCGCTCCAGCTGCGACATCTTTTATTATTTTTTAGAAACACCTTGCACAAGACGCTTTTCCAGGTCTGTCGCAAGAAATGCAACTTGAGAATCTTCGACAATCCCGTGTTCCCAAGTAATCGAGATGACCAACGGTCCACCTCGCACACTGACAGCACCAAAAGCAACCGCCGGCCCGTTCGCCATGCCACACTGCGCAAAGATGAGTCGCTCCAACGACAAATTTTCACCGCTTTCAGCTCCAGCGGATATCGTACCGAGGTTGGACAACTCGAAACTGAGCTGGCTTCTCTCTTTCAGCTGGCCTCGGCAGTGCGCCCATATGTCCTTCACCTGGGCGTTGTAAGCGAGAGGGCAGTCTTGCGGATACCGCTCCAGTTCCTTCTCAATATCGGCGCGAAACTCGCGAGCTAGATTGATGATGTGCGAGAATTCTTCGGCAGAGTGTGGTTCGCTCTTCCGAATGCCTTCCAGCATGGCCTTTGTGGCGTGGCCAGTCATGAACGAGACGTGGTCGACGATAACCAAGGGGTCGGTCTTTGTGAAATCGCGGACCGAAAAGGGTATGATGCTGCGGAAGCCACATTCTTCCTCAACGAGATTGCATAGCGAGGCGCAAAAAAGACCGTAGAGATACCCTGTCAGCGTGACTTTGTTTTCCTTGCATGTTCGAAGGACTTGGGCGAGGTCGTCAGGAGGGATTGTCACAAGCCGAACTCGCGATCTAAAGTCGTCTATGGATGGCAGAGGGCCTTTGGTACCCGCCCAAATCTCCTCTTGGATAGTGGCCTCCGCCTTTGGGGCAGGCGTGGGAAGCGTGATGAGCTCCTCAATCTGTGGGGGTGGAGGAGGCACTTTATCGAACACGATGGGCCACACGGGTTGTTCTGTAATTTTCGATGCTTCCGTAAAGTTGTTCATGAGCGACAAATGGAAGGCCGCGTTACTTCGACCATCGGCCAAGGCATGGTGGGCGAAGAAAACCACATAAATCTTTGATGGAGCTGGAGCAACACTGAGCTCGCCATGCAGCACAATCGTCCTCCAGGCTGGTTTGAGGGGCGTCCACAACTTGGAAAGTGCTGCTTCTAGTTCCTGGCATACGGCTGAGTCCAGATCCTGCGAGCCATCAACTTGAACAAAGTCCATCACATCGTCGCGGTGAATTGGGTTAATCGCCTCATATCCTGCAACCGAGTCATCCCCTGACTCATTTGCTGGTCCATACGCAAGAGCCGGGTGTTGCTTGATGGTGGCTTGCACGCCCCTCTCTAGAGTAGCATAGATCCAATCCTTTGCCGGCTGACCCGACGGTGGTGAGATGGAGTAGACGCCTGCTACTGATGCTGACCGATATGTTCCTTGGGCATGTCTAACAGAGTAGAATTTACCCATAATACCTGCATAATTAAGCAAGCTCATCAGCACTGTATTTTGATGCCTAAAGGGCTAAATGAAGAAGCGGGCGTGAAGCGATGGCCTCAAATGAACAGTCAAAGGTCTAAATATGAGAAATCGCTCACCAAGAGGTACGGGCGCCATTTTGGCCACTGCGACAAAGACAAGCGACGATGAGAGGTTAATGATACAAGATTCAAGTTGATGATGGAATGAGGTACTTAAATACCAGAGGGTTTAGCCTAGGGCGTGGATGATTGCTTAGTGGCACGTAACCACTAATGAGCGATCAGCCAAGAACTGAGGTGGGTCTGTCCTCTGTCCAATAACTGAGCCAACATACAAACTCTGTATTGGCTGTTATTTAATCAGATGGGACCGGAGCTTCAGGTCTGTGTAATTGGTTTCTGAGATCCGAATGCTCAATAATGCAGGCCTCGGGATTTGATGCTGTTCAGTCGATCAAGAGAGCCAAAGAACACTGTACATGCACTTCGAGATGATTGTTCGTAACGGCATCATTTCATTTTCCAGCAACAATCCACAATCTATCCACACATTCCTATAATGGATATTTGGACATCGCCCTAACAAATGGCAAGGAGCTTGCGGCCGCCGAGAAGAAGGCGACCAACGGCGTATATCAGAAACGACGCCAGATAGGCCACCCCAGAAAATATTATGAGATGCTCATATGATCCGTCTTTTCCGTCAAGAAGTGCTCCCGCAATTGGAATCGCGATGCATGTACCAAAGCTCGCCAGGGTATATGCTGTTCCGCTTCTCTTGCCGTAATCCTCAGTCTTAACAACTCGGCCAACGCACACTGGAGCGAGGCTCATGGATGCCCCGGACCAAAAGCCGAATAGAACCGCGAAAGATATCGTCATGGCTTTTCCACCATTGGCCGAATACCAAAGACCCAAGATCAATGACATGCAGCTTAATGTTGTCAAGCACATGGTGTTGACCAGCCCGAACCGATCCGCCAAGTAACCCGGCAAGACGCGACCGGGAACCGCCCCGGCATTGAGAAATGCGCTGAGCAGATATGCGTTCTCACGGCTAAATCCAGAGAAGATCCCATACAAGCAAATGTACGTGTTGGGAATGACAATGGAAAATTGAGTGAGGACAATTCCAACAGCCATGGTAGCGTATTTGGGGTCTTTGAGTCCCTTGAAGTCAATGGACCAGCTGGCCTTTTTATTTTTCGGAAGCCTTTTCCGTAATAGGCAGCATGCGATGGCCACATGCACGGCGCAAATAAGCGCAATCACTCTCATCGTCCATGCAAACCCGATGCGAGGAGCAAGGTAGCGGAAAGTGAGGGGAATCCACACGCCTCCAACACCGCCAGCGGTGAATGCAGCCCCCGTGGCAAATCCTCGTCGCTTATAAAACCAATGGCCGATCGTGGAGATGCTTGGGTTGAATAGTAGAGATGCTGATACGCCTCCGAGAACGCTAAATGTGAGAAAGAATTGGTAGTACTCTGCAAAAGTCAGTGTGCGAAATGAGTAAGTGGGGATTTCCATCACCACTTACCTTGTGAGAAGCTGACCAGTACCAAAGCAAGAGTAATTCCGACCGATCCAGGTATAATCAAAAGCCGAACATCGTAGGCATCAAAGATGGGTCCTGGTGTTTTGTTAGCGTGGCGCGAGGCAGGACTGTTACATCTACCGACCAACTTGTGCACCGCAGAACAGCAAGAAGAAGGAATACCCGCTGAATATCCAACCAATGGTGGACTTGGACATGTCTTTGAGTTGGTGCTCGCTCACCCACGCTGCCAACACGGCCATGGAGTTCAAAAGGCCCATTGATGGGCTCATGGCGCACCATGCGCCCAGCACGACCAGCCATGCCTGTCTTCCTCCCTCAGGATACTCTGAAACGCCTTTTTCGGATTTTTCAAGATTCTCAACGTCTAATTCACTTGATGAGTATCGATAGTAGTGGTCTGGGAGGTGAATTCTCACGGTCACATGGCGACGGAGGCTGCTCTGGTTTTTCGCTCGTCGAGCTCCGGTCTGAATCCTGCGCTTCCATATTTTTACAATCACAATATTGAGTCTGCGATTAAAATGCAGAGCAGAAGCACCGGCAGAGGAAACTTTGAAGGAGAAGTCGGTCTGAAGGTGGCTTAGACCGGCCAAATAAATAAAGGCCCGGAAATGTCTGAGACCTTGTTACGATCGAACTGCCGCATCCCGGTGGAACACGTGTTTGGAGACTTTACGTAAAATACACAGCTTTAGCTTCTCGGCATCGCCTGAGTCGACTGCCGAAATAAAGAGATGCAGTTAGCGTGGCATTGGCAAAGCAATGATTCGCACGTGAGGTCCAAGCCGTCCAAGCCGTCCAAGCCAACTCCACAGCCCGACCTGAGCATAGCTAAAATAATGCGAGGCCGCATATAAAAATTCCACAAAAATCACTTTTATGCTTGCCGAGTGCCGACTATGGTCTGCACGGATGTCTCCCTTCTGTCTCATTGAATGACACAAATGCTGGTATGGAAGTGCGTCATGACTCGCAAAGCAGAATTCTCCGATCTCGAAGGGGCCATGGGAAATGGTAGTTGCCGAAGCAAAAATAATTTCCAATGGCTGAGACAGCCCATCACAATTTGCCCTAGCTGCGAGTCGGTTGGCGGAACACGTTCAAAGCGTGGCTGAAGCTGACGCCTAGTGCACTACTAACGGTTCAGGTCAGCGGTTCAATCAAGAGCATTCGTCTACACAATAGGTTCAGCTAAGAAAACAAGCTTTACCAGGCAACTAAGCACGGTTAGGCAGCTGCAATTATCAAGTATTATATGAACCACCTACACTTCGGCGCTGCTCGTCATGCACATTGATGGCATTTCCCGAGACGTGGCTTTGTAAAGGACGGACTGCGGCTGAGTCGAAGTCTATAGGGTAGGCAAAGAAAGGGGGAGGCGGGCAAAGACCGCTAAGCGAGATCAACAGAGTGCCGAGAAAAGCCACGAGAAGTACAAGAGAACGATTTTCTCCACTGACCATCATAGCCCGAGCGCTTGTGCTTACAGATCTATTGGGTCTTTAGAGGAGAAAACTTGGAAGCGACTCGGTATTAATCCTGCATTGCAAACACCTGTACTATTCTCGACTCGTCTCTACCCCACCGGAGCCGTTGATCTAGACGCGATCAAGATTGGTCACTAGGTGGAATCACCTTCCCATCAGTCAAATTCCCGCTTGCGTCAAATTCGCCCTGATGGCGATGTCCACTCGGCAGCGTCAACGTGCCTTGGCGATGGCGACCACCGACAAAGGTGCCCTCGCGAATGTCGCCATTCTCGTACCAAACTTTCCCCTCGCCGTTAAGGAAACCATCTTTGAACATGCCGACTCGACGCTGCTTCCCTCCAAAAATGATCTCGCCTTGGCCCGTAAGCTTCTCGTCAACAAAGCAGCCCGTCTGTGTGTCTCCATTGGGAGATGTGGTTTTTCCTTTTTCTAACTTGCCGTCGAGATTAAAGCTGCCCTCGTGTACATGGCCCGTTGGAAGGGTGAGTGTACCCTCGTGATGGCGGCCGCCAGCAAATGTGCCTTCGCGAATGTGGCCATTTTCATACCAAACCTTGCCCTCGCCGTTTAAAAAGCCTTCCTTGAAAACACCCTTGCGACGCTGACCACTCGCGTAGACTACCTCACCTTCGCCGTTAAGCTTGCCATCGACAAATGTCCCTGTTCGTGTCTCACCATCAGGCGAGGTGATATTCCCATTTGTCAAGTTACCGTTCATGTCGAAACTGCCCTCGTGCCGATGCCCCGTTGGAAGTGTGAGAACGCCTTCCCGATGGCGGCCACCTTGAAAGGTGCCTTCGCGCCGATGGCCATTGGCATACTCTACCTGTCCCTTTCCTTCCATAAAGCCGTCATGGAAAGTTCCCGCGCGCCGTTCCCCATCAGGGCGAGTGAGTACTCCCCGACCGTGGAATTTACCATCTTTCATTTCGCCCACGTAGACGGATCCATCAGGGAACGTTTGTTTGGTTTCTCCGTTGATGAGCAGTTTTGCATATACATCTGGGACTGAGGCTATAAATTTTGATTCTCCCGGGACGGGTTCGGAGGGTCGTCTTGCAGGTGCTTCATTGAGTTCGCGGAGGATGCGCCCGTAAAGCTTTTGGTCACAGTCGACCTTTGCGGAGACGTTTTGACGCAATTTTTCAATGCTGCCACGGATGTCCTTCAGTGATCCCTGAGCTTTGTTTAATGCTGATTGAGACTCAGAATTTGGTGGCAGTTGGCTGGAGAGGATCGTCAACAGCTCGAGAGCCTTGAAGTGCAAATCGTGACGGACATCTGTTTTCCGCAAATAACACAGCGCAACTTCGCATGCCGGCCCAGGAAGCTTTTCTTCGTTTGTTAAGATGGATTGCTGTTGGAATGCGTCCATAAGTTCAAAGGCTAGAAGAGAGCCTGGTCTTTCCTTGAACTCGGTGGCTTTGTGGACGTGGCGTTGCATCTCCGGGGTTTGCCAGGCGCCAATCAGGTCCTGCGTCAGCGTCCGCATTGCCAGAAAGCCACTGGCTCCTGACTGTGCACTGCTGCCCAAAACAGATTGCCCGGAGCTGACCTTGCTCACGGCGTTCGCGAAGACGTCCCACGCCTGGCTCCAATCAAGCGAGGAGCTTTGCAGCGCCTCAATGGCGCCCATGAGATCGCGTCCATAGAGGCACAAGAGGCCACTTCCCAAGGATAGGCCGATGCTCAATGCAACGTCAGTCTTGGTACCATCGTTCTTTAGAGCCGACGTTTCCTTTGATACGCGTCGCATGAGAAATGCCACATTTGGATTGTCGTGTATGCGTAGATCGCGCTTGCAAAAGTCCTCCAAACGGCTCATGCAGTCTTGCAATATTTGGTGCGTGTCGCGCGGAATTTGAGCAACCGTTCTGCGCACAACCACCAAAGCTGACAGGATTGCGCGCAGCTGCAATTCCAATGACGCGCTTCCTTGTTGGTCGGTGTAGTGCGGCAGCTCTCGCTCTGCCAGCGTGCGCAAGGCTGCCACGGCAAAGCCGCCATCCACACCTTCACTCTCCAGCATGTGCCTAAATGTGTAGACATCTGCATCGCGCGCGTATCGAGCGGTAAGTACATTTGATAGGAGCTGTTGGCCATCGGCGCTATTGAAGACGCCCGGAATTTTGGTCACGAAGCGCCATGCGCTGTCCTCGGCATCCCCAAGACACAACGCCGACGTCGTGGTAGCCAAGGACGTATCCGACCCTCTCAGTTTCTGTGGCGAATCCGACGAGTTGAGTGACCGTTTGAATCTGCCCAGCATTTTTCGTTGTCCAGAGAGCAAAGTGCAGGAAAAGAACCCATGTCTAGCTTTGGGCTTCTCGACCCCCGCTTTCTCGGGCCAAGCTATTCAAAGGCCAAGCTATTCAACGCCACTTCCCATCATCTCAGCCACTATTTGGATTAGATGCATGCAGAGCATAGCGGCCACATCTAGCACGGCGCTTCGTTACAGTCGGAAAAGTGCATGGCCTTGACACGAGGCGAAGTGATGTAATGCCGGGCTTCATTTGGTTCGCAATATTGGCAGGGCATTGCCCCTACTGCCAATGGTTGCATTAGACCCTGCACCCTGCCTAATATGCAATTGAGCTGATCCTTATTGGATCCAAAGACTATCAATGGCATGTCATCACGCCGCCTCATGGACGCCTCGTTTTGGTGATGCTCCAGTAAATGCTCAGAATTTACCTGTCCCAGCCCGTGGATGCTGACGTGGATCCATAGGAGATGCTGGGATTAGAACAGGAGGACACAGATAGCCCCCTTGTGTGTCAGCTTTTTGTGAGGCAACTGGCAGCCGCGTGAGGCTCCAACACGCATTTGCGCCGCGTTCATCACGCCCTGATCTCGCAGAGCCCCGCCGCTAAAATTTCAGCTCTTCTTCTTTTCTTTCTGTTCTAATCCATTTCGACCATAACATTCCTACCTTCCCACTGCTAGTCCTTCCAAACACCGCCAATATGCCTTCAAATTTCGGCACATATGAAGCAGACGTCCGACGGCTATATATAAATGAGAGCAGAACAGCGAAGGAGACAGTTAACATCATCAACAATCAGTACAATACGCATTTTACGTACGTAGAGCGTCCTCGATAGATTCCAAGGCTCACAAGTGAGTAGGCAACGCCAGTTCAAAGCACACTTCGGTGGATTAAAGAAGTTGCGGGCCCAAGAATGGGTAGCCATTTTTTCTAAAATCCAAGATTTAGGGTCGGCAGGTCAAGAATACAGTCTTTATTTTCTTGGTCGGAAACAAAGCCGCGAACGCATCCAAAGAGCTTCCCAACAATACAAAAATGAAGTTCGAGCCCCGAGGGCTGATGTTGTCGGTTAGATCACACTGTATCTGCTGTGTTGAATGCGAGGCTGATTGTTTTCTAGATTTGGGCATCAACACATACAACGAGCATCGCATAGAGATCCGCTGGGAGGGGGCTAGAAGCAACAATGACCGCCCTGCTGCTGGATTGGCTCCACCATGCCCAACATCCAGTGTGGAAACCGAAATTTGTAATGATCCCGCTATTCTCAACATCGATGCAGAAATCCTGGATTTTGACTTTAGCGCCTTTGAGCCTTCCTTGGATGTTAGCTTGGAGATAGAGAACGATGTCCTGATGGCTGAGGCTGAAATAGGCCGGATATCGTCTGTCCACGAATTTTCACCGTCTCAATTCTTATCGATAATATCAGGGGAAGGAGAACTCCCTATAACCAACAGCACGCAAATTTCCACGAACAGACAACACACAACGCTCCACACGGTAGGACAGAGTCCTTTCCAATCACTTCTACTTGCTGAGTCATTTTGGGACTTGTTAGGTAATGGCTGTTGATTATGAATTCCTACGACGCTTTGCTGACCTGTGCAAACCAGAGATCTCTAATTTCTTCCCTGATCTGAAAGATGCAAACACCTTCGTGGGATACGAACCTCAGGTCATCATAGGCCATCTGACCCATCAGTTGATACCAAGACACGAGAAAGGCTGGCTTGCTTCGCATTTAACTAGCATGAACCCTAGGTTAGCAGGCTGCGCTGACAAAGCAGCAGACCGAGTTCAAATCATTTTGAATGGTCTACGAAGAACTCAAAATGATTTCAATTTTTCAAATGCAGATCAAGAGCATCAGCCATTGTTTCAGATATTTTCTCTTGTTGCATACCTCATCTCCAATCATGAAATTGATGACAACCACATCAGAAACTTTCTCCAGTGGATTCTCGACGAACATCTACTGGAGAAGTTAGGCAGGTTTCTCCAGCAAGCATCGTCTTGTTCACAACTCCTTCTGCAGAAGACTTTGCAGCTTATAAATCGAGTCCAATTACCACATGGGATGTTGTGGTATTCTGGCAATTTACCGAATTTCTTCGAGGCATATCCTAACGAAGGCCTGGCAATCGTCTCCTTAGCAGAGGCAAGAGTGCTTTCTGGGGAGCTCGGATATTCAATTCTAGTAGATGCTGTAAGGGCCAATCACAGGTCGTCGAGATCCTAATTGGCCGGGGCGTACAAGTGAGCAGGGATCGTTTGGAGAAGGATCATAAATATTCACCATTGATTGAAGCTTCGAAACACGGGTTCGAAGATATTGTCAAGATTCTGATCAATCTCGAGGCCCATGAGCAATGGATTGGTGACACTGAAGAATTGAGTGAGGCTCTAGTCGAGGCTTTATCACATCGTTATTTTCAGACGGCGAGGATTTTGCTGGAAGCCACCAGCAAAGTTGAAGTTAGACCGGAGATGCACAGCATGCCTGTTTTCCAACAACTAAATGAATGCAACCCAGAACTATACGAGACATGGAAGAGCAAGGCAAGCTTCGATCACCTGGAAAATGAAATCCTAATGAGTGCGGCGGAGCAAGGAAAGAGCAGTTTGTCAAGGGCCATCTATGACCGGGACATCTTCCAGAACCAAGATGAGATTTTGGAAGGCGTATTATGTTTTGCTCTCCGATGCGGCAGTGTCGGTGCTGTGCGAACGTTGCTATCCCGAGGCGTGGATGTCGAAGCCAACACATATCGGGCTTCTAATCGCTCAGATTCTTGCCCGGACCTTTTACTTCTGGTTCTGGATGCAGATTATCATGCCAGGGGTGACTTTCTCCACCTCTTACGGAAAGCTGGAAAACAGCTGCCAGCCCTTGATGTTCTCCAAGAATACAGTCGAAAAAACGGGCCCGGAATTTGGAGAGACTTAGTTGACGCAGGGTTCGACATCAATGCTATTGGTTCATTTGCGCTGGTTGAAGCGGTTCCAGGCGAGAATTTCATTTCCGCATGTGGTCGGCTACTGGATGCGGGGGCTGCCATTGATGGTTATGGCATGGATTATGGTATTGGTCACGATAGAACTTTGAGCTGCCTGCAAGCTGCTGCACTCAAGGGAAGCCTTGCACGGACTCAGTATTTGATGGAGCACGGTGCCGATGTCAATCTCGCAGCGCATGATGACGGTGGGTTCACGGCCCTTCAGGGGGCAGCACTCAGTGGGGAGCTTCCATTGTGGATTTCTTGCTTGAGGCTGGTGCTGATTGTACAGCCCCACCCGCCAAAAATGATGGATACACTGTGCTGGAAGCTGCTGCTGCCGCTTTCAATTGGCATTTTCAAACTGACATTTTGCTCGTCATTTTCAAAAAGTTGATTTCGGCCGGAGCACCACTGAATCGCCCCGATGGCACTGCTGGTCAGCTGTTGAGGCTATTGATTAAGGCGGATAGCCTGGACCGTTTGGAACTGGCACTCAAAGCAGGAGCGCGTCCAGAGGGCACAGCCGAGATGGAGGGCCTGACAGGGACTCCGTTGCAAATCGCTGCCTATATTGACTGCACAAAGGCTGTGCAACTGTTGCTTGACCACAACGCCGACATCGAGGCCCCGGCTCACCATTCAAAGGGTTTCACCGCTCTACAAGCCGCGCTCACCGATTCCTTCTACACTTATCCCGGCAGAGAGGAGAGGTTGAAAAGACAGGCTGAAACCATAGCCATTTTATTGAGGCATGGTGCAAACATACACGCTTCGCCAGGGGATGAATATGGTAGGACCGCTCTACAGGCGGTTGTGTCAGCTGAGGAACCCAATATTGACGCAGTTGAGTATTTGTTGGAACACGGCGCTGATGTCAACGCACTTCCAGCCAGGGTGGGCGGCATTACAGCATTACAGGGTGCTGCAATCAGGGGCCACATTCATATCGCTAAATCGCTTATTGGCCGAGGAGCCGACGTCAATGCGCCTGCGGCACCAGAACAGGGCCGAACCGCTGTCGAGGGTGCTGCTGAGCATGGTAGAATGGATATGGTAAAGCTTCTTCTGAGGAATGGGGCAAAAGATCACAATCGATTCTCAACTGCCATCAGGCTTGCCACCGAAAATAACCATTGGCATATTGCTGATTTGTTGAATCATCATTTGGACCAACTCGACCTCGGCGTTTTATTATGATTCAAAATACATTTCGCAATCGAAGAATTGGCAGAAGTTGTTCCAAAGTACTACTAATGCTCGTTCAAGTTTAATCCTCAAGATGAATCAAGCCATGAGCATGGTGTGATGCTCATCCAGCGAAAATGATATTGACAGCTCTCGGATTGATGACACATAGAAAGGATGAGAGCCTGTTGATGAGAGAGAAGGTTAAGAGGGCGGGGCAATATATTATCAAATAATGGTTGATTCAAAATTGAGTAGTGTTCTCCAATGGTTCTAGTTGGCTGTGTCCGTGTACTTAGTTGAAAACCTGTCACTCGGAGCTAGTTGAACACTAGTTTCTACCTCATAAAACCAAACTTTGGGCTACTGCATGCACAAGACGTGTTTAATGTCAAGAGGGGTACGGGATCTGGGATATTAGTAGTTGTTTATCTGGATTCCACATGCATTATTCTTCGATGACCACGCCCCATTCGTGAGATTCATTACCATACATGATGTCCTTGAGCCATCCCTTAATTAGTGTAGAGTATGTGGCATTCTCATCTTTCCGAGTTGTGGGAACCTGCAAGTCTCGCCCCTCAAAGTGAATCGCCGAAACAGGCGTGATGAAGTACTAATAAACCACATCAATTCGCATGTCGCTTGTACTTTTGCGAGGTTTACTCACTGCCGTTCCGGAAACGAATGCTTCGAGCAAACGATTCTCTTCCGACGCCTTGACCAAATCGTGCATGGTGAATTGTTCCTCTTTGGCTGCTAGTTTGTCTGCCAATCTTGTTCGAGTCAAGTCCAGCACCGACTGTCGCGTTACTCCTTCGAGGATGATCTTATCGGTCACGGGCGCTGTCAAGAGCTCCTCTTTCCCGGTCTCGGCGTTGCGAACCACGGCAAAGAAATTACTGGCGCCAGCCTCTGTTACTTGAGAGTCATTACCGAGAAGCCACAAAATTTGGTCGTAGCCCCTTGCACGGCAGTCAGTCAGAGACATGAAGCTCGGGCCGTAGTTTGCGCCGACCTTGGCATATCCAAATCCACCAGGCCAAGCGCGAGTTGCGCCATCTTCAGAGGTCAGTAGACGGAGCCCCGCGCTCGAGGAAGGCGTCGAGGAAAAGTCAGGCCAGGCAATCAACAAAATGAGAAGCGTGACTTCTTTCGGGATCTGCACGCCGATTTGGCGGCCGCTGCCGATTAGCGCGGGGCGAATGTACAGGAAGTTACCTGGTTTATCCCTGGGGAGCCATCCTGTAACAAATGTTAGCAGAATGACAACCAGCGATTGTGGCATTGGTTCGCACTCGGTGCATCCATTTTTACCAGAGCTTTGATCAACTTGACTAGCTCCACGTCGTCAAAGGCTGGAAGTGAAACCCGCTGCGAGCTCATGACGAGGCGTTTGGCATTTCGGTCGGGTCTGAACAGTCTCAACTTCCCATCAAATCCACGATAAGCTTTAAGGCCCTCGAAACACTGTGTTGCGTAATGAAGGCAGGAGGCGGCGGGCGAAATGGTAATGTCCCCGTATGGCTTCAATTCGGGTGCATCCCAACCTTTGCCTACAGTCCATTTGCAAGTGACCATGTGGTCAGAACACGAATTTTGCTCCCATAGCTCTGGGGAATCTGGAGCCGGGATTGGATTTGGGTTCGTGGTCGGGGTGACGATGAGCTTGGAGGCGTCGAGTGGCGCCTCTGTGGCGTCAGTTGAGGACTGCATCTTGGGACGGTTCGATCGGCAGACAGGACCGGGGACTGTGAGGCCAACTACGACGCCATTACAGAATCGCTTCTCCAATTCTTCAACGTTGGAAGTTAGAAATTACGGCCTCACGCTTTCAAATAGAGGGGGAGCAAGACAGGGATGCGGGGCAGTTGTAGGGCGCGGTCATGGTTAGAGTGCATTAGCTTGGGCGCGACCCCGCATGAGGCGCCGATGGCGATAAAGACTCACGCAATGTTTTTGCGCCCAGTGCGTGTGAAGATTCTGCCAAGCTACGCCCTACGATGAAAATTCAATGGATTCAGTTCGTCCGTCGTCGTCTCAAGAGCCGCTGTATCTCGCCAGTCACGCAAGCGAGGGCGCATCGCCACAGGAACAGACGCCTGTGAGCCCAAGCCATGGATTGACACGAAGCCCCACACCGGGGCTGTTCGCTACATCGTTCCATGGCTTCCGGGGTCATAAGAAACAGACCGCCCTGCGCCATGGAGATTCGCTGTGGGCGCAAAACACTACTTTTGCGGCACCGTTCATGATGCATCAACTCAATTCCATAGACAGACATTTAACAGCTTACAGCAAAGGGGGTACACATGATTCCCGTTTCCAGAATGAACAAATCTCAGCTCTGTCACCTCCTATACTCAGCCCAGGTGAGGCATCATCGACAATCAATGTATCACCAATCGAGTTCAATGCCGGGTTAGTCTTCCGGGGTTTCTCATTTTCGGCTGTTACATAGGATTAATAGCGTGCTAGGAATCGTTTCGAACTCCATCCTGCCTTTCAGGACATGACAGTTGCAACAGACATCGACTTGGGAGGCTTTGATGTCGCAAGCTCAAGAGAGGAATCTGATTCAGCGATATACAGAGAAGGCGTTCTGAGTGATTCAAATATCGCGTTAGGAATGTCACTCACAGCTCCATCCGACTCCTCAGTTGGCTCCGCTGAGTCATTCACATCTTCCACGCCCAGACGTAACAGGCGAAGAAGGCGGCGCAATGTAGGTGCACGAACTCGAGCCGATGACGAACCGAGCGAGAGGAAATACCAGTGCACCTTCTGCACTGACAGATTCAAAACCAAGTATGATTGGCAGCGACATGAAACGTCTGTTCACTTGAGTCTTGAGCAATGGCAGTGAGTTCTACTTCCAAGGGCCCGCAGCGACCCAGGAGCCAACACACCGCTGTGAGATTTCTGCATTTGCTAACAGGTGCAGATGTTCCAAATTTGGACCAGTTGTGCAAGAAACAGACGGAAGTACCTCGTGCGTCTTTTGCGGCGAATTGCACCCTGATCCTGAACATCACTCTCTGCACAACTATTCGCTCTGTTTGGCCAGGCCTGTGGATGAACGAATATTTCGTCGCAAAGATCACTTGCGCCAACACTTACGGATTGTTCACAACGGATCTTCGTTTGTAAAGAAAATGGAAGACTGGTTTTCTTCCATTGAGAGGGTCAATTCTCGCTGTGGATTCTGCGATGCCGTCATGACGAGTTGGCCAGAACGGCAGAAGCATCTCGCACGCCACTTCAAACAAGGAGCCGACATGAAGGACTGGGAGGGCGATCGGGGATTTGATGACGAAATCGACAACCTTGTTGAGAACGACATGCCTGCCTTCATGATTGGGGATCAGCGCAAGACGATGGAGCCTTTTTCGGCATCGCAAGCAAGCCACTACGCGGGGCCTTCTGAGTTGGATTTCAACAAGCTTGGCGGAGATATGGCCTTGCCGAATGAAGGCACTGCAAGTTTGGAACCATTCAGTCCACTAGCACCACACACGGTTGCAGTTCCTCACTCATATCGACAAGTGGAATCGGCGCTGCTCGTTCTCGTCAAGCACGAGCTCAGTAATGGCCGCGTGCCAACCGATGATGTATTGAAGAAGAAGACCAGCGATATTATCTTTGGCCCGGGTAACGATTGGGACCAGACGTGGGCCGACAACCCTCAATGGCTAGAGTCATTCAAAAGGAAGGCCGGTTTAATTAGTTTGCCATATTCTGGGGGAAGAAATGCCTTTGTGGGCTTGGATGCGATATAATATGAAGAGTAGGCAGGCGGGTAAAATGACGGTGGCTTAGACACTTTCTCCTCAAGAATAATCAATCAATAGGAGGGAAAATGAGTGTTTCAATGAATAAACGAAGAATCATCCTAGATTCAGGAACAGCTTCGCATTTTACAGGGGTTTTTATCTCAGATTTAACAGCTGAACTAGACTTGCTTTATTAACTGCCTATCTCAGATAGCTTATTGGCAAATCAAGTGCGTATAGAATCCACCATCATCACACATAGGTCCCAAGAAACGATGGCTTGTCAGGCGGGGTAATCCGTTATTCAGTGTAGCGGGGATATTATTACCTGACCAGGCTACAAATCCCATCAAACACCCTAGAACATCTCGATCCCTAGACAAGCTGTTTCTTTGAGATCATCGAAAAGAGGGGGCCGCCCTAATTTAATATGCAAGGTAGCGAGTGCTGAGTTTGAAATCCAGCATTAGAATTTGAGGCAGTCACGGAATGGGGCTCTCAAACGCTGATCCTTCTCGTCGCGAAAACTAGATAGTTCTACGCGACTGAATACAACATCATGGAATCTGCATCACCTAGGAAAATACTAGATAAGATGATTGAAGGTGTTTTGCGTCTTGGATAATTATGTTCGTTGAGAAACTTGGGTGTGATTCGGATCGCACCATCCATCTTCTTCTCCGCTATTGCCAGTCGGGTAGCTAAATGCTATATATCTGTACGGCCAACAAGCCCCTGAAAGACCAGTAAGCCAAAACTACCTCCAAAACTAGAGCCTATCACTGTGAAGCGCAAGCATATGCTTAGTTGGGCAAAGGTTCCCGGCGTCGCCCCACACAATGATCTGCACGGATCTTGTCTTATCTCTTGGGTCCCGAATCTCCCCCCCGTTGGTGTTTTATTGGAATGTACCTTGCGACATGTCTCTAAACAATTTCCACTGCCAGTATCTATAAGTATCCGAAATTTCTTGGCATTCAACCAAGTCTTTATGCCCATATACATTCCCGCTGCGCGGTCCGCATCTCACCATCGGTCGGCCAAGCCGATCCAACCGGACACAGACAGGGATTACGCGCACCACTTGAAGCAGGGCTTCCGGGGTACAGTTTATGAGACCGGCCCTAAGCCACCAATAGCGAATCACGCATTCTTGTCTTATCACCCTCAGTTACATTTTTGGCTGATAGACAGAACAGGGAGGACTTATCGCGACTGGCGATTGCTGGGAGTCCGACAGATAGGCCAAGAAGTCAGATAAAGCTCACCGAATTCACGCGATAACGGGCTTTGATAAAACCAGCTCGCTGGTCGCTTTTAAGCGGCATCAAAAATTCGAAAGAATTGCGAATCAAAAATGGGCTCTTCCGACGATTATGATGCGCCCAAAATCGGCGTGCATGCCGGCCCTTCTTCGCATGCCGACGATCACTCCGTCCGCGCGGCCTCCATCGGCCCCGAGTACCGCGAGACAAAGCGCGGCCTTGCTCCGCGCCATGTTCAGCTCATGACCATCGGAGGCAGCATTGGCACAGCTTTGTTTGTGGGAATCGGAGGCGTGCTGGCCAAGGCCGGTCCTCTCTCCGTCTTTCTAGGATTCCTCTTCTGGAGTGTTTGTTTCATCTGGCCCTGCACCCTTGCCGTCGCGGAGATGGTCGCCTACCTTCCGATTCGTGGTAGTGTGTTTGAGCTTGCGACTCGTTTCGTGCACCCTGCTCTTGGCTTCGCAATGGGCTGGACCTATTTTTATGCTGGAGTGATGCTCGTGTGTGTCGAGTACAGTGCTGTAGCCACGGTCGCCCAATACTGTATGTTTGCTGCGTGTTTTTCTTGGATTGCGTGATTCCAAAGAGCTCCTTTACGAGAACACGTATTCCCTGAATTAAACCCTCACTAATGCTGAATTTTGATAGGGAGCACGACAATCAACCCAGGCGTTTGGGTTGCTGTCGCCCTTGTCGTATGCTTTACTCTCAACGTAATTGCAGTGAAATGGTACGGCGAATCCGAATTCATCATGGCATCGACGAAGATTCTCCTGTTGGTCGGTCTCATCATGGTCACCTTTGTCACAATGTGCGGTGGCAACCCCAAGCACGACGCGTACGGCTTCACTCACTGGGGCAATGGCAACTATATGCACGCGTATTATGCTGAAGGAAACACTGGGAAATTTCTCGGATTCTGGTATTTATTGCTTTTAAGGTCTCATGATGAAATTTTAACTTTTCCAGGTCGGTTGCCGTCTACGCCAGTTTCTGTATCGGTGGGCCCGATTTTGTCGCCCTTGCCGCCGCCGAAATTCAGGACCCACGACGAACGATTCCGCGAGTTGCGAAGCTGATTCTATACCGTCTTTTGGGATTTTATGTGATTGGAGTTCTAGCAGTGGGCATCATTTGCTCAAGCAAAGATAACAGACTGCTTGGTGCCATCGCCGACGGCAGCGCAGGATCAGCGGCATCGCCTTGGGTCATTGGCATTGAGAACTTGGGAATTCACGGGTTGCCCGATCTGATCAACTTTTTGGTATTACTGTCAGGGTGGTAAGTTTTTGATTGTCCAAGGCTTCTGCATTCATCGTGAATGACTAATAACTCTTGTCAAGGTCTTGTGGTAATGCTTACATGTATTCCTCTTCTCGCACGCTCTATGGCCTCGCAAAAGGTTTGCTTCAATCTACCTCTCCTCCAGACAGACGCTGACGGACCCGATAGACGGCCAAGCACCCAAATTCCTCCTCAAATGCACCAAATCTGGAGTACCCATCTATTGTGTCATTATCGTTTCCTTGCTGTCCTGCGTCACATTTCTGGTCACATCCAACTCGTCTGCCACCGTGTTTGACTGGGTAAGTAATCCTTTACAAAGTCAGAAATCAGCTGTTGACATTGCATAGTTTGTTGGGCTTACCACCGGAGGAATTATCATCACATACCTGTTCATGCTATGGACATATCTGGGCTGGCGTCGTGCCAGAATTGCACAGCCTGAAGTGGTTCCAGATTCTGCCCTTCCCTACCAGGCTCCTTTTATGCCGTATTTTGCGTACCTTGCCTTGTTTTTGGGAACAGTCTTGCTCTTCACCCTTGGATTTGACACCTTTGTGCCTTTTGATGTTCAAGGATGGGTGACGAGCTACTTTGCGCTTGCATTTAGCCCCATCATGTTTGTGCTTTGGGTGGTTATCAAGAAGGCACGTTTCGTGGATCCCGCTCATGCTGATCTGGTAAGTGGTAAGGCCGAGGTTGATGAAGAATGCAAGATATGGGAGGAGGCAGAGTATGGCACGTTCGAGCAACAGCTGAAGAACATGGGATTTTTGAGACGAACCTGGGAGCGAATTTGGTATTAGCGAGGAGCGGCATGAGTGAGAATCATAGTTCCGAAATGAATCGTCGATTTCTTGGCGCTACGAAGAAAACCATCTCAATCATGAATGCAACTAAGAGCCGGTGTCAGCTAAAGAGTAGTCCAACTTGCAAATAAGTAACCCATGACCAAATCCTGGAGCATTAGGGAAGAACATGTGGACTCACACACAGCCGCCCTGCTCTTTTAACATAATCACAATCCAGTTCTAGGCATGTAAAGGGTAAAATCAGATGTGTATTCATTTTGTGCTCGTTATTAATGACGTGCCTTGGACGTCTAATCTATATAAGTGGAATAAAGAACTGAAATAAATGAAAAATGTGCCAAATTTTGAACAAACAGATTCAAAGCTCTGAAGTTATGTCAAGGCAAATAAAGTGTCCCCCTAAAAACAAATGAAATCGAAGAAAATAAAGAAAAACACATGCTAAATTTCATGTACAAGGCATAAGCATCATGATATTGTTGGGCTGTCTGGCGGGTGCACATTCTCTTCCTTTGCGTGTGTCTGATTTGTTGAAGATGGAATCACTCCCGCGTTTAGAAGGTACTCGACGTTTCTTTGCACGGCGACCTGCAGAGGCACAGTCTTCAATGGCACGGGGGTATCATCTGTAGGCAGCAGTGGTGAACCCAGGTGGCTCAAGGAATATTGCACCTCCCACAGCGGATGGTTCTCTCCGACTTCCTCCACGTGTGCGAGGGCGGTAGTGACCCACTGCTCCCACGGCATCGGGTAGCATGGTGTCTCGAGCTTGGAGTTGACGCTCTGCCAGAAAGCGCCAATCGACATTCGTAACGTGGGGTTGACAACGGGCTTGATGGGGACAATGGTCACAAGCTGGCCGGTGATGGCAGCCGCAACGTTGTTGACGTCGGCAATTTCTATCCAGTGATCACTTGGCTCTTGCGGGAAAGCCCGAATCTCAGCTGCCGTTGCTACCATTCGCCATACAAGGTCCTCAGTGTTAGCTATGCTCTTCTCCGCAGCTCCAATCATAAAGCCAGGCTTGACAATGGAGAGACGGTTCTGTGGCGGCAGCTCAGATAAGAGCTCTCTGATGAGGCTCTCGGAAACAAACTTGGTTTGTGTGTATCCGTTGCTGTACTCGAGGTTTGTCGCAGTGATGGACACGTCGGCAGATGGACCGGCCCGGGTCCTATCCGAAACGTAAACCAGCTTCGGGTGCACCGGAGATTCTGCTAGGGCGCCTAGAAGATCCACGGTCGATGTGACATTGGAGGCTCGGAGCTTGTCATAGTTGGCAATCCAATTGACAGTATCGCCATTGTGCACAATGGCATCAATGTTTCCATCCTTGGAGGTTCCGCAGACGCGCTGCCACTGCGACTCCTTGAGGCCTAGATGAAATTGCGACAAATCTCCTGTCCAGATTTCGATCTTGTATGTGTCAGTGGTATCCCACCACTTGGCAATGCGGGCGGCTTTGCGAATGAGTTCCATGCCGTGCTGCGAAGATGTGGCGGATACCAGAACGACAACTGTGCCGATAGCATCCAGGCAGAGAAGGCGTCTGAGAATTTCGGTACCCAGATATCCAGTGGCGTCGGTGAGGAAGACGGTGGCGTTTGGAGGCAGCTCGCTGAGGTGGTTTTCCTGCAAGCTCTTGCGATGACTTTCGTACTTGGGATCGTCGATCAAGGTGGCCAGCTCCTCCATGAGGTCCATCTTGATTGGGTTTTCTCTTCGGGCTTCGTTTTCAATGAGCTCGGCAAGTCTGTCGATGGATAGCTTCTGGTCGTTTTCGTATCCAGTGCTCAACAGGACGTTGTATTCGCCATAAAGAGCATTGTACAGAACGGCAAATCGCATTGAATCACCTCCAAGGTAGTAGAAGTTGTCATGAATACCAATTGAGTCAGCAGATATGTCAAGAACATCAGCCCACATTGAAGCCAGGTTACAGTGCAGGTCGGTAGCTGGTGCGGTGAAAGCTGCTTGAGGGTCAGCCTTGTATGCATCGAATTTCTCTGCCGGCAACGATTTTGCTTGGCATCGAAGTTTCGATCGGTTAATCATGACCGAGGAGGTGTATGGTCTATCCTGCAGTGGCAGGAAGACGTCGGGAATCATGTACTGCGGCAGTGCACCCGACAAGTCTCGCACAAGAGTACCGAGCAGCTGTTGAATATTGTGATCCAATGGTATGAGCGCACTTTCCAAGTCAAATTCCGTGGCACTTCGCTTTTGGCTGTCTTCGCCAGTTCCAAACATCAAAAATGCGACAAGAAGATCACCTGATTCAGTCTGGATGAGATCGACCACAACATCACCGATGCTGTCAAGAGCGTCATTAATGCTGCTTTCGATCGCACATAGATTAACTTGTACGCCACGCATTTTCATGATCCTGTCTTTGCGACCGACATATTCAATCATGCCGTCTGGGTTGTAGAAGCCTAGGTCACCAGTCTTGTAGAATCGGTTGCAAGCGTCAGAGCCGAAGTGAGTGGCCCACACGGGGAATGATGTGAGCATGGATGACTTGGTTTGAGCGGCATCAAAGAGATATTCTTTCTGAATGGTTGGGCCTTGAAGTACAATCTCACCAACACATCCAACGGGAGCAAGCTCGTCAGAATTATCAGGGTCGACAATCCAGAAATGGCCGCCGGCTGGGATGCCCACCATCTTCAACGAGTGGTTCCAATGCCACTCGTGAAGCGAGGTGAGAGTGCTGGTTTCAGCGGCACCCCACCCGGCAATGAGGCGCAACTTGCCATCCCAAGTATGCAAAATGTCTTCAGTCACAGCTTCGCCAGCCAGGAGCAATAGCTCCATAGACGGCAAGTCCTCTGGCGTAAGTGTCTGCGCAAAGGTAGGGGTCAGGTAGGCCCAGTTGACATTCATACCCTCGATGAAGTTCTTCAGACTCCACATGCGGTCGTGCTCTGACGGAACACAGACGCATGCACCGGAAATCAGTGATCCAATGATTTCGCTCACTGAAAGATCAAATTCATGGGCCGAGAACTGTAAAAGCCTGACGTTCGGGGTCATGCACAGTTTTCTGCTAATTGCCCTCTGGCTTGTGCTGACAGCCTGGTGCTGAATAACGGAGCCCTTTAGAGAGCCAGATGTGCTCTCGGTAAAGATAACATAGGCAGGATCAGCAGGAGTGGTGTTGACTTGGGGTGACATGCCCACATCTTCCGTTTGTCCCACGAGATAATCGTCCAAGTCAGATGGCAACTTGATGATACGCGGGGCTAGACCAATGCAGTCGTAGGCGCTGACATCAGAAGTAACGACCATCTTAGCCCTTGTTTGCTTAACCATCTGCTGGAGTCGGCTCGATGGGTGGGAGGGATCGATGGGCACCCAGGCAGCGCCGGCTTTGTTGATGGCGAGGATGGCCACGGAGTACCAAGCCGACTTTTCGATGCAAACCGGAATGAACTCGCCAGCTGTTACTCGGTGAGTGTCAAGAAGATAATTGGCCAGTTTGTTGGCAGTCTGGTCTAGCTGTCCGTAGCTGAGCTTTCCGTCCCAGGCCGAAATTGCGGGTGATCCAGGCTGCATCTTTGCCCGTTTCTCAATGAGATGGTGAACGCATGAGTCAATGATCTCCACGTCTCCCTTGTTCCATCCAGCGACCTTTTCGACATCCCAGGGGCCAGCGACAGAAATAGAGGCCAGTTTTGCTTCGGGTTGTGCGCAGAGCTGCTGGAAAACATTTCGGAAGTGATGAGAAAGGGCCTTGAGCTTCTCCGAGCCCAGAGCAGTGTCGTGGTAGGCGAACTCCAGCTCAACATTCTCATCGCCGATGGTGCATCCCACAACAAGCGGGTAGTGGAAATACACATCGTTCTTCCAAATTCCGCTTTCCTCGAGGCTGACCTTGGTAAGAACGGGGGTCTCGCAATCGCCTTCCATCGCCTTCTGCTCGGTGCGAATGACAAACAAGCTAGAAAAGTTGCAGGCGTCCTTGATTTCACGGCTGATGTTGCAGATGCTCCTGAGACCAAACTGCTCGTATGCCATCATTTGCGATTCTTGGGTCTGCAGCGTCTCAAGGAAGTCTTGGATTGTTCGCTGTTTATTTAGGCGCACGCGAACAGGCACAGTGGCAAGCGTAGGGCCGACGATGGACTCCGCCCCGGTGACGGGGGCTTGGCGTCCAGAAACTGTGGTGCCGAAGCAAATATCATCGGTGTTGTTATAGCGGGCGAGGACAATTGCCCAAGTCAATCGAAGGATTATGGCAGTTGTTGTGGAAGAGTCGACTAAGCTCGGGATTGGAAGCTGCGTTCTAAGAACGCGGCCGTTGGGGTGGGAGTCACCGCCTGACATGCTTGCTGGTGGGAAGACAGCACGCTGGGCGCCTTCCAATTGTCTGCTCCAGTACAAAACTGCATCCTCGCGGTCAATCTGGCCGCTGTAGTTGATGAACGTGGAATATGGCTGCAACTTTGGTAAGTCTTCCTCCATGTAAGCCTTCTGCAGGACATCCAGCATAAGATTCATGCTCCAATCATCAGCAATGGATTGGTGTAGGCAAAGGATGAAAAATCGCCTTTCTTCTGACTCGGTGAGGAAGGCGTAACGGCAGAGTCGCGAACCGTAAACCATGTCCATGGCATAGTTTTCATTCTGAATGAATGAGCACAGATCAGTGTCAACAATCGGTTCCCAATAGACCTCATCGTCAATAATGGCCTGGATCGACATGTGCTTGTACAAAATAATGCGGGTGCGGAGATTCTTGCAGACCTCAAGGGTTCGACTCCAAGCAGCCTTGAAACGATCGGTATCAATGCCATCAGAGAGGCGATATACATGCTTAGCAGTGTAGAATCCTGGCTTCTTCACTGCAAGGGCCATAAGACCTTCTTGGAGACCTGTACAAGGATAAGCATCTTCGATCAGGTCCTCGACCTCGAGGTTGCACTGCTCTCCGATGGTTGTTAGCACCGTGTCGACATCGTCTTCAGCAATCATGCCCAGGGGCTCTGCAGCATGGATATCCTCCTCTTTGATAGTTCCTTCCACATTTCCTGCCACGATCGACAGGCGAGGGTTGGCAAAGATTGCTTGGACGTCAATGTTCAAACCCATATCGCGAAGACGCGTGACCATTTGGATTGCGGTGACTGAGTCTCCTCCGTGGTCCATGAAGCTATCACGTTTTCTGATCTTTTCTGCGGGCACGTTCAACATATCGGCCCACATGCTCTTCAATAATCCTTCCATAGGGTTATCGGTGCCATCATCATCCTCAGGCTCTCCATTGTTTGATTCCTGGTCTTCGGCGAAAGCACTAGCGGTAGCTTCGGGGATGGTTTCGGTGATGGTCTCTGCGGTGGTTTCAGTAGTCCCCGTGGTGATCTCTGTAGTGGCTTCGGCGGTGGCCTCGATAGTCGCTTCAGTCGACTCAGTTCTAGTCTCGGTGGTAGTCTCAGTGATAACATCTATAGTAGTCTCGACCGTAGCCTCTACGTTGGCCTCCGTAGTGACCTCTGCGGTGGGCTCGGTGGTAGGCTCCTTGGCTGGCTCCTTGGCGGGCTCCTTGCTAGCCTTAGCGATCGCCTTGGGAGTAGTCTCACCAGCGGACTGGGTGATTGGCTTGGCAATGGACTTCGCGATGGACTTGGCAGTGGACTTGATAATGGACTCGCTAATGTGCTTGTTGATCGGCCTGTTGTCCACTCGGCCAACGTACTCAATTGTTCCGTTGAAGTCGCTCTTGACGAGGTCTCCTGTCTTGTAAAATCTGGGTCGATTGCCGTTAGACAACGCAGGAACCAATTCCACGCCTTCAATGAAGTACTCCTTAGTTTTGGCTACATCGTTAAAGTAACCACGAGCCAGTGTCGGACCCTGGATTACCAACTCTCCAACGCAACCCACAGGGACTAATTGGGTGTGATCATTGGGCTTGACAATCCAGCATCTACAATTAAGGCTGCGACCAATTGTCTTGGGTGACTCGGTGCGGGATCGCAATAGGTGGGTACAACACCATCCGCCAACCTCGGCTGGGCCATAGGCACTGATGACTTCGACGCGGCCAAACCACTTCTCAATGTTTTCTGTAGTCAGCGCATCACCAGTTAAAACTAGCTTCCTGAGAGTGGGGACCATTGAAGGGTTGAGCGTCTTGGCGAACAGCGGGCTGAGATGGCTGAAGTTGATTTCCATGTCATCGATGAATTCACCAATATCAGCCAAAAGATCTTGGTCAGATGGCACACAGACGGTTCCTCCAAAGGCCAGGGCAGTAAAGCTCTCTGCGATGCTGGCATCGAATCCAGAATCCGAGAAGTGCAGCACTCGAGAGTGTGGGCCGAATCCATATGTGGTACCTCGGCTGATGATACCGGAACACATGGCGCCTTGTTCCACCATCACACCTTCAGGAGCGGCGGGTGATCCAGTTGTGAGAATCAGATATGCGGCATTGCTGGACAAGGATTTGGAGCCGAACCTAGATCCACCGATGCTCACCATATTGGAGCTCATTGAGGGGGAAACCAAGACAATCTTGTCCTCTTCAGTGAAACCATCGGCGGTCAAAGGCGACACAAGAACAAGCGGAGCCTTGACCGCTTCGATCAGTAACCTTCGTTGATCAATGGAAAAGTTGGGATCCAGCGGCATGAAAACACCACCAGCCTTCATGATGGCGAGCTGTGCAACGATGGCCCAAATCGACTTTTCGAAGCATGTGGGCACAATCATTTCCGACTTCAGACCCAGTCCGGCAAGGTGCTTGGCGAGATTTGTTGATTTTTCGTCAAGCTCCTCGTATGTGATTCTGCCTGCGCGAGACGTAAGGGCCTCTTGCTCAGGGTTTCTCAAGGCTTGGTCCGTGATCATGTCGTGAATACACGACGATCGCACTTCAGTAACTTGGTCCTCGTTCCACTTGGTGATCTTTTGAATATCCCATTTGCTGGTCAACGAAATCTTGCCGACCGTCATGTCGCGAGCAGAAACGAGTTGGTCAATGACATGCTCCAAGTGGCTGGCGAGAGCTTGAAGCTGAGCCTCGGACAGCACTGCAGGGCTGTAAGCAAAAACCAAGTCGACATGTTCCCTGCGAGTGTTTGCTTGGATCATCAAAGGGTACGTAAAAGATTCCTTGATCGACTCCTGGACATCAGCCATAGCGATGTCTGCAGGCAGCAGAAGCGAATCAGCAGTCTCCTTGTCAGGTTGGATCTGCTTAACCATCAGCAGGCTAGAGAGCTGGCAGGCATTCTTAGCATTGGGGTTAAGTCTGGCAATGTTTTGCAGACCAAACTGCTCATGCCCAACCATTTCGACTGCCTGCTTCTGGATATTCTCGAGGAAACTCGGGACTGACTCTTGTCCGTCCAGGCGCACGCGCACTGGAACTGTAGCCAGCGCTGGTCCGACGACCCGGTTGATACCAACTACAGGCGCGTGGCGACCAGATACGGTGGCACCGAAGCAGACGTCTTCAACGTCGCTGTAACGAGCAAGGACAATAGCCCATGCCGCTCGTATAATAGTGGCCTTTGTGACGGACGTCTCGTTGCTTTCGGGGAAGCTGATGGATGTGACCATGATCTTGCTTGCTATTTCCATGTTGCCAGCTGCGTCAAGCTTAGGGAAGCGAGTGGGCTTTGCGCCGCTGAGCTCGGTAATCCAGTACTCTTCGGTGGGTGTACTCTCTAGTTGGCTGATGTAGTTCATGAAGCTTGCATGGGGTTCCAGGGGAGGCGTGGGCTTGTCTCGGTACATGTTTTGTAGCGTCTCGAGCACAATGCCCAAGCTCCAGTCGTCAAAGACGGTCTGGTGCAGAACCAGAACAAAGTATCGCTCACCAGTAGCTTCTGTAACAAGCGCATATCGACAGAGCCTTGAACCGTACTCGACCTTCATTTCCTTGATATTATTCATAACGGCACGGAGGTCGAGGTTATCCGTTGGCTCCCATGCAGCACCCTCGCTGATAATAGCCTGATACGAAGTACCGTCGAATGAAGCAGTGCGAGTACGCAGGTTGTAGCAAATATTGACCGTCTGTTCCCAAGCTCTTCGCAATCGATCCGTTTGAACATGTTCGGGAATCCGGTAAATGTTTCTAGCAATGTACGAGCCAGGATGCTTGAGTGCGAGTGCCATGAGACCTTCTTGCAGGCTCGTGCAAGGGTAAGCGTCCTCGATATCTCGAACGTTGGGCAGGTTACATTGATCTCGGATAGCTGTCAGAATCTGCTGCTTGCTGCGTTTAGGGAGTAAACCAAAGGCTTCGATTCGGTTCGATTCGGGTTCTTTTTCTTCCGTAGCAGCTACTACAGCCGACAGCCTTGGGTCTGCAAAGACGCTGTTTACAGTGATGGTCAAGCCCATCTTGTGCGCCCGCGACACAAATTCAATAGCTGCGATAGAGTCGCCTCCAAGAGCGAAAAAGCTGTCGTCCTTGTTAATGGATTTGGGAGGGACACCGAAAAGAGCTGCCCAGATGGATTGAATACGGTCCTCAACAGAAGAGGCTGGAGCATTGTGCGCATTCTCTGAAGGAGTGTATTCAGCCAATACGTCGGAAGAGATGGTCTTCGTCAGCTGCTTCAATGCATCTCGGTCCAGTGTTGATGATGTCGTCAACGGCATAAATTTGCAAGGGAAGAATATCGTGGGTCTCATGTAGCTCGGAAGCACTGTCTTGAGAATGTCGACTGCTATGGTGATTTGACTTTGGATCTCGGGGATCAAGGGAAAAAGAATTTCCTCATGATCGATGCCATCTGAAGGTGTAGCCCTTGTCTCATCCTTCATACTGAAGTAGGCGACGAGAGCTGTACCCGCCTCTCCCTCCAAGGCCGTGGCCGCAATCTGCCGGGCGTTTTGAAACGCAGTCTGCAAGTGAAACTCAACGTCACGCAGGTCGACGCGCTGGCCTTGAATGTCGGCTTGGTCTCCCTTGTGACGAATGAACTCAAGCATCCCATTTTTTGTGTAAGTGGCCAGCTCTCCGGACTTAAAAAGCGTGTTCCAACCTGGAGAGGTTCTTTCAGGTGCCCACGAGGGTAGATTGGTCATGAGAGCTGCTTTCGTTGCTTGAGCATCCCCAAGATACTCCCGCATCAGAATTGGTCCCTGAATGACTAGTTCACCAACATTTCCAAGAGGAGTAAGCTGGTGAGGATCTTCTGGGTTGACAATCCAGCAGGAACCTCCAACGGGGCGACCGATGGTCTGATGCGAATCATTGACAGTTTGCCACTCGTGTAGTGTACAGAATACACCCGTCTCCGCAAGTCCCCAGCCAGTGAAGAGGCGAACCGTGACGACCCAGCTCTCGAAAACCTCCCGCTCAATAGGCTCACCACTCATGAGCACTAATTCTAGGCCAGGCACATCATCAGGGCTGAATGACTTTGCCATAGAAGGTGTCAGGAAAGCCCAGCTTGCCTTGGTGTCGTTGATGCAGGCCTTCAGATCGGTCTTGCAAGCTTCTTCGGAAGGAACACAAATGGTAGCTCCAGTGATTAAAGGGCCTAGAATCTCCCCAATACACACGTCAAAGGTGTACGGTGCAATCTGCAGCATTCTGACACTTGGCGTCAATCCAAGCCGGCTTGCAACGGCCTTCTGACTGGTACAGACGCTGCCATGCTCCATCACAACTCCCTTTGGAACTCCAGCGCCTCTCGAAGTGAACATGACATATGCGGGTTGATCCGGGGTGATAACTACTGTTGGTGCCGATGGCGCGGGGCCAAATCTCTGAGTGAGTCGTCGGTTAAGGAAAGCAGTCACGGCCAAGACCTGAGAGACCAGAGCAGCACATTTTTCAACATGTGCGCTTGACGTCAGAACCAGCCTTGCCGCAGTCTGCTTCACGATTTGCTCCTGGTAATGCAGCGGGTGTGACGGTTCCAAGGGGACCCAGACTGCGCCGGCTTTGCTGATGGCCAAAATGGAGACGAAGAACCAAATCGACTTTTCGAAGCAGACGTGAACGAGGTCTCCGACTTGCACGGCGTAGTGATGGATAAGATGAGAGGCTAGCCTGTTGGATGCGGAATTCAATTGCTGGTAGGTGAACTTGCCGTCCCAGGCGTCGACAGCGATGGCGTTGGGTCGACCTTGTGCTTGCGCATCGATGAGCTCGTGGATGCAGGAACTTACCACCTCCGAATCTTCCTCGTGAGTGTCGTCGTTGGCGTCATTGCCGTCGACGACGGCACCAAGACTAAAGTTGGCAACGGGTGTCAAGGGCGTAAGAGGCGAGGTCAGACCCAAGTGCATGTCCAACTCTTCGAGGTTGCATCCTCCTCCGATGTCTTGGGCGAGCGAGTCGTTGTCTGTGCACTCGCTGACTGAAGACCGTCCCACCACGGAATCGCTCTCGGTGCCGAACAAGACAGAGGCTAGAAGGTTGTCCTTTTGCTCGATTAGCTGGTATGCCGCAGCGTTGTAACGATGCATTAGCGAAGCAGCATCGGCGTCTGTCACTTGCTCAATGATAAAGTTGAGCACGACTTCGACGCGGTCGCTAAACATGAGAACTTGAAGCACCAAAGGACAGCCATAGGCAGATGTGTCCTTCATTATCGCGTTTGCCTTCGCCAAGTGTGAGTTTGCTTCATCATCGCCTGCCGCCGCGTCATCGTGTGATAGCTGCATAATCAAAGCACTCGAGAACTCGGGCTCGTCGTCCACCGCGATCCGCGGTATTGAAGAAGACATCTCAACATCAACATCTTCGGAAACAGGCCGCTGGGACGCATTCTTCTGTACGCGGCTCAGGAAGCTCGCGATGGGTAGCTGCTCATTTAGCTGGACTTGCATTAAAACTGGTGAAGGAATCGGATCATCGTGGTTCTCGTATAGGCTGCTGAAAAGACCAAAGCAAACGTCGTTGGTATCATAGAATTGGGAAATGGCCACGGCCCAGGCGGCCTGCAGGACGGTGGCGCTGGCGATGGAAGAATTTGCTAAATGCGGTAGTTGTACTGTTCTCTGCAATATGTTCCTGGGGATCTCCGGTTCAGAGAGGAAAGAGTCGGGCTCTTCTGAGTCATTAACAATTTTGGTTACTGTGACGGGCGTGGTCTCGTAGTCGAGACGAATAATCTTGGTGCTGTGAGCCGTGTCATCTCCTGTGATGACTAGCTGAAGCTGCTCGTCGTCGATGGCGCCTTCGTCATTCACGGGGAAGTCGTCGAGGTGGTACCAGGTGCTGGGCAAAGGCATCTCTCCATGGGTCTTCCCCATCGCTTTCGTCAGCTTGTCGCGCAGACTGCCCACGACGTCTACCACCTCTTCCTGCTCCATCTCCTCAGCGTCATCCACGGCGACGCTCACGATCCATCGCGCATCTCCATCGCCCAGGGTGAATTTGATCACCCGCGCCTGCGCGACGGCAGGGTTGGCGAGGAGCAGCAGCTCCACCACGTGGTGGAATTCTGCCAGTTGCAAGTCCATCGGGGGCGGTACTAAAAATTAGCAATATAGAAAGTTCTCATGGCTCTAACAACGACAAAAACAACAAATATCAACTATATCGCCGCGAAAAAGGAATGTGTGGCCGACAGAAACCGAGTTCGAAGGCGAAAGCAGCGGTAACAATCAAGGTGACGGTCTTGCGCGGAGGCAGGATGGGGTGCGTGGTGTGAAAAGGTCTCCAGGTTGCTGCATATTAACGAGCAGCATGAGAATGCCCAGCGCTAATCCAAACCTAGTCGCTCAAGTATGACCAATCACGTCGCTGAGGAAGCTCCTCGTCCAGAGCTAGAAAGATGCCATAGACGGCTAAGTGTGGATGCGAGCATGGATGAACGTGGCCTGCTAATTTACGGGCCTAGGTCCGTCACACATCTTAGTGATATGAGGGGCACCTTGATGACAGCTATACCCTTGCAGTAGGTAGGAGTCACAGAATCCTTCAGTCGATTAAGCTTTCCCCGCGGGAGGCCCGGCACGGTGCCTGAGCCTTGCATCGCGAAGGCATGGCATCATGTTGGCCAGGGTGCTTTTGGTGTCATCTGCTTCCCTTTTGATGCGCCTCTTAAATACATCTTGCTTCCGCCCGCATCACAGTCGCCAATAGGGCTTTGTTGTGCCGATCCGAACGGTTTCGCGCCCTCGTCCCGTCTCGATGCCGCACTAAATCCTCTGAGTTGCAGGGTCTCCATGTTGTCGGGCGTTACATGAGGTGGAGTCTAAGCCGCTTCCTTGCATCCACGTGGTCAGCGCTACGTCTCAATTCGCGCGCTGCCCGTCTGTCCTCGTCTCTAATCCATAGCCAATGATGTTTTGACAAGGTTTTCGTTTGAGTTGAGTTTGGTCTGCATCCCATCAACGCCTTGCTGGTGTGGAAAATTCACGATCTGAAACGGGAGTCGTCCCATCTCAAACGGTTTTGAGGCCAACACAGCTGGAAGCACACGCAGAGTGATAATGTGCACGTGTGCATTAGCCTCTTATGTGAGAAGTTGAATCCTTGCATCATCCGACACCCGTTTGGGCGAAGTGTATCGCGTAATACGACCAGGGTTGTGGAATTTTAAATTGGTTGATTCTAGAACAAACTCAAATCCCGGGAATGAGCTGAATCATGTATTTCCGCCTCACCTCTAACTTTGCGAATCGCGATCCTGGAATTTATTCACTGTTTCAACCCCGGGCTCCCTTGACTAGCGCGTGCCTGGCTTTCATAAATACGCTCAGAGCCCGGAGAAGCATGAACATGGCCGCCAGCACACACTCCAGCAACTTTAGCCCCATAAGGTTTTTCCGATGGAAACAAGGCTATCTCGGATGGTTCGCTCATTGGTTGGGCTGCCCCAGTTGCTGTGGCTCGGCCGTTTTTCTTTAGTCCGTGGACGTGAACATGTTCAGACGAATCTTATTATCGACCCATTCCCAAATGGGGATCCCTGCTCTTTATGAAACTTGCATATTCTTGACCCAATGTGGACTCACCACATCGCGTAGCCCCATCTTTCTTTTCGAGGCGAGCACTTGAGACCCACTCAGATGGATTTTCCTCGTACACAGTCGATGACGGTGAAGGGGTGATCTTGCCAGCATTCGGAAAATCGGACTGTCCATGCGCGCGCACCAGCCTCGGATCGCCAGAGGAAGCTCGGAGCGAGAATCTGGATGAGAATGAGAATGAGAGCCATGATTGAAGATCGAGCTCCAAATCCACCATTTTTTCGCAATTCACGTTTGCTGACTTCAGAGGCAGGATCATCATCATCGCGATAGAGATTAAACCAGCACACTCGTTATCAGGACTTGGCTTACTTCCAGTCCACTATGGCTCCAGTCCATATGGCCGATCACGTTGCACTCCGATTTCCTTATAGCCGTCATTTTCCCGTAACATCGATGATTTCATTGGCCCCATCGTCTCCATTGATTCCATCGCCCTTCGGGTTCCATCGCTTCTGTTCCAGATGCTCATACATGTCATGGATCGTCTTGTGGGGAACAGGGGCAAACGTGCCCAACCTTGAATCCTAGCCTTTATCCTCTTAGGGTCGCAGTCAACCTAAATGATCCAGTGTCTTTTGTCATTTGAGTTAAGGGGTACTGAAATGCAACTCTCAAGCCTGAATGGGAAATTTTGGAGAAAATCCCATCTTCATTTTGGTCAACCTAAACCCCGCTATCCGATTCTTACTCACAGTACGACTACGTAAGGTGGCGAAACAGCTCCCAAAGGCCAGAATCTTGTGGACGAACCTTGTGGATAAGAAATTTTACTGCCAAAGGTCCTAAGTTCATATTGGCCAAGTTTGCCGCGGAAATTCTGCCTCAATGGTCCTGCCAACAAGCGTCAGATAAGACAACAAAGCATCAGTCACTAGAAGTAGCTTGTTCGGTGCTATTTTTCCGTGCTGTTAATTAAAATCGGTTCATCAATTGTGGATAATTATCTAGATATATTTTTGCGAGGCTGAAATGGCTTGGTTTTTTCGACAGAAGTACGGCCCGACGTGACTGAAGC
This sequence comes from Calonectria pteridis, assembly GCA_022837005.1. NCBI lineage: Eukaryota > Fungi > Ascomycota > Sordariomycetes > Hypocreales > Nectriaceae > Calonectria > Calonectria pteridis. The sequence goes on from JAKZGU010000044.1 coordinate 208,142, forward strand.
AAACCAATGCCCAGTTTACCGGGGGTGATGGAGATGCGCGGCTCGGGTATACGAATTGCCAGATGAAGAAACAAAAAAATATTAATTCACATTACATGTCACATTACATGAAACCTGCCCTTTGCATACATGCGGAATGTGGGCCTCAATGATCCTGACCAATTGCGCATTTAACAAGATTTACCTCTAGAACTCCATTCAAGAGACAAAAGCATAATAGAGAAAGCCAAAAGCTAAATCTTCGTATGACTGTCAAAAATTCACATGAACATCAATTGCTGAAACGCATAAATCTAGCTTGTAGGGCGATTCTAGCCAGCTTGTCCTCTGAAGCGAACATAACTGGCCATTGAAACAAGATGGAGACAAATGGGTGGTTGTAAAAACTCCTGTGTCCGTTTCAACAACGGCCGGGATGATTTTCCTTTAACGTAAATGCTTTACCCAAATAAGCTCTCGGCGCAAAGTGCCGAAGCGTGGCGCTTTTTTCCGCAATTATACAAACACGAATAGGCTTAACCACGCGATATGCACAGCCGTTCGGAAATGGCCCACCCGGATGCCTTCCATCTGTTTTCGTTGGGCCATGATCCAGATCGTAATCTAATGGTCATTACCATTCAATATATGAAACTTACGGATAAATCTCCCAGGAGATCAGGCATATTTCTTCCATACATGTTTCAGTGTGTCTGAGCATCAGGACGGCTCGTGATGGCCTTTGCTCGCTTAGGGTACAACTTTGGCGGACTTAGGAATGCAAATTGACAACACCTCTACACATAATTAGTCACTACAAAGCCCCACCCTCCAACAGCATCTAGGGTTCAAATCTTCTATTATTAGTGGCGTGTCCTCTCTTTCCTTGTGGTACCTAGTGATGCGACTTGTCAGTTGGTTTCGGTGAGAGTATAGGGTAGGTGATGCAAACAAGAATAATGACATATTTAATGAACTCCTCACTAAAATTAGTGAGTTATTACTGCCTAAATTACACAAAAACGCTTTTTTCTTTTTTCAAACCTAATTCTTTCCTGAAGATTTCCTGGTCATTTTTCACAAGGTGGTCTGAACTTGGTTGCAAGCAACGGCTAGGAATATACATCCCCAAAGAAGAAAGGTGCAATCCATTTCCACTGCAGAATAACCACTATATTGAATTATGATCGCGTACCAAGAGTCCTTCGGATATACTGCTGCAAGTCAATCCTGACTTCTGTCAACGTCACAGGTGGTCACATGTCCAACTGTCGATGCCCGAACCAAGTTTCTGGTCCCAGTTTGATTTCTGACTTGACTTGAGGCCATTACCATGAAAACTGCCACCGGATAACTAGGCTGAACTAATCACCTGATCGTGTTGAACCAGTCGTCCGAGATAATTAACCTCAGTATCTTGACAAGTCCATGTCAACTTCCCGCCACACTAATTCAGCGCGTCTGGAGCAACCCCACGACGCGATGCGGTAGCAGGGGTGTTGGTTCAAACTCGAAAAGCCAGCAAGCTGCAGGGCTCATTGGCGAAGGCCAATGTTTCACCTCCTCGGTGTATTTATAACTCACGGAGAAGGAAAGTCTCACATCATGTCGCACGAATATTACCTGTTTGAGACGCCTCACCTGGCTAAATGGAATGCCGATGTTCTGCCGGGGAGTGTCGGCTGCTTCGCTCGCCTTGTTTAACCGGCGGGTTCCCATTGGCCGCTGACCGCCCCATCGCTGATGCTATTTGTGGAGCGCGCTTCATCACATGGCCTAAATTGGCGAGGTCTGGCCCAGGTTGCTCACCACCAACCGCGGAGTTCCGGGCCTGTATCCTTGGCTCAGGTTATCTTGCGGGGATGGATTTATAATAACAGCCTATGCTATGAGGGAAATGTCGCGGCTATATAAAGCCATCCCCGTTGTGGGAATTGATGTCAGTTAGAACTTGGTAAAGCTTAATCGCTCACCCAATTGAGACTTTGACAGGTCCATTTCATTGCGGCCCTCTCAATCATCTGACTGGCTTCATTTGTTTTGGAAACAACTAGAGACTTAACCGTTAAGATGAGTGAGCCTCGCACAATCAGATGGGGTATTCTGGCGACAGGAGGAATCGCCATTACCTTGTACGTTGTGGTAAACTCTTGACGCCCGGAGCTGCGCTAACGCCTCGTTTCAGCGCTAAAGATTTGCTGGTGGACCCAAACACGCGTGGTGTGTCGACAATCAAGCACACAGTTGTTGCCGCCGCCTCATCTTCATCCGCGGATCGTGCTCGGGATTTCCTCAAGGAAGTCGGAGCTCCCGCCGAAGCCCAGGCCTACGGCTCATACGAGGAACTTGTCAAGGATTCCAATGTGGACATTATTTACATTGCTACACCCCACTCCCACCACTACCAAAATGCTCTGTTGTGCCTAGAAGCTGGCAAGAATGTTTTGTGCGAAAAGGCTTTTACTGTCAACGCTCAGCAGGCACGCAAGCTTGTTGAGAAGGCCAAGGAAAAGAACCTCTTCTTGATGGAGGCCATGTGGACAAGATACTTCCCCTTGACCGACTACGTTAGAGAAACAATCAACTCGGGCAAGATCGGCCCCGTGCTAAGGGTATTTACCGACGCCAGTGTCAGGCTGCCAGAAGAGATGCTCTTGGATGACAAGAACCGAATGACCAATGCAGAGCTTGCAGGCGGTGCTTTGTTGGATCTGGGAGTATACAGCTTGACATGGCCCTTTTTGGCCCTCTACCGGAAGGACCAGCCACCGCCTACAGTTACTGCTCTGGTGAATAAGGTAAGACGCTGTTCGATTTGATATGACCATGGGAACTTTTGCTGACATTTATACCACCCAGCATGCCAAGACTGGTGTGGATGAAACCACCACAATGCTCATTAACTTCCCACGCGACGCATCTGCCGGTGGTGATGCACATGCTGTTTCCACCACCTCGATCCGCGTTGGACCTATGCAGAACGATCCAGTCGCTCACCCCAGCGTGCGCATCCAGGGTCAAAAGGGAGAACTTCAACTCTATCCCGTATCACAGAGCCCCAAGAAGACCAAGCTGATTTTGGCGGACGGAACTGTCGAGGAGAAGGACTGGCCTCAGCCCGGCCCAGGAAAGGGAAGCGGTTGGTACAATGGTTTTTTGCACTACATGAACCCCGAGGGAGAAGGCCAGGGCATGTTCTGGGAGGCCGATGATGCGGCTTTTTCTCTGATTGAAGGAAGAAAGGAAGGAAAGCACCAGGATCTGACGGAGACCGTCGCCATCATGGAGTTTATGGACGAGGTCCGTCGCCAGGCAGGATTTAAATACCCAGAGGCTCTTGAGAAGTCGGATTAAGAGGCTAATAATAGAGGGACAATAAATTATGCTTATTTTCAAATGCATCCAATCTCTGGTTGATTAGTTATGCAATAAATATTGTGAATAGATACCAACGCATAGCTTGGATGTTGGTGGGCATCTTGAGAGCCAACACCCAACTGAAAATCTGAAACTTTTAGCGCGGGTGTAATGAGCATTCGCCGGATGACTCAGATTTTGTTGGTCCAGGTTGGTCCACACTGGGATGAGGCTCAGATCTTAGCTGCACGGTAGCTGCTGCACGCATTCATGACACTCGAGTTGCTGATTCTTTGAGGAATCCATCGTTGCCAGATTGGCCTTTCAAGACGTTCTGTCAATTTTCCTATCATTCGATATGGACAAGGGCGCCAGGGAGGCTGCAATTCGGGGAAAAGTGGTCCCGCAGGACCTCGAAGACGCACTCACTGTCTGATGCCTTGTTCGTGGAATACGCTATCACGATGGCTTCGCGTTTGAGCTGCGAGAGACCACGACGAATTCATGCATCAAACGCGCTTTCAACGCTCGCGATATCATGAGCAACCGTGTTCCCGCCATGAAGGACGCCGAGGATATTCCGTATTGTTTCTGGCACCCAGACATGCCCTCAGAAGAAAGCTTGCGCCAGCTTTTGGTGCAGGACCCAAGACAGACTATACGCTACCAAGTCGGCCGTGCCTGTACAGCCGGAGGATACACGGGGTTATACAAGCAACTGGATCTCACCCCCGATGCTGCTATTGCCGAAGAGGCCCAAGACGACAAGGCCATTGGCAAATAAATCTACGACCTAATCATGGAAGCACCCATGAGATACAAGGTTATGGACGACTACAGGGGCACTGATCGACAGAAACTAACCCCAGGAGCTGTTCTCAACGGCGACACGTGCGTTCGATCTTTGCGGAACAGAAAGCAAGACATTGGCAAGGAATTGCACAAGCCCTATTTCGACATTGCAGAAGACTGGAATCTGGGCACCGAAGACGACATGATGGACCCGCAGCCCATCAAGGATGATGTTTTCACGCTACTTTACTCACCGCTGCCAGCCGACCTCCCCGCCATCGACAAGGATTTGCTCATCCTCATGGCTGAATGGTGAGGCAACATCGATCAGTATGTCCGGCTGCGAAGACCCGCGATGATACGGGGAGAGCGCCAGTGCATCACCCGAGGAATCCACTGAGACACCTTTTTCACAAAGTGGTGCTACAGGCAGCCTGAGCTTCGGAGCTTTCGCAAGTTTGTCCATGCTCGCTGTACCATGAACCATGATTTATCATGGGCCAATGATGAAGCTCCAGAAACCGACCTGCCATACTTCATCTGGTATCCAAAGAACGCCTGCGCATCCACGTATGTGGAACTAGCCTACAGATACCCGTCCATGGTCCAAGCTGCCGCTGCTCACGCCCTTATGATCGTCAACGCCGCGCAAGGATTTCAGGATATTGAGCCCATCCCGATCCTTGAGCTGTGGGATGAGGCTGGTCATCACAGCAACAAATTTTACGAAAGCTACATCGCGAATAAGATGAAGGAGTTGAAGATTAACTTGGCGAAAGGATGTGTATTGCCGACTACGCCCTTCCACCATCCGATCTCGGCACCATGATGCTGGTGTACGAAATCAAAGAATCGACAATGCCGGGCCGCAGGGTGGACCTCTACAAGGAGATAACGCTTGATCATATCGGGTACACATTCGTGGATTACTGGAATCGGGAATGGCTAAAGCACATGGCAAATGTCTTGCTCTACATTTCCACCCATCCTCAACAGCTAATCCCTGATGGCGGCGCTGTTATGGACATGTCTGAGGTCTATCACGATTCTGCATGGGTTCAGGACAAACATACTCGCAAGATGGTGGGGGTGCATCCAAACCCGGATCGTCAAAAGTATGGGTCTCGGCAAGGATTTCGAGGTTCCTATTCACGACGACATAGAGGAGGCGCCAGGGGTAGGAGAGGTAGAGGAGGCAGAGGAGGTAGAGGAAGCTGAACAGATGGGAAGCGATGCCTTATGAGACAATTTTCTGATGCATAAGCATAGTTGTAAAAAATACTAATACTGATTTCTAGTATTAGTATTTCTTTTAGTATTTTTGCTAGTATACGAGTTAGTATACTAATTCGTACTTTTTACAACCCTGTGCAGCATAGGTACACAGTTGTACGATACACGATTCATGAAGCCTATAAAAATGTCTAGGAACGGACCTTTCTGTGCCAAGATTGCCTGTCATGATGATAGGAGCACCGTAGAAGGATTGGAGGTAGTGAAAAGTGTTTCCGTTTGGTGTGAGTGTTCTTAAGGCTGCAACAGAAGACTATCGAATGGTGAGATCATGTCTGTACTTTTTAGTATCAAGCTGAACGGGCTTGTCACTCACGGTTTGCTCTGAAAACCGGGCCACTGGACGCTTTTGATGAAAATCGCTGGTCATTTCAGTCTTACCTCAAGACGCATGGCTCAGCTGTCATTCAAAGTAAAGGGAGATTTTTGAAGTTTTGTTGTTGGTCAACAACGAACTCGCCATTTTAGCTGATATACACCCGTGCCATCTTGACGTATTAGCGTCTTTCCCCTCACTTGAGACGCAGCAACCTCGGCTACATGTTGACGATCAAGTGGGGGTGGGGCGATTCCGCAGCAATGAGTAGTAGTGGCGAACCGGAATGAGGCTCGGAATCGAGATTTTAGGCCCATGCGAGAAATTGGGGTTGGCGGGGGAGAACGTTCGCCACTCCATCGTCAAGGTGTCGCGTTGAGGTGCCACCAAACCGCGCCACTCTTGTGCTCAGTCTTAACTATAGGAATGGCGTCGCCTGAGTCTAATGGGAGCATCAATCCAGTCCGGACCAGCCTCGCAGCCGATGCGAGCGTGATGCTTTCGAATGAGCCGCCTCCGAAGCGCCGGAAAACACCACTTGCTTGCAATTACTGCCGTGCGCGCAAAACTCGATGTAATGGGAAGCGGCCGATATGCAGTGCTTGTGAGAAGCGAGGCTCGGGAAACGATTGTCTATATGAGGAGAGCACGTTGAAAACGCAGAGGTACGTGATGGAAATCTGAGCTTAGCCAGGATCGAGACTTCTCACTCAGCGTGGCTTCCCTTTAGGTACATAGAAGCGTTGGAAAATAGGTTAGACCGACTAGAGAGGGAAGAGAGGCACAGCTTTGTTCGTTCAAATGAAACAAGTTCGAGGCAGTGTAATGGATATTCCAAGCGCAAGGGTAGGTCAAATGGCGGTTTTATGGAATCAAACTGATATTTGCAGCGAATAATCTACCCACACTCTTGCATCTGGAAGAAAATAACCCCCTAAATCTCTCTAGTGGATCCAATGTTTCCGCAACATCACCTACTATTCACTATCCCAGCGTAGAATCCCCGGACGCCTTGGCAACTGTTTCTATGTGTACGAATCCCGACCTCCTATACGGCCCATCTTCAACGATTGCATTTGTCGAACGGGTACTTGTTGCCACGGGCGAAATTGAAGACTTTGTCCAGCCATCCAACCGTGGACAAGGCGACCTGCTCCAGGTACAGAGCACAGGCTCGTCTAACAATCTGGTCGATTTGGACCTTCTTCCCATGCGCAGAATTTCGGATAGCTATTTGAAAAGTTTTTGGGATATCGTTCATCCTGTGTTCCCTATACTACACCGGCCGACTTTCATGCGATTTTATGACGAGCTCTGGGCGCCTGTAAGCCCAGCAGAGACACTTAGATCAACAAAGGATTCAGTCATGCTAGCGACATTGAACCTTGTCCTGGCTATTGGCTGTCGATTCAATGCAAACGTGGGCGCAGGCAGCAGAGCTGCTGTGGCAGACCAACTTTACCAACGAGCCAGAAAACTTGCCCCCATCGATACTCTGGATGTGGCGTCTGTACCTATCGTCCAGATGTTGCTATTGACCGCCATCCACCTGCAATCAACAATGTACTCAAGTCGATGCTGGAACGTTGTTGGGCTTGCAACAAGAGTTGCACAGAGTCTTGGGCTGCATCTTAATCGAAGCAAGTCGGGAGCCAGCAACCAGCTGGAGAGAGAAATGAGACGGCGAATCTGGTATACATGTGTGACATTAGATATGTAAGCAAATTATCCCAGATATCACCTCCACAACTGCATATGCTTACAGACCATGGGCTAATATTACAGACTACTATGCACAACCTTTGGCAGGCCGGGAATGCTCTCCCACAGCTCTACCGTACCGTTGCCGCTTATGGTGGACGACGAACACCTCCTCGAGAACGGGGAAGGAACCCAGCCCGTGGGATCAGAATGCCGAATGGGATTATTTGTCTACTCAGTACAGCTCTTTGGTATTTTGAGCGAAGTTCTGCATTGCTTTTATGCAGAAGAAGAGTTCACGAATGATGAGGATCAAGGGACACCCCGCCTGGACCTGCACGAACTATTACGATTAGATTCGAAACTGGATGGTTTCCTTGAATCTCTACCAAACAATCTTCAACTGCAAAAGATGTCTCGAAGTCTGGAGCCCCCCACAGGCGTTGCCCTACTGCAGGCAAGAATATTACATTGCAGGTATGTTTTTTGAAAAAGAAAAAAAAGGCTCATTGGAAAGTCGCGCTGATCACAAACCTTGAATTCTTGTAGATTTCTTTACACACGGCTTTTACTGCTCCGACCAGTTGTGATATCGGCTTCGAAAACGAAGGCTGATTCAGTTGCACATGACAGCAATCTTGAGAGCGACGTAACTACCAGAATGTGTCAAGTATGTTTAGACACAGCACATGAATTGATATCTGTGCTGCATGGAGGAAGAGGTTCTCTATACAGATCCTCGGCATGGTGGACCATTTACTGTTCGTATTCTCGCGTCAAACACGCCCCTTACTTGTTTCTCACACAATTTCTCACAGTCACTTTCGGCGCGGCCACTGTGGTCCTGGCCTCGCTCTTACACCCGCACCAAAACACGACACCGTTGGTGGAAACCTCAATGGCCATGGCCATGGACATATGTAGGCACTATGCGCCTGAGCTGGAATCACCCACGCATGCAATGCGAGTTCTTGAGCATCTCAGGGGGAGGCTATCACGGATGGCAAATGCAGGTATGAAGAGACACCCTCTCGGAAGGACTTGAGCTTTCTCTCTAGACTTTGAGTCTCAATTTTCTGATCAGGCACTTTGCAGACATGATGTCGCATGGCAACACTTCAAGAGACGAGAAATCTGACACGCCAGAACAAAACATTGGTGCTAGCGTTGGCAGTGATTCACATGAACTCTTCCCTGACCCTTTGAGCGAGGATTGGTTTTTGCACCAGTCAATGATGAATTTTGATATCCCGAGTGACTTTTGGCAAAGCTGAAGACAATCGCGATTATGGAATGGTTTGAAAATAAAAGTGCAGAGTTTACGGCAAGTAGGCGGTCGGCTACATATCAAATTCATTTTGAATGTCCCTTGCTCTGTGGCCGAGGGAATATTTACAGTGATGGTCCTGATTTTTACTCACTCAGACGCCCGCTTAACTTGTACCAGCAGCTTGCGACCGACAGGACCAGCGCTAAAATTATCAAACATCCTCATCTCCTCTGGTCGCATGGATGCATCAATAGTCGTATCCAATTGCCGGAAAAACGCGGCCACGAGTTTACTCAGCTCCATTTGTGCGAGGCTGCCAAATGTTAGATGATAGTGTGCCATGTCTCCAAGTATGGCCATGCTTACTTGATCCCGATGCACCTCCTAGGACCAACTGAAAATGGTACAAATGCCTCCTTTGTCTGTTCGGGATTTTTGTCATCCAGCCAGCGTTCCGGAATGAAGCTTTCAGAATTTGGAAACGCGGGTTCCCATCGATGAATTGTGTAATTCTGTATACCAACCACAGTCTAATTCAAATTGTCAGTGGATGAACCCAGGCCGTCAGAAGGTTGTATAGTACCCCTTTTGGAATTGAGACACCGCAAACGACGGTGTCTCGAGTCGCAGTCCTGGGAAGCATCGCAACGATTGTGGGATACATTCGTAGGGTTTCGTTGATGACGGCCTGGAGATATGGCAATCGGGAGCAGATCTGACGGATTGTTACATTGCGTGAGCTAGATGATGGTCCTAAAGGCTCACCTGATAGTCTGGTAACTCTTCCGCATTGGGAATGGCAGTCTTGAGCTCCGATTTCAGCTTTTGAGCTACTTCTGGGCGTCTGAGAACAGCCCATAACAGGAAAACGAAGGTATTGGCCGTAGTTCCAGTTCCTCCGAACCTTTTACACTCGTCAGCCAGGTACTGTCAGAAGTTGAAGATGCTACTCACATGCCGCTCATGCATTCCTCTGCTACTTCCGAGTCCGTGAGCGGCCGCCCTAGATAACCATCCTTTGCTCCATAAAGGACGGATCTGAAGAAAGGTGTGATAACGTCATTCTTGCGGGATCTTTGTATAAGATCCACAGAATACTGCACAGACAAGAATGATTGGCAATTATGATCAAGCCTCAGGCAGATTACTCACCTCTTTCCAGGCCTTGACTTTACGAAAGTTGCCTCCAAGAGTTCCCGGGAGGTATTCCCCGTATTTCTCTAATTGTGGCCAAAATTCCTTCTACAGTCCCACTATTAGTCTTCACCCGCAAATTAAAGCAATATTCTCCGATGCTTACGTAGATGAAGATGGGCCTCCAGGCCCTAAGATAGGAGAGAACTTTGTGTTCGCCCCCCATCTCTAGAGACTTGGGATCTTCACCAAAAAGTAAATTATCTGTGCAAAATTAGTGATACTCTCCGTGAAAAGCACTCATTAACATACAAACCAAGTCGAACGACAGGAGATGGATCCAGCTGTGTACGTCTACTGCTTTGTTATCTGCTGGTTGCGACGAGATTACGTTAAGAAACGTTTGTATCTTAGCGGAAATATCCTTCTCAAAGCTAAGGAGGGCACCCTGTGAGTAACCGCGTGAGAGAAGCTTGCGTCTTTGACTGTGTGCCTCTGGATTACTGTTGGAGTGCAGATTAGCGACGATGCGTTATCTGCAGTGCATTGTGTGGGTGAGGTACCGGAAACTAAAGAGATGCTCTTCCTCATATCCTCTCTTCGAAAACTGGAAACAGGCTGAATTAATACAAAAGAAAAGACGTAAGATTCCAGCAAAGGGGATTACGGACGTAAAAGGACTCTTCCTTTTGGAATGCGTCAGTGGTATAAATTTCTCGCACCGCCGACGGATTGGCAAAGGATAGTTCATTTGGGCCGATTCGAACTACAGATCCTAGAATTGATAAGCTTATCTGGAGGACCCATCTGTATTATCTTTAGTGAGACTTACCATACTTCTGGTGCGCTTCGTGGATTTTCATGTACTTCAGGCCTTGGAGGTTCGCGCGCCGGCTCCACAGCTTGGAGATGCGCGCCAGCGGGGGACCGGGGATGTTTCGGAAGGGATGAAAGAATATATTGTACACAATGCTGTAAAGAATAGAGAAGCACACAAGTCCGAGGAAGCCTAAGAGAGATGGTAGAAATAAAGCCATTTTGAAGTAGATTGTTGTTAAGTGGAATGAATGAATCAGGATTGATCATTTTTTGAAGCGAGATTTGGACATGCATGGACGGGCTTTTATTCAGTGGCATTGGAAATCCTTGACCACACATATGCTTTCGGATTCTATACAAAACGGTAGCCCACATCATGATTTTCGGCTCTTCTCCGCGGTTAGTGAGGTCATCGTAGAAATCTTCTGCCGCCCGTATTTTCCGGTCGGCACATCTCCCCGCCCCCATCATTAGTCTCCAAAGGACTAGTCGCTCCGCCACCAATCAATAAGGCGGCTAATGCCACCCCACAGCGCGGAGATGATCCGGATGGCGTTAAGTCTGGGGCCAGCTCGTTACCAAATTGAAATGTAACCCGATGCTTTTTTTTTCATTGAGAATGATAGATATTGCTGTCTCTCCACCCTAGGATACTAATCTAAGTCAGGGTAACAGGCATTGCGTATCAAGAACAAGCTTCTCTCGAAATACCCAAAGATAATTCCGAGGGCTAATTCCCATACCTAGTACCTAAAGGTACAAGGTGAATTACACAATGGACAAGGGTTGCGAAGCTAACCAGCATCCCACACTTGTATATTTGCGCTATCCTACGTGGTTCAACATCCTCTTTTAATGATAGTTTTGCTTTCCGTTTTGGGCTTGAGAGAACGATGATATCCATGTCGTATCTTGCCAGTGGGGCATTCGATGCTACCTCAGCATAGCCGAGAAGCTATCCTGTATCCATTTCGCGAACACAGTGTCGATCCAACTGGCAAGCTCAGCCAAGACTGCGACGAGAGTGTGCAAGCCAAATATGGTCCTCGTGTCTCCGATGGAAATGTCGTAGACCACTTCGATGTGATTGCCCTTATCGTATGCAAAAAGGAGCTTCCACTCGTGCTCGACAACATGTATTAGCGGAAGCGTCACCATCTGACGTACCTTGTTTTGCAGCCTCGACCTTGGAGAGTCAAACAGAGCTCTCATGCGACAATACCATGCCGCCGCCCACACCCCGAGCCGTGCCCTGCTCTGGTCGGGAGCCTCGGAAAATGTGCTGGCCACGTGGACAGCAATGGGCTGGTACTGCGCCCGCCGGCCATTGGTCGCGTTTACATGTTGCACGTCCTCGACGGCAGTGTTGACGCAGCGATGTATCAGCTTCGAAATGGTCATCTCCTTGGCGGGTTGGCAGTTGACATCCGGCGAGAATATCAACGCACAGTCCATCTCCGTGTCGGCGGCCGGCTTCTTTCCATTGTCGGCAATGGGGTAAAACGCGGGATCAATCCTCTCATTCGCTAGACACTCGGGTAAAACAGTCGACTGCTTCAGGAAGTCGGACTGAGTCAATGGCTGGAACACATCCTGATACCACTGCAACTGAGGGTCATCGAGCATCATGTTCAAGCGGGCTGCCAACCGGATCGCCTCGATCGACTTCAGCTTCTTTACGGCCATAGTTTGGTACAATCTGCGAAAGGAATCTTTCTTGCCTGCGCCGAGATGGTCTGGGCTTGGTTTGGTGAACCATTCGTCCTTTGGCTCTCGGCCCAGAAGGCATATGATGGTTTCTCGTACTCTGTAATCAAAGATCTCCTTGTGTTCCACGGCGATCTCGTATATCCGGTTATATAGAAATTCAACATCCGCAGGTAATTGTGGGGTGGCATCGTCGTCCAATGCTCTGAATTCGACAGGTTTTTCCAATTGTCGGAGATCCGTGGTCCATTGAATGACAGTAGCGTGGCGAGATGGGGTTTCGGTGGTATAGGAACAATATTGAGCAGGCATCTCCACCTCTAATTGAGGTGAAGCGTAGTTGTCTTCCATGGTTCTGAGTCTCTTGGCTGGTCTAGATGTCTGAGAGACTTGAGGCTGCGTCCATAGTTGGCGGCCACCCTCGGATTGCTCTGGAATGGTAGCTGCCACCCATCTCTGGGTTCGCTTCCGACCAGCATCAGCCATGCTGATATTATGTCAGTGCTGTGTTTAGTGAAAAAGTCGATACAGCTATCCATTATGACATAATAGGGGTAGCCCACGCCCTAACACCTAATATACGGGGCTGGGGTTGCCCTTGGCAACAAGCGAAGAAGCCGGCTGGACAGCGATAATCCTTGGAATGGTGAGGTTACGAGCCCTTCTGCTTCCAAAAGCTGACATAGTGTCTAAAAAACTCAATCTTGGCTCTTTAGAACTCAATATGTCTGGTGGAGAGGCTTGTAAACCTGCAGTTTGCGCTATATGTTGGGTGGCGTTTATAGAGAGGAAATTGTGGGGCTAAATTTAGTTGAGGTAAGCGGAATGTCACAATGGGATCTAGCTTAAAACCCCGGCAACATCATCTTGATGGGACTATTCTAACGAACAGTCTGGTCAATTTCCCAAGGGATAAACTACTAAAAGCGCGAGGGTTTATGCCAGCAATACAATAATTTCAGTGTTGTATCTGGTAATTTGTCTTCGGGACCCATTTGACCGCGCTACAAAATCGTCTGAGTGGTAGATGCGGCGGCGGCCACCTCAAATTCGTGCCAATTCTTCTGTTTGTGGATGTCCGCATAGTCGCAAAAGCTCTTGACCACAAGACATGAAAACAGATCCCAAACTCCAGGGCCCTCTATATGAAAGGCAACGGCACCTAATTGGCTGGCAATTCTGTTTCGTTTGATGACATATTTTATCACAGTGTGGCCGGATACAACCGCGCCCACATATATGTTTGGATTATTCTCGTTGTTTTGCAGTTCTATATGAATCATAACACAAGTGAAGTGGAAGCTGCATTGCCCGCTATTTGCCCACTGCTTGTTCGATTCATAATCTAACCCCTGTAGCACAAAGATCGGAGAGCTGGGATATCACTAATTATGATGGTCGGTGCATTTGGAAGCTCTTGCTTATTCAAAGGAAGGTCTATCTAGGTCTCTTATAGCTACTGTTCCTGCTAGCTGTTGGAGGTGGCCGGTGTAGGCCGCCTCCGGCGTCGGGATCATAAGGTTTGACTAGAATGACGAGCTCGACTTGGCATAGATCCCTTATTGGCCGGCTGCGGCGGCCCCTGTAGTCAACATATTGATAAGGAAGGATCGTGTGTTATTTAGTATAGTGTTTTGGGGCCGACTGCGGTTTTGGTCATCTAGCTGTTATGTTAATTATAATAACCACTAGCCCAGTCATCGGAACGACGTCACGGAGGTCTGCTGAGGCCGCCGTCATGACCGGGTTTTGCTGTTGACCCCGAGCCCCAGCGACTGTTGTTTTCAAGCTAGGCAGCTGTGAGCGTGAGAGAATGTGACATCCAATGTCCCGATCCCTCCTCGTGGGAATTTCCATTAGTCCGTGGCGTTAAGCTTAAGTCAAAACTCTACTTCCCGCATAGCCATAGCTTCACCCACGCTTGTACTAATTAGCTCTCTCGTATTCCATGACGGAGATCTGGACGGCAGAAGTGGGTTCAATTCTTAGAAACGACCCCAGTTAAAAGAAAGAAATTGCTTTTCTGGTAGTTTGGGGTCTAGTGGCTGTTTCACACAACTGAAAGATGACGTAGAATCGGGTGGCGGGAAAGATAATGAGGCCGAGGGCCCAGAAATGGGATCTAAAGTAGCTATCTGGCTGCTCCGTAGTCAAAGCGGCGATTAGGGCTGACAAACAGCTGAATTGAAGTTAAGCCAGTAGGCAAAAGATCATAAGAGCGGCGACTCATGCTCAATCATATGTCGCTTGTGTTTCGTAATACCAAAGAAGGCGACTACCCCAAATTTATTTACTGAGCACAGCTGCAGGCGCATATCGGATGCCTGAATGCCTCTAGCGATGATGCTGTAAAGTTCACAGTTGATAACCTAGGCCTATAGGGTAGGGAAGGGAGACGGGACTAAGCGAGGGTGAACAACTAAGCGGGATATATGGATATTAGGGGGCGGTGAGAGCCCGAGAAGAAGGAAATCTCCTTCTTCCTCATGTGTATAAGCAACCTTTACTGACGCTAGTTAGCAGTAGCAACGAGGCCAGTCGTTCACAGATGCCACTACCATCTAATCTCGCAAAATCCGACCAAGGAGTGGAGCACTATTCTCTTCCTCCCCCCGCGTTCTAGCCTCAGACAGCAACCTTGATTGGTTCTCTGTACATTTATTGAGCCGTTTTGTCTCCACCCCATGCTCGTATTTTTGCGAGATGATACGGTCCAACATTCTGTCTACTGGCGCATATGCTAGAATATGACCTCAGTCTACCAAGAATGCCTTGAGATGGGTGAAGCGCGAAAGAAGAAGGAGAGGACCAAGGACTTGTTATGACCATTGTGACTATCGTTTTTGCCGTCTTCTCTTTTGTAGGCCGGCCGTCTTTTGCCGATAGAAGCCCGGCATGCATTGCGCGCGCTAACCTTCTTGTTAGCGAGGCTGGGAATGGCTGCCCGTTCAGCCTTAGATGCTAGAAAGCTGCAATTGTTTTCCGACAACTTTAAAAAACGCGAGACAAGTATTCATAACGGTTTGAAACATGATCCAAGTTTTATAATAGGATATGAGGGAGAAATGACTTTGAATTGCCGTAAAGTCGGTAAATTTGTGTCAGGATCTAGTTCGAACCTCGGCATTGCCCTATCGCTCGAAAACAGCTAGAAATAAATACAGAACAATTCTCTTTGGTCTTCCGGCAAACTATCGATGGAAAGCTGTATATATGTCTATCTCCCCAAATCACCTGCACCACTAAAGCTTCGCTCTGTAGATGCCTATGTTGGAGTTTGCCCTGCTCTCGCTCTCTCGTATCTTTTCCTCCACATCGACCTGTCCAAGCTTCTGCGCAGTATCAACATAACACTTGATACGCCTAAACCTCTTTTCTTCGTTCACCGAGTAGAGAGCACATGTGAAAATCTTAACAACATCGCCCGGTTCTACCTCGAAATCGTGAACACCCTTGGTCTCTCTGATGTATCTGAAATAGGTCTCCATTTGTAGGAAGAGGTATCCAGGTCCCGTTAGAACGACGATGGGAACAACAGTTTCTTCCGCATCGGCGTGAACGAGATTGTAATGATTCCGAATCCCGCTTCTGCCCTTCAGTGTGGGAATGGCTGGATCTGGGAGGACAAGCTCAACGTCGTCTGCATAAAAGGCGTGCTGTTTATCGTATTGCTTGTTGTTGAATGCGCGCAAGTAGTTGAGAAACTCAGCGATAGATAGCTCAGCCATCTTGCAGGATCTTGGATGATGAAGCTGGGTTCAGATTAAGAATATATTGAGATTGAGAGTGAGAGCGAGCTTGGGTTTGGAAGGATGTGGAGAGATCACTGACTTTATTTATATCCCCACAGAACACCGGCTTCGACGGGACATTGTCTCGGAGACGCCACAGGGTGGAGCATCCAAGAAATGACCGTAAGCGATCGCAGATGAAGAATCTGGGGTCATCGGCATGTGGACCAAGTGGTCCACGCTGATGACAGTTTATACTGTGTGGGGGTAGCCGAGCCCTCCGTCCATTTGGCTCCGGGCGGGCACGAAGCATCCGACTGGGCGGCCCCGATTCCCGATGGCGATATGGGCGCGGAGAGTTTCTGGCTTGGATGTTGTTTGTTTCTCTACATTCTTACTTCGTTTCACCATATATGTTAGACACGAGCCCCTTGTTCTTATTTTCTTATCATCCTTCTACACCATATTCTCAGCAACGTACCAATACTTTAGCATGGATATCAAGGCTGAACCTAGCCATGTCGAGACTGTGTCTCAGACACCCGCTGGAGCAGCTCCGGCTCAAAGAACAACTCGCTTCATGATTGTTTTTGCCTTCTCAGTTGGGCTTTTCGGCTGGCTGGCCAATTTCGACCAGGCTTTTGGCGGCATCGTCATTCTCATGCCCTGGTTTAAGAAAGCTTACGGTACTTGCACCACCACGACAGACGCTGACGGCTCAGTGTCGGAACAATGCACCATTAGCGCCCTCAAGCAGTCTCTGATCCAACTGACCATCCTGTTCATGGCCATTGGAGGCGCTGGGAGCGGCTTTGTTGGCGAGCGAGTTGGAAGACGAGGAACCCTGCAAATCGCCGCGCTGCTAACTAGCGTAGGCGCTACGGGCATGGTCTTTACCAAAGGTGGCTTTGTCAACTTCATGGTCTGCAAATGCATCGGCGGCGTAGGCATTGGCATGATCTATTCTGCTGCGCCGACCTGGGGTTCTGAATCGGTCGCCTCTCACTCCCGGGGTTTGCTCATGAGCTTTTACAATATTGGACTTGCATCTGGCAATGTCATCATGGCTGGTGCAAGTATTTTTCCGTGGCTTCTCGGTCGCCATGTGCTAATTTTGTGAACTAGGTCTGTGCAGGCTCATCCAAAATGACGTCGGATTGGTCATGGAGAGTGCCAATCATTTGCCAAATTCCGCCAGCCGTTGTCCTAGGTCTGGGATGCTTGTTGTTTCCTGAGTCACCCAGGTGGCTTTTGACAAAAGGGCGAGAAGAGGCGGCTAGAAAGGCGTTCGCAAGATTGAATCAGGTTGACCCCCACAGTAGCGAGATTGATGCTCTGATTCAGGATGTGAACTTGCATGTGGAACTAGAGACATCAATGCGCCGCAGTGCATCTTGGACGGGCATATTCCGTGGCCTTGACTTGAGAAGAACTCATATTGCAGTGCTCGTCTTGTTGGGGAATGCAATCTCCGGAATTCAGTTCGTGATTCCTTACACGGCGCTGTTCCTCTCGCAAGTTGGACTCAAAAACGAATACGTCCTCAACGTTGCAATCAGCTCTTGCGGTATGTCTAGACTGTTGGATTATTTTCTAATGATTAGTGGGGCTTATCATTGTGTTAGTACTTGCGGGAACCATTCCTGGGCCTTTTCTTTGCGAGTACGGTGGCCGTCGCCTTAGCCTTATTGGAGGATATATCGTCATGGCGACGTGCATGTTCATTTTTGCAATCACATCGTCTGCCCTGGGACAAGCTTCAACAACGGCCCAAAACGTCCTCATTGCGTTCCTCTGTATTTGGGCTTTTACATTCGGTGCTACCAGTGGCCCAATTTCGTGGGTATCTTCTGTCGAAATGCATTCGTTGCGACTTCGATCTTTCGGCCAGGGATATGCGGTCATGTTGTACGAAATCTTCAGCTTCGGCGCCGCTTTTTGGACTCCATACATGTTGAATGTGGACTACGGAAATATGGGAACCAATGTCGGATATTTCTATGGTTCCATCTCCATAGTGGTTGCTGTTCTAACATTTATCTTTGTGCCAGAGACTGCTCGCCTAAGCCTCGAGCAAATCAACGACTATTTTGCTGGAGGGAAGCCGGCATGGAAGACGAGCATGCGAGAGAATAAAGAGATGTCTCGGGGTGGAACCGATCAAAGTTTCAAGGCGGGTGAGATGGAGATCATTCAGGGCCAAAATAATGGCTAGTTGTCTGCTCGTGTCATGTCCGCCACAGAGTATTGCGAACCAAGCCGAGTTAGCAAGACATGGGTAGGGAATTAGCTCAAGGTAGATTTCACAGCGTAAGAAAACGTTGGAATATGATTTACTTACCCTGACCACCTTCCGATAGCCCGTCGGCTAGATTCTGATCGACAGTACACATTATGCCCCAGGTCACGTTCGGGAGGGGCTGCACCCGAACGAATCGGCACGCCAAGTACGTGTCTCATATTCCTTTAGCTTATACAGTTCGTGAATGTACATCTAACTCATCACAAACCTTTTCTATTTTAACGCTTACAAGAATTAATCAAACTAGTGTAAAAAAAAGAGAGATTGTACCGTGTCACAATCCTTCTGGGTCTCAAGCACAAACCCACCTGCTGGTCTGTCTTGAAGATAGACATGAATGGGTGATTTCTCGGTTAAATTGGTCCTGAAAATTCGGGAAGAGGGGGAAAATTTGACATGCAAGAGAACAAAAAGTCGAGTCCGTCTCTGCAATTGCCGTGCTCCTGACTAATTCCATCCTTTGTCATCCTGTAGTTGTAGTGGTGGTCTGGGCCCGCGAATCTCCAATGCGATCCCTGCTAGCACACCCGCCACATTGTACTTTTGCACTTGACCAATCGTAATGCTACCATTTGCGGGTCTCGACTCTGATGGTGTCGCGCTACGACCTCTAATAACCTTCGCTCGCCCGCTTCATCTTGTCCTTTTGCACTTCGCCAATCCCATCCCATCCCGCAACCCGTTCGGCAACGAGGTCCATGAATGAAGCTTGTGTTCTTTGATTCATGGTCCACATCCCGGCGTACAGTTCGGCCCAGGTTTTCCCACTGTTGTCACCCGTTGGACCAAGTCTCGCGCGCTACCCCCGCCCATGGCCGAAAATGTGCACAGTGAAAGTGATTGGGCACGTTTGCGGCCACACATTACAAAGCTGTACATGGAAGAGGACAAGTCGCTGAAGGATGTAATCGAAATAATGCAGCAAAAGCATCAGTTTTATGCAAAGTGTGTTCATTGAATCCAGGCACTACATGCAAATATGCTGATCAGGAAATAGTCCTCGGATGTACAAACATCGCTTAAAGAAATGGGGACTAGTCAAAAACTTCAAAGAAGAGCATGTCATCCAGATGTGTCTCTTAAAACAGCAGCGGGATGCTGTCGGCAAGCGATCTGCTTTCTTGATCCGAGGAAAACCCGTTGACTGGGACCTGGTCCACAAATACTTAAAACGCAGACCAGATTTGGAGACAAAAATCAGAGCTGGCATGATCAGGTTCACTAGCTTAAACCCTGACATAATATGCCGGTCACCTTCTCCAGAACCAGTCCTGCATCTGTCCGAAAATCTTCAATACTCGGAAGAGTTGCTTCAGCCCCTCCAAAGTTACTATGCCACCACATTCGGGTTTGATGAATCTCAGAGTGGATCTATAAAGAATCAAGCCGACAACTGCACCGGTTTCATCCGATGCTACAGACGACTGGATCAAGCCCGGACCATGATCACAGCCTCTATGATGAAACCTGGCTTTGATATCCTCACAAAGTCACTCGACGATCTCAGACACCTTGTAAAATTACAAGACGTGGGATTGCTGTTTTATTTGTTCGACTTTGCTACTGCATTTGACGAAAGATACCAAGCGCTTTCCTTCAAAGTACTGCACCACATGTATGAGCTGCTTCTTACGGCCCTGGGAGCAGGGCATCCTTTGGTCTTGCTGGTTTTCCGGCTTGTTCGTCTCTCTGACGAGGCTCGCTACGACCTTATTGCGTTACTCCTCGAGGCCGCAGTGGACATATTGAACCAGAACATCGGGACAAGTCGAACAATGGAAAGAGCAAACTCACATTATTTTCTTTTACTAGACCGCATGGGTCGAAAGGATAGAAACTCTAAAGCCGAGTTCCCAGAAATACAGGAATCGTGCCTCGATGCTGCGAGTGCAGACTACCTTTGCAGGCTGGCCGATCGGCTTGTTTGTGCTGGTGAATTCCATGAGGCCTCGACAAAGTTGGAGACGGTATCCAACTGGCTGAATGACCCTGAAAATCAACAGCTTCTTCCCTGGGCTGATGTTCAAATGTCATTTTATGCACTGAAGGCGCAGTGGGCATTCGCAGGAGGTGACTTCGAGATCGGTGACATCTGGCTACAAAAGGTCCAAGAGCATGGGGCCAAGCATTTTCCAGGCGGGTGACATGTGAATACTTGTTCAATGATCTGTAAATTGATGACGTCTGGAGCCGCATATTTTTAAATTTGCCAACAAAATGGAAGTACAAGTACCTATGTGGACCGACTCAATATGCAAGCATCACTCGCATCGACTAAGTTCAATTCGTGCATTTCGGGGATTGAATTGACAGGCTTTTGACCAGGTTAAATGAAATCTTCCTATGATAATTTTTCATCCAGACAGATACAGGGCACACAATGTCGCTGAATGCGGTCATTTCAACTCGTCATGTGATGTTTCCCTCCCGGACTAGATTACCACTATTACCGTTGAGAATTGTAGGTCTGCCAATTAGTTGTGGCGGGATCAATTTTGCGATGGAAGGTTTAATAGCAAGACTCGGGTCGTGATGCTCTCTGGATTAATTTCGTGCCAATTGCATGTGCGAGGTCGACAATTGTTCCTCCGTCTGGGCAAAGTCGCCACGAGCAAGCAGCTCCACCATCTCCACTGCGCCTCAGCACCACTTTGCGCGTATTTTAAACTTTTCCCCATGCACGATCGGATTCTGGCAACCAATCTTCCGATACGTGCAAATGATTAAAGTAAGTGTAGCGCGCGGAGGATTTCTTCGGTTGAACATGGGTGCACCAGCCCATTGCCTCGTCGTATGACTCCTCAAAGGGTAATTGAACACGGGGCTGCAGATCCAAAACGTTTGAATAGTGAACGGAACCTAGAGAATGTACTGGAAGAACATTCTCTACTGTGTCTTCATTTCCTTTCAGTCAAACATGCGGGTTTTGAATCTTACGGAACGTTGAGGCTCAGTCCCCGGAAGCCCTTTATCATGTGCGGATCCCATTTCTCATCAAATAGGCATCTGCAGCGTCGCTCAAATGCGGCACGGAAGCATGAGATCGTTATTGTAGTGTGACTATAGTGTGACTATAGTGTGACTATAGGAGCACATTCCCATTTCTCTTTAGTAGCCAAGAACGCACAAAGCTCCTGTGCTGTTTTGATAGGCTTCTGGTTACGAGGCCCCATAAATACGGATCACCGGCGACTGCGAGTGTAACATATCCAAGCCCATCAACGTCCATCTTATCCTGGCTCTAAATCAGCCTTGGCGGAACCCTTGAAGTACCATGATAAAGCGATATCGGTCCGCGTAAAGAGCTGCACATGGGTTATCTACTAGTGGGCTAAAGAGACGGACAATTCGATCTGTTGAACTGGGCCGGAAACAATCCCGATCTGTGAGTCATTTCCGGACAAGTGAGACGAAATCAGAAAAAGAGCCGGACTTCTCCATCCGCTCCGAAACAGGGATAATCATCCCGGCGAAACACTGGGCGTCTCCATATTTCTAGCATCACCGGCGGGCTGGGGCAGCCCGAAAACGAAGTTCCAAATGTGATAGGTTCGATGGAGGGATCTAGTTTCCTTTTCAGACATCAGATGCCGCCGTCGTCCGGGATAATTTGTCCGTACGGCTGTGCTAATCACCCGATCCGCGTTCTCACCCTGCGCTCATTTTTAAGCTTAGCAGCAACCTTGCCCCATCTCGGCTTTCCCCACCCTTGCTGCCATGTGCGATGCGCACTCATTGTGGGCTCACATGATAGGGCAAGAACGCGGGAGGATGAAGCAGGCTAAAGATGACTGGGGGAACTTCTTATCTCCTTTCGTATAGCCCCATCAGCCCTGCAGTCTCAACTTCCATTTTGGACATTCAGACGAGATATGAGCAGTTCAGTGGGTGTGGAACTTCGGGACTATCGGGAGGTTAATTCGGAATGCAACCATGAGACCCACGACTTGGTGCAGGGCACATTTGGTGATGGCTGTTATCAGGTGGAGAGATGGAGAAAGAGAGGTGTTTCGGCCAGGAGGAAGTAAGGTCACTACACTTGGCAACTGTTATAAAAGGATGAAAATGGCCAGGAACTTGACACCATCATTCCCAACGAGATTTGAAGTACCTTGATTTACAACCAACAACAAAGTCTCATACTTTCATCATGCACTTTTCCAACCTTGCTATCGTGGCTGCTGCCTTCGGCCCTTCGGCCATGGCCTGCCTGGGTTACACTGGCGGCGTTCCCACTGCAACTGATACCGTCAGCAACTCTGAGGTTATTACCGTTCCCAAGGGCGAAGTTTTCGACGGAGGCTGGCGACGATATGACCGCGGTAGCGGCGCTTGCGGCGGCGACAACGAGGGCGGTAAGTAAACTTGAGCGAGCTGATTCGAAGCCTCACCAATCTCATCATCTCAATAGACTACAAGGATGCCGTCTTCTATCTGCAAGAAGGAGCCACTCTACGAAATGTGATAATTGGTAAGAATCAGGCAGAGGGAGTCCATTGTAATGGCCATTGTACACTCGAATTTGTTTGGTTTGAGGATGTGTGCGAGGATGCCATCAGCATCGTGAGTTGAACGCCCCTTCGATGGTGCGACCGAACCCTGACTCAACCACCACAACAGAAAAACGACAAGGCTGGCAAAGAAAGCTGGATCATCGGCGGCGGTGCTTATCACGCGTCTGATAAGGTCGTTCAGCACAATGGATGCGGAACTGGTGAGTTTATTTTTTCTGAATCGTGCTGAACATGTCTAATACGTGGTGTAGTGAACATCATCAACTTTTATGTTGAGGACTATGGCAAGCTCTATCGATCATGCGGCAACTGCTCTAGCCAGTGCAAGCGAAATGTATACATTGAGGGCGTCACTGCCGTCGACGGCGGGGAGCTTGCGGGAATCAACGCCAACTACGGCGATACCGCCACCATCAAGAATGCTTGCGCCGACACCAAGGACAAGTGCGTCTTGTACAATGGTTGCGCTGGTGGCTGCGAGCCTTCCAAGGTCGGAACTTGCTCTGGTTAAGCGCATGCTTGTCGGAAGATGAGGATGTTGAAAACAGGGGTCTGATTGTACACCTTTGCATCGTTCTGGTCCATTGGAAATCGCTAGTTGTATGCTTCAGAAGAGACTGCGCTCTTTAAGGGGATGCACCAACTAAGATCAGAATATTTGAGAGTATTCTTGTATATATTTACAAAAATGGACATTCTACATCTGATGTTTATTGGAGTTTCATTTTCGTGAACTTGTTCAGTTATGGCTCCATGTGCGAGATACTCACATGATTCAGTTACACGTCCTCGCCAGCTCAGTAACAGCAAAGCAAGAGACATCAACGTAGCATGTATTTAACAGGGAAATATCTGATGGAATATCTATGGCTCGCTCTTTTTTCTTTATTTTTTCGACTTCATTTTGTGCGCGCACACCTGTTTTTAGTATCAAGACGGTGCCCCCTTGTCGAAAAGGATAGTTTGATGAGTATAGGTTAGGACTTCAAGGACGTTGTGTCATTATGAGTTGGACATATCAGATCAAGATAATAAGTATCACCTATTGCCTGGGATCGTTGTAAGAATCTTATCTGAATTTATTGTTAGAATATAAATATTCTCAGAAATTAGTTTATCTGTTGGTATTTGTTGTTTCGTGCGCTCTGTAACAGGCCAAGTGCAGTTTGTCAAAACTGTCAGCGCAAACGATCAAGCGATAACAAAATTTCCTTGGATAAGAATTGAATTGACCAAACTTTCTTCCCAAGACCACCGGAAATTTATATAGTTTAGCTGAACAGTTTTTTTGGACTTTGAACAAATAAAGAGGCTATTTTAGCGTTGTGAGTTGTGGCGTCGAGTGCTTCGTGGATGAGTGGGGCTGCCATTAGTGAAACATCCAGCTTGTGGCAGTGTAGTCGTCACTGTCGGTCTGGTGACAGTGCTCCAGTATTTTATGTTGAGAATGAGAATGCGCGGGGTATTGTGCTCCCGATGCAAGAGAATCAGTTAATTTATCTGACTAGGCTAATCAGTTAATCCCAAGGGTGAGAGTTGTATTCTCGTCCGACAACGGCTTCCACTTCGGCCAGCATCGCATTACTGCCGGAAAGACGCTTCCACACATTGCAGACACCAACGTTCCTTTTATTTTCTGAGGGCCCAATGTTTCTGAGAGAGAGATATCGCGACTTCCCGGCGCTCATCTGCATATAGCACCTACATTTCTCGATATTGCCTGCGCCGACCAAGATGATCTTCCAGTGTTCCTTGATGGGAGAAGTCTTCTACAAGACTGGCATCAACCGACTTACAGCACTGGATCTGGCTACCGATATATTATCAACATTGAGTTATGGGGTCTTTCCGTTGTGGAAGCGCCCACGCATAGAAATAGTCAGAATAACAGCTACAAGGCATTGCGCGTGGTGGGCGAAGACGCAAGTTGGATGTATACTCGGTGGTGTACTGGTCACACTGAATTATATGATACGTTGGTGAGATAAAACCATTCCCCCGGAAGCCTTTGTCTATGAATCCTTTGGATGTTAACAAGTGACGCACATACAGAACAATTCTGGTGAGCTGGCCAATCTTGCCGACAACCCCACCAACCCTACCAACTATACGTGTAGACTCATGCGTCGGATCAACGCACTGCTACTAGTCACAAAGTCTTGTGAGGCAGACAGCTGTGGGAATGTCTGGACTGTCCTCCAGAGTAGCTGTGAGGATGATGACATCTGCTCCGAGTCTGGTGAAATTTTTGGAAGTTTGAGCATGGCAATGACGGATAGATATGACAACTTTTTCGCGAGCTTGCCAGAAGTGAAATTCAAGGTGGGTCTTGCTGTTCAGGTAGCCGATTATGAGGGGCCTTTTCTGCCTGAATTTTCGAAATCTCTCGGCGGCAAGTATCGGAAACACATCGATTACTACGAAGATCTCTCTACCCATGCAAAGAAAAGTGTTCCTGCCAACTCAAAACACGACGGCACGGAAAGTCAAAGATATACGAATCTGACAGAGATGATGAAGACGGCTCGAAACTTGACAGCGGATGAGCTTGGTTCCGGGTCCACGTCCAAGGAGGAAGACTCTGCAGACAAGGTTATGCAGGAGGTGGGAGTTTATTTGCTCCTGGCTATAATGAATGCTATAATATATCTGTAATTGAGATAGAATGTGCATAAAAATTCATCGTTGAAAGGTCTTTTCAATTAATCTGTCTTCTTGGTTTTTTCCCCAGAAGTAAATGAGAGTAGACTGACCTGCTTTCCACGAACATGATATCGGCTAGCCTGGAAGAAGTTGGATTAAAATTTAATTTACGCTTTCGTGTTTTGCTTGCATTACATGTTCAATCGCCAGAATAACATTGGCAAAAGTTCGAACGGTGAGGGGATATGGAACTCTCGCCAGCTGGGCTTTCGTGCCTGTTATTTCGAGGAAGCCAACCAGGGCACGGGCTATTTGCTCAGTGGGGCCATTAGCGGGTGGCGAGCGGACCAGGGTGTTGGAAGCAGTTCAGACCGAATCCTATTTCCCACCCGATTAGTAAGTAACTAAGGATCTCTTTAAAAGCTAGTCCGATGGGGCACTAGGGGGTGCCTCGTTGGAGTCATTAATATAGTCAATTTCCGCTCAATCGGTCGTAGCCTAATTCGTCTATGAGCGGGTTTGCTCGGTATTGCTTCTGTTACAAGTGGATCTGAAACTTTGACCCTGTGGGCAGTCTCTAACTGGGAATTGACAATTCGGCAGAGCCTGCTCCGCGTATTTTGTCGTGTCTTCCATCTGAATCTCTATGGATAGTCTTGTTGTGCAAGGGAATAATGGGAATTTGCAGCTTGGAGAAGGCGTGGACTGGAGGCTTCTGGCTAATGGACTCGGCAGATCTGCGCCACTGTTCGGCCAACTTCCTTCCACAGCGTGGCAGAATGTTCTGTGGCGTTAGTGTGGTTTGGGATTGAGAGAGTGACATCGCTTCAGGGGATTTTCTAGCCTGTTTGCCAGGTAAATACGGATCGGCTTGCCCTTCTTCCAAATAGGTTGTTTCGGGATCACGAGTAAACTCGGTAGATGAATTTCCACCAATAGCCCTGGATTGTGCCGACCAGGGCCCGTTTTTAGCGGCCAGGACCCTGCACCAACGCCGCAAGTTTTGAAACAATAGGAAAATAAAAAGACTTGGCTTCCCAAAGACAGAATGCCAAGCCGATTAATCATCTTCTTCATCTTTACTGTTGCAGGCGACAAGTTTGTACAATTTGCATTGCTCTTTTGATACCTCAAGCCGCCGAAAACAATATCAACAATCACCAAAATGCGATCCACATCTACATCAGCATTGGCTCTCTTGGGCGCCGCTGGCGGTGCCCTGGCTGAGGGCTGGTCCGGTCAATACAAGTTTGGAAACATGTTTTACACTGGACCGACAAAGAGTGGCGTTACCATCACCAGGGCCACATACTCCCTGGTGCCGCCCTCCGTGCCCTGCGGATATGCCACCAGCGGAGGCAACGAGGAGCTCGCTCTGTGGATTGGCATCCAGGACGACCCGACGGGCAAGGACGTTTCTCAGGAGGACTTTGTCCAGCCCCTTCTGAACTGGGCCCCGAGCCAGCAGCTGACTGGCTGCGATACCGACAACAAGCACTGGTGCGCCGCCGCCAGCACCTACACGCCCTCTGGCCAGATTGGACAGACGTACCAGCCCATTGAGTCTGGTGTGCAGCTTGACTTTGAGTTGATTGTCGGCTCTTCCGTCGAGCAGACCATCTCCTCTGGGGGCGAAATCATTTCCACCCAGACAAACGCCGCTGGTATGAAGCCTGCCGTATTTTACGGCGCAAACGAATGCTTTCTGCAGTCTTGCGGCACGCTCGGTGCTTACACCTGGGCTAACATCACTGTCTACCTTTCGGCTGCGGACCCCGACTTTGGCAGCACTCTCTCTCTCATTGGTGCTACCAGCGATGGGTTCAAGACTACTGATGGAGGCAAGACCTGGACCAACACTGGCGTCACGATCAACAAGGACTATCTGTACTCCGATGACCAGAACCACGAGTGCAGCTAGATACTGGCATGGGAGCGTTCGTTGATTGCTTATTGTATATAAAGTTGTTGCGACGGGCATTCGCATTTGTATTCCACTTCTAAAATAGAATTTACCAGAATTGTACATTTATATCTGCCAATTTTCTATGATTCCCTTCTCATTCACTGTGAAAGAAAGTGACGCGCAGCGGTGTTGTCACATCGCCCATAGCACCCCGCTCGTAACTATCCCTTTGAGTGTCAGGAGCCTCCACCCTGGTCGGTCCTGTGCCAGGCAACGAATCAGAGTACGATACAAGCACGCTAAAAGTGCTTGCTGTCACGTGACTGACCAGGGTGGAGGCTCCTGACACTCAAAGGGATAGCCGGCCAAGTCGGTGGATCGGCTACCTGTTCAGTTTTGAGAAGGCAGGACTGTTCCGCTCCCAGGCCTCATATTCCTCAACTAATGACTCATGACTGACAGTTTCTATTCAAGCATCGTAAATGTCCTGTTCCATGCCACACAAAGTTCACGGCTCCACGCGGTTAAAGCTATGCCTTGTACCTCTCATGTCCTTGAAGATGCTCTCCACACAGTGTGTTATTGCTAATGGATTAGATTAGAGCCCTTCAGAACTATTGACAGTCAGAAAACGTCAGAGAAACTCAGGGTAGCCTGTAACCACCAAAAAATAGGTCGGGCTTGTGGCTTCGTTTCAAATGGCGTCGCATCCAGCTGCCACATACCAGGCAGTGGCAAGCATGTTGTATAAAGCGATGATTGCGTCGGCGATTGCGGGAATAGACGCATAAGAATTGCCAAATAACATTTATACCCGCATTGAACTGATGATAGCACGAAACGAAGGTGGGAGACATGCCGAACTGGATTTTCCTGGTTTATGTGGGTGCGGCTGACACAGTTGCGCGGCCACTTGCAACCATCATGTGGAGGAGAGTTGTGATTACAACCCTCCCGTTTCATTCCAGGCATCATTGACTGCTTGATGCAACACGATCAATGCCACTCCTTTGTAATCCCCATGCCGGGGTAGTTCTATTTTCTAATCATGGCCGTCTAAATTATTGTTTCTAAGTGCTGGATCCTTTCTCTGTTTCTTATTTCTGAGCATCATTTCACCGCAGAGAAGCAAAGTCAAGGTTGGCGAACAATGCGGGCTCAGCACGCCTTCGTGAACGCCTCACCATAGCGAGAGTGGTAGGTTGGAATGCAACTATTGCTGCCTAAAATGCAGCAATGTAGTGACAGCCTGATTTATTGCAATGATTATGCGTTCCTCTTGAAACGGTTAGTCGCCATGCATCTTGTTCCGAGGAGATACTTTAGTGCTGACAGGCTATGAATGTTCATGATGATCAAACACCCAGTAGCATCCTACGGCTTGGTGGCCTGTACACCTTTCTGCACACTTCACATGTCAGTGCATGGATACAAGTCTGACCCTCAGAAAACGTGCATGCAACCAAGACATCTCCATGAAAAATGGCGCAATGCCACCCGGCTTCAAAGGCGGGTATATAAGAGTACGCAATGGTCTTTCATCTTAGCAATCATGGATAAGCGACATTGAACGATCCCGATCACCGCTACTACTAAAAATCGTTCTTCAGGCTATTTGAAGTTTCTTGTGTCAGGTTTTAGACATTTACATCGTTTTAAAGCAGACAAATAGTGGGTAAACTTGCATACCAGCTCTCTCCCTGTCCAATGACTGACCAAGAAGCTCAACACTGATCAACCTGGAAAGAAAATAGAGAGTATTGCCAAAGGCATCGACTTCAGACTTCAATTGATCCATCTATACTCGTCTGTTGAAGCTATTCCTTTCAAACTCACCTGCGACACTACTTCACCAGCTCAATCGGTAGAAGTTCTGAAAGCCATGCTTCCAGAATATGAGTATGATGGTGTCAGTGCACAAAATTCCTCTCTCATTGACTATACAAGGCTGACCATCATCACCACCACAAAGGTTCTTGATGTGGTGGGACATGAGCGTAAAAGCAAAGATGAGATTCATCCCCTGTTCGACGAAATGGGACAACCCGGCTGTACATGTGGCATGAATTGTCCGCCAGGACAAGGTTGCAGGCCAATTCAACCGCAGTGATTTCAGGTGCATAGAACAGCTCTTGTTTGCTCAAAACAAGGTTCAACTATGCTCCCTAAAGCTACTGTTTCTGCTAGCCGTTGTGATGATCGTGATTTTGCAAGGATCTTCAAATGGCCGTCCCGGCAGCCTCTGTAGTTAGTAGATTGATAAACTAGTATCATTTGTTGTTTAGTATGGTGTTTTGAGGCTGTTTGCGGTCCTGTTTGTCCACCTGTTTATCTAGCTGTTACCCAAACTATGATATCTGCTAGCCTGTCCATCAAGCTGATATCATCGAGGTCAGTTGAGGCCATCACAACGACCAGGTTGTTGCCCTTGGTCCCGGGCTTGGCGAGCCCTGTTTCGGGGGTGGCTATAAGCTGCCTATGGCCCCAGGCGGTGTTGGGGGCGGCGACTATTAGATTGAGATCATTCCGAAGTTGATGGTATTTGTATGTGAAATCGGGCTCGAGACTGGTCGACCTTATCTCTTCACGACTGTTGTGTTCAGCCTAGGCAGCTGCGACTATCAGAGAGCGTGGCATCAGAGGGCATCACAAAACCTATTCAGGATCACTGCAGTTAATTACCAGTCGCGGCTTCAGAAGTTGCTCAAAGCCATGTGTTCATTGAGAAAAGTGAATGAATGCTAGCTCTACAAAGGCTATCAAAGATCACTGAGCAAGTATAGAATTCGTATCAGTCGAGCCAAAACAGCATGAAGCTCTGCGAAATCCCAAACGTGAGTTCATGCACCACAAAGTATCACCAAAGCAAGAGTTTCATTTCTTAATTTGGCTCCTTTTTATGTATGCGCCATCGATTTATCTAGCCCTGTTCTTGCTGTTGACATGTTGCACAACTACACAAGATCCTAGCATGAGCACCCAGCTACCCGCCCAAAATCACGCGCCGGATGTTCTAGCAATGTCAAGAAAAAGTCCAAC
Source organism: Calonectria pteridis (assembly GCA_022837005.1). Taxonomy (NCBI): domain Eukaryota; kingdom Fungi; phylum Ascomycota; class Sordariomycetes; order Hypocreales; family Nectriaceae; genus Calonectria; species Calonectria pteridis. The sequence continues at coordinate 238,645 of JAKZGU010000044.1, forward strand.
CCATAACCCCAAGCTAATAAATATATGACTCACGGCCGCATTGTGCCTGGAAGAGATACAAACACCAAGAGCATGAGAGATCCATGAGGGGTTACAATGCTACGCCGCAAGGAGACCAGATGACTCTCAGAATCCTGGTAATAGTAAGCAAGATCCTAGTGTTTTGGGGGCGAAAATACACGAGATACGAAGAAAGAGGTGCATAAAACAACACCAATCTCAACCCTTTCTCTTTCTGAATTCTTTACTAAATTATGAAAATGCCGGAAAACGCGCAGATGCAAGAAACGCAGCCTGGCGAAAGCTCTGCTGCCGTGCACACAACGCAGGGTCCGGATACATTGACGCTGCCGCATCCTCGTATTCCCACCTGCTACGGTTTCATGCATGGCTTCAAGAGATTAACCGGCCTCGGGCTGGATCTTGCGACATTGATTTCTTGCGCTGTACTAGCTCAGTGGAATCACAAAGCTGGTTACGGTGTCGGAGGCACCGTTGCGGTGAGTCTTGAAGTGCCGTTTATGGACATGGACGGCCATTCTGATGTTTAGATCCAGTCACTCGTTTTACTTTGCAACGATGTTGCGCAATGTGCTGCAATCTTCGATGCGAGCAAGCGAATCCGCAGAGCACCATCGGTCGTCACTGGGTGCATGGATATTCTTGGACTAGTAGGGTGTGCTCTATTAGCCATTTTCATGGGCTTGTCCGATTGGAACTATTTCGAGGGTAGCCCGCGGACAGCGCCATGGCAAAACACCATGAATATAAGCGCCGCGCTGCTTGGGGCAAACGCGTAAGCTTCTACTCGCTTGCGCCAGACGTTTTGCTAACACTTTTGGTACCAAGAAGTCTACGTTTCATCTTTCTCGTCTGGAATTGCGCTGACGGTTGTGCAAGGGCGAGGAAGAAGCGGAGATTGCGTGCTCATTCTGAGATCAGCTGATCGGGCAAAGGGGACGCTTCAACTTGGATATGCACACTGCGGTTACAAACTTGGAGTCTGGACCCAGTCCAGATGGCCTTGGTTGCGAGCCAAAAACCCTCGTTTGTTTCTGGAAAGCACCCCAAGATCTGAAGAACAGAATAAATAAATCACAATCCTTAATACGAATAATACCCGAAAGAAAAACATTCAAGTCTCAAAGCACGAGGGATTGCTTTCTCCATTGTTCTCATCGATGGCTTGTATTGAAGGTTATTCCAAAGATTTACAAACATAATGAACTCGGTATTCGAGATTATTAGTGAGACCATGAGTTCAGACTGGTACTTGGTATTAAACATGACGAAAGAGTACACAGCTAGTTTCTGACTTTGAACCGAGATAACTACCAGTAAAGACCAACCAGACTTCATATTTTAGGCATTAAGTCTAGTTTTGAGCCATTCACTATTTGCTGAGGTGACCAAGAGCGTGATTCCAAAAGAAAACAGAAAAGACTTTGTAAATATGCTCCTCAGCTCCCTGAGTTTGAGAAAGCAAAAGCCCTGTAAATCAGAATGGAAATAAGTAGACCTGGTATCGATCAATATATATTACCAAATGTGTCTAGGAAAACCGAGCCTTAGTACACTTACTTAGCAAGAGTCCTAGTAGATTAAAAGGAACTTCAGATGCTGCTGCCAGAGCTCCAGTGAATTTTCTGTCTTGAAAAACCTCATTCTCGAAGTGCTGATCGTCACTCGGGATTAAATCCCGTCTGCCTTTGGTTCTGGGATCAATGGAAGCATCTTTTGCTTCTTCTTGCTTCGGCTGGAGAGGAATGACATCAATGTCTTGTCTCGCTGTTTCGATGGCTCTTGTGTTGTGGTGGATAAGTTCCAAGAGCCTCAATTCATTCTCTAACCCGAGAGTTTGAATGAAGGCAGAAAGAGACTTAGCTTCGCCCAATACCAGGCCACCCCCGTTCCACCTGACTTTAAATAGCATCTCTTCCTTGTCCTTGCCAAGGATTAACGTGATTCGTCTCCAATATCCATCGAAGTTCGGGAACCATACAATTCTTTTTGAGCCCGAGTCTGCGTTTTGACTAGCCAAGGGGTATAAATCAGACTCTTCAGTAGCAGTAGACTCTTCAGTGATGTTGATATCAATTTCTGAACCTCCTGGGCTCCCCTCTATCCGAACCTGGAATACGGATCGGCTTCATGCTCCAGACATTTCTCTATTATAAACCCCCAGTTCCTTAACTCATTCGGTGCCCACTCACATGAACTGTATAAATAACGATAAACAAGAAGATTCCACCATATGGTCAATCTGCGAGTCTTCTTTATTTCTTGGGTTTGTAAATCTAGCTCGTGAACTGTGAATGTGTCATCCTCAAGGTGCGATATGAAATTAGGATTCAAGTTTCCGTCTGTAATTAGCCTCTGCACTGCCTCTTTTAGCTGGGGTGGGTCATATCTGTCTGAGGCTTTGAGGCAGTGCAGCAGAAGTTCCAAACTAATCTTCTCTGAGTCTAGTCGTAATGTCTTCATTTTCCACTTCAAATAGTCATTGTTTCCATAGAATACAGTACTGTATATAGGGTCTTGAAGATCTCTGGCTGCAATCATCCACTTTGGAGAGTCTTCGAGTATCGTCCCCAAATATCTACGAATACCTGTCCCATGAAAGACGGGAATAGTGATCCTCAATGGATTTCTCCATAGGGGAATTCCGAGGTTGGATTCTCCCGAGCTTTTAGAATGCATCAGAGCGTACGAAAACGACTCAAGAAAAGCATATTCTTTGCGGTCCAGATTAGCCTCTGATCGAAGATTGACCAGAGCAGACAAAAGCCCATTGAGGGACTGTTTTGCGATAACGTTTGGATCTGCAAGTAATTCGGCGAGAGCAAGTTGGGAGATGGCATCTGTGGGGTTGAATTCTTTCAAAAGCTTCGACATTTTGTCTTTCCGCTCTTGGTGGGTAAAGAACTCTGGAATAGATCGATGCGTGAGGGCTAAAACCACGTCATTCCCCGCCACTGAATCGCTCCTGACTTCGACCAGACCTCGACAACATCCGTTTATTCTTTTACGTGTCAAATTTTTCTTTTCCTGGCGCGCCTCCGGAGAGAGCGGAACTTGTTCGAGACTCCTATCAATAGCGAAGCTCGGCTCCGCCACGTACTCTTCAAGAAAGGAATACGCCAGTAAAGTAAGGCGAGCGCCAGAATATGGACGCAGTATCATGAGCATTGAGAAGGTCTGATAGGCTCGCTCAAGGTCTCTTGGGGAGAGGGAATCAAGAATGTGCATGAACAGAGCATCCAGCTCCCTAGGAAGGCTTTCGACTTCCTCAAGAAGAGCATCGGCGCTACATCCATCCTCAATTCGTTCGCGAATGCGCCGCACCACCAGTGCCACTCATAGAAAAATCCCATCAGAGTTCTTTACAATGGATTCAATGAGAATTGACTCATTTCCTTCGTCTTCCAAATGTCCCAGCTTGCTCGAGACGTATTTATCATATCCGTTCGTGTTACTTCGTGCAGGCGGATTCGTTGATTCGCAGATAAAGCATTCATAAAGACATTGTACTCCCTGCTCGAGACACAAAGCTTGATCGTGGTCGGTCTGGCCTTTGTCCAACTGCAAAGCATGTCTATGAGAGTTTTTTGGTCATCCTGGTATGTCCCCTCGTACTCATCCAGGCCATCAATCCAGAAGCAAAAGCAATGGTTCTTGTAAACGCTTCCTTCAGAAAGAAGTTTCTGGAAACCCGCTCTGATATCCAGATCCCCAAACTTGATAGCGGATCGTCCCTGCAATGAGGTGGACTTAGCAAGGCTCCAGTGTTTGGGGAATATGTCGGGTATCAGTTCAGGACAAGCTTCGAGGACATCATGAGCTAGTGAGCGGAATAATCCAGTGAGAGAATTTTGAAGGGTAGAACCGGGCTTCCAAAAGAAGAAACTCATGAATACCAATTTCCGGTCGCCTAATCCAGATTTAGTCACCCACATCGTTACAAACGAACGATGGATACAACTCACCAGCCCACTGCTGAAGTAGCGACTTAGTGAGCTCTTCGCCGTAAAGGTACTTCATCAAGGTGGACTTTCCGCATCCAAGCTTTCCAGAGACGTGGAAAATCCCCTCTCCCTGTCGAAGCCAACGGATAAGGGCTTGTTTGGCTCGAGACTTTATGTCGTCATCGGACAAATGCTCCTCATCGCTGTCTTCATTACTTTCCTTGCCACTGTTCTCAATGGTGTTTTGTGCCATTTCTTCTTTGGAGTTTTCACCGAGTTCAGCGTTTTGTTTTCTCAGGACCTGTTCTTGACTTTTGGCTACGTTGGGGACGGAATTGACTGCATCGACATCGAAGCTAGAAGCCCTTTCTGAATATTCCGACTTTGTTCCATTGGAGTGATCATCCATATTAGGATCAGCGAGGCCATCGTATATCCATCGGAACGTCTCGTAGTGTGCATGCTCAACAGCTTCATAGCGCCCGTGCATGCCATCAAATGCAAGACTGTCGAGAATTCGATACTGCGCGATAAGATCATTCGCCCGTTCCGAGAAGCCAAAAAGAGCCTTTAGTTGGGATCTGGAAGTAGGATTCAGCGATTTGAGCCCAGAACCTTGATGGATCGCGTCGATTTGATTTTGGAGTTGATTGAGCTTAGCAGAATTTTCTCGAGCGTTGGCAACTAAGTGCTCTAGTCTCTGTTTACTTTCAGAACTGGGGGGTAATCATTAACATCATAGTAAGCCCGCCGAAGCGGAACACCCACCCGGTTATGTAGTTGAGCTGCAGATTGAGCTGAGCACGACACTGAACCAGCCTTTCCTCGACCCTTTTAATGTCTCCAACGTACAGTTTGCTCTTTAGTCCAGCGCGCAGACTGGAGAACCTTGAGTGATCTCGGGGCTTTATCTTCCCCAGAAGCTCAATCATATGTGTAGCTAGATCCTCACACTCCTTCGAGAGCACGCAAAGAGAAGCCTCAGACTCAGTCAGATTTGTTTCGCCCGGGGGCTTCAGGCGTGAGGCGAGATTCTTCAGCTCCGTCGCGAGGGTTTCAGAGCTACGGTTCTCCCCTGTGGTCCTAAACGGCGAGCCATGAATCTCTGATGCTGCGGCAACTATCTTGAAGCCAAAGTCAACAAAGGTAAGAATGTTGGTGGCAAGACCGACGGCTGTGAGAGGATCCATCTTGACAGCCAGCGGGGGCGGATTTCTCGCCTGGATTGACGTGTTGCGCCTCCCGGGGCGATCTCTGACGAGATGTTGATAAAGCCACGGCTATGGAGCAAACTGCGGCGCTCTAGAATTCCCGAGCGCTGATATCGTATGTCTGTAGATGGGACTGAGATTGAAGGACGACGGGCGGGGCATCAGGCAACACGTCATCTTTGCCAGCTGTCAGATTTGAGGTTTCAGCCCGATTTGTTTTGTGACATAACCTCGCATGCACAAATGTGTGAGTATTGCGCCCACACAGTACACCCGCTGTATCATGTCCAATCAGGCGCCAGCACTCATGCCGCCCGAAAGCTCTGCTACACTAACCCGTACACGGTTAATCACATTCCCACCATCGACCGCAGCCGTACGAAACCAGATGGCCCAAGCACCAGTATTGTGGTCAGGAGAAGGAAGCAATATTTCTAGAGTCATGCTTTTGCTTGTGATTTGATTGAGCCCCCGGGGTTGGCAGCGCGGGGTGTCTTGAAGCGAGGACAAGCATAGCAAAAGTGTTCAGAAGATTTGTTGCGGGTTAGAAGTCATCAATTCATCCTCACTTGAAAAATGTATCTATTTTTATATCTCAAACAATTTCTGCGCTCTCAATAACAGTGCCAAAGGCATCAGCTATCTCCGCCAGCGCCACCCGAACCAAATCCTCAGCATTTACACCAGGAATATGGCGATCACCAACGCCGTCCTTGGCTACAATCACATCCCATCCCCTCTCAGCACCTTGGCGGGCAGTTGTGGAAATGCAGACGTGAGCCTACAATGCTATTTAGCTTTTCGATGCTGGAAACCTCAACCAGGAGTCCTACTTACCATGTACCCAGTCAGAACAATTTTCTTGCGTCCAGTCTTCTCCAGAACCTCCTGCAGCTCGGTTTCGGTGAATGACCCGGGATAGTGCTTATGTATAACCTTTTCTCCGTCCTTTGGCGTGAGCTCCTCAAACTCTTCTGCGAGTTCGGTGCCGGGAGTGAAGACAGGCGCACCGGGCGGGGTATCATGCACGACGTGAACAACGGGTGCACCAGCTGCGCGGTATTTATCCAGCAGTGCCTTGTTGGCAGCGCGAGTGCTCTCGACATTCTCCGTTTTTAAAAGACCTACAGCATACTCGTTCTGAGCGTCGATGAAGACGAGAACACTGTCGCTGGTGGAGGCTGTGGAGGGCGGAACCCCGACAGTTTCCCGGAAAGATTTAGCGGCGGCAGCCATAGTGAAGAATTAACCAGGACAAAACTTGTATCCTTTTTGTGTTTGAGTGCTATCCTGCTAGCTTCTGCACTGGTTGGGCTCCTTTTATATCTGCATTGGTGCGGAGTAGAGTTGAGCTCATCATGCTGCATTTTGCGTCATGTCAGCTACTTTGGCGTATTAGCAAATGCTGCTGAGTGCTTTGATCCGTAAGCAGGTTAGCGTCGCATTGGTGGATGGGGATGTGAGTCTTGGCGAATAATGTTTCCTAAAACGGACTAGCACTATTCGGACAAGCGGGCAAAATCCGATCGTTCACACGGCTTCTTTGGCCACACCACGTATCAAGTTTTACTCAATATCCTTTAAATAACTCCAGCCCCTCCAATGAGAACAGCCCAATTCAATTTCAATAGCCTCTCTGTCCGGGCAAGATAAAACTACCGACATCTATCTTCATCTAATGTAAAATAATGAGATGATTCAAAGCTCATCTGCGCTTGTGCAAAAACGGTAGCAAGACGTCTCGGAATCAGATGGATCAGAGGCCCAGCTTTAGGAGTATTATTAACCGCAGAATCATTCGGTGGTTTGATTTGATTGTACAGAACATTTTTATTTTACTCCATGAGAGAAAAAAATCGCTAGCATCCACTATTGCAAACTCGCCACCAAAGATATCTCAAAAAACAACCCACAAATGCATCTCTCTAAGCTTCACTGGCATGCGGCTTTCTTGCATAGACCATCGTGCTTGATTTGGGGTTAGCTTCCTTGAAAACCCTACAGCATCCAAAATAAGAAACTTACGCGTGATAGTATGGCCGGATCTTGTTGTCCCGAATGGCATTACGCATCCTGGCCACAAACACTTGGATCTCGGCATACTCCCACCCCATGACCTGTTTTAGCAGAAACAGGGCAAAGCCTTCTAAACTTTCATCAAGAAAGGCCAAATTATAAAAGCCAATCTCTTGCATCTTGGGGTCGCTGCTCCATTTCCCAACCGGCATCTGGTAGCTCTTCTCGACAATATCCACGAAGCCCACCTCGGCCATGCGCTTGCGCATATTGCCAGGCAGCCCGATGCGGCCCGTTTTACCGATACGATCCATGGCTTCGAGGAACACGTTGGCCCACTGCTTAAAGATGTGCTCCGGGTCGTCTCTGATGGATGGAGTGTCACTGTGTAAGGTAATGTTCAGCTCGAAATCTTCAATCCACCCGCCCGGCTTTGTCGCTCTGAATGCCTGTCGGTACAGCTCGGTCCAGTCATCGATGCTTCCGTAGAGGGCTCGGATGTGCACGAAATCAAACGAGTCTTGGTCAAACATCCATTCGAGCTGTGCATCGTCGATTTCGAATCTGCAGTTCGGAGGCACCCAAGTTGGTTGAATGGGACTAATGTCAGTGCCGATCACTAATGCACCTGGATAAGCGTCCGCTACATCAATGGCCCAAATTCCTGCGTCATTTCAGTAAACTGCAGCATCCAATTAAAGAGTCCGAACGAACCTGTTCCCGTGCCCACATCCAGAATCTTGGATGGGTTGTCACCAATGGGTGCCTCAAAAAGTTTGTCGCCCTGCAGCAGGGTAATAAAATGGTGGGCTATATCTAAACCATTGTTCTGCTGGTCATCATTAGGACCCCAGTATTCAGTCGTTTTGGAATTCTGGAACGTTCTCCCATGAATTTGGCGATACTCGAGGATGCTGTCCGACAGAGAGGCGGTGGAGGAGGTAACGCTGCGATTGGATTCAGCCGGTATGCGAGCAAGGGCAGGGGATTAAGCCTATTTCAGCCTACCTTTCATTGTCACCAATGGCGGAGTCATTGTCATCATCTTCATTCTAGGAAAAAAAAAAGCACGGTCAACACACCAACTCGATGTGGTTTAGACGAAGATGCATTGCCTACAAATGGGATCTGCGTGTTCGTGGGATGGGCCTCCGTGTCCGCGACCGGCTCGTCCGGATGGTCCGGGGATTGCGGCCCCGCGCTCGGGCTCTTTTGGCTCCTTGGGCTCTTTGGACTCTTTGGGCTAGACATGATAGCCAGCTGCGCGTTGCAGTGCAGGCGGGCTCGCTTGATGCTGGTTACCCGACACGCAGGATGGGAGCCGTGCTGGCGGCGCGAGTGTTTCCGTTGGAGTTGAGTGGACAAACGGATGCCCTTGGAGCGCAACCTGCGCAATATAAGCGATCGCTTCCAGACCCGCTGGAAGCTGCAGCAAGGGTCTTTTTCGCCAATCATGCTAATCGCGTATCATCACTAAGCTAAAACTGATGAATCATAATCCACCACGGTGATGGCTGGTCATCAGTCGGGCAGTCCCCGTCTGCTACCTGCGCATGCATACAACCTGGCCATGGACAGGCCTAGACCTCGACAGAGCCGTGTCAATTCAGCTCTAAAAATGGCCACATCAGAGAGCCTTTTCTTCCCGCCGTAACAAAGTCATAGCCATGTGAAGACGTATCGCAGAATATCAGGCCACTTTCTCCAACTCACAGCCACGAATAAGCTACCATTCGCGTTTTTGTCTCTTTTTTTTCCTCCGCCCACCCATTATGTAAACCCCTCTGAAGGAGGGCCCAGAATCGATATCGGCCAAATCTTGGTTTGTGTACCAAAGCCACTGCAGCTGGGCTTAGACACCAACGTGTCCTCATTGGACATGCAAAGCGAGCTTATGCAAGTTGGGCTTGCCGCCGCCTTCAAAGGGAATAACTGCGGGGTTGAAGCGGCCACAATTGAAACACCTTGACGCAATTATTAATATGGTACCCGCCCATTCGTCGCATTATCCCAGTTCAAAATCCAGTTTGAGCCTCACATCCATCGTGGGGGCTGTTTCGCTATGGGCCTTTTGACTTCCCTGAGCGCTCAGGCGGTGCCAATTCTTGGTATACTTGTCGTCTTTTATCTCTCAAGGAAGATTGTGGTCTATGCGAGACTCAGCCGGTTCAAAGGCCCGCCATTGAGTGGCTTTTCAAATTGGCCACATAGCAAGGCTCTGCTCAGATACGCTTGCCATGAATGGTATGCAGAGGTCAGCGAGAAGTACGGTATGTTTGCTTTTTGCCGATGTCAATGCGACATCGCCGTGCCTCATGCCATTGACACTGACATCCCCTATAGGACCGATTGCGCGGGTTGCGCCGACAATACTCATCACCTCTTCTCCGACGGTATGGGCTCATGTGAACAACCATCCTGCATACAAGCGCTCTGATTGGTACTATAACGCATGCCGGCTTGAATACAGAAAAGACAATATTTTCTCCCAAACCGACAATGCAAAGCATGAAAGACGAAGGAAGCAGATGGCCCCAGGTGTATGCATCATGACCTACCTGCACGCTCAATTCGACCACTGACGTGATGGAACAGTATTCTGGGAGGGAAAATCTCGATCTTGAAGTGTCTGTCGACAAAACTCTCCAAGAATTCCTTGATCTGATACGGTCCAAGTATAATTCAACTGGAGACAATGTGGTGCCCATGGATTTAGCCAAGAAGATCCAATACTTCACCTTGGACGTGATTAGTAGCGTGGGCCTTGGAGCCACATTTGGAATGCTACAAAGCGATTCAGATGTGGACGACTACCTTCAGTCCAGCGAGGAAGGACTTGCTATTGGCAATAATGCTCTCGCCATGGGTTTGAGCTGGCTAGCTCAGGCTCGCTTCATCGGCAAGTTCATTGCTCCATCGCCCACAGATAATAACGGTTTTGGTAAAATGATGGCTGCGTGCTTTCGCCACGTTGACGAGCGAGCCAAGAATCCTACAGACAAGGGGTCCGATATGCTGGCTTCATTCATCCGCCACGGTCTGGAGGGGGATGAACTACGCTCTGAAGCTCTTGAGCAAATCCTTGCAGGTTCCGATACCACCGCAGGCGGCATCCGCGGTATACTTCTGTATCTACTAACAAATCCCCGAGTATACACCAAGCTTCAGCGTGAGGTAGATGAAGCCGTGCGCGACGGCAAGGCCCCGCAGTCGGGAGACGGTCTCATTTCGATGGCTCAGGCCAAGCAGCTCCGTTATTTGCAAGCCGTCATCCGCGAGGGATTGCGAATCCGACCGCCTGTCGCAAACATTTTTGTACGCGACATCCCGGCGAGCGGCGACAACGTCATGGTTGATGGGGAAAGCGTATTCTTGCCTGGAGGCGCGTGCATCGGATACTCGGCATTCGCGATGCACCATAGCAAAGAGGTATACGGCAAGGATGCCAATGTCTTTCGACCAGAGCGATGGTTTGAGGAGGACGCCGACAAGCTCGCCGCCATGCTCCGCACAAATGACCTCATATTCGGCCACGGTAGATTTCAGTGTCTGGGAAAACCCGTCGCTCAGATGGAGATGGGGAAAATAATATTCGAGGTAATGCGCAATCTGCATACCTTGTTCTTGGTCGCCTGGTGCTAACTTGCGTGATAGACAATGCGAAACTTTGACATATCGCTCATTAATCCGGAGAGTCCATGGACTACACGTAACTTGATGGGTCTCTTTGCCATTTCGGACATGTGGGTTCAAGTGATAGATCGCTCGGATCATTGATTGCTAGCACAAAAGTGATGCACGATAATCTGGTTGGGAGAATAGGTCAGACATACTTGAGCAGTAATGGAAGCAAAGGATCGTGCCATGGGTAGATGTAATTGGCAAGTGTGCGGCTTGTCATATGTTATTGGATCATAAATGCACAACAAAAATCTCCTCGAATTGGTTCGGAAACGATTAACCATTCAAGCTGGAGACATTTGACTTGGAGATATGATCTACACCCGGATAACCAGCTTCCCAATCTGTCTGCCTTCCCAAAGATATTGAATTGCTTCCTCGGCTTGATCAAAGTTGTAGACCTTGTCAATGATGTCGTCGAACGTAAGTTTGGTTGCGTTCAGAGCCGCGCAGAGATCCTCCATGTCGTGTCTTGATCCCGCATTGATACCTCTGCCGCTAGCGTTAGCAATGCAAGCGAATGCTCAATTTAGTGACTTCTTACCTGATGGTGACTCGTCGATCGATAATCAATGGCAGCAACTCCTTGAGTTTGGAAGGATCCTGTCCGCTGAGATAGCCAACCTGGCTGACGATACCGCCACGGCGTGTGCATTTCACACTCTGTACCAGCGATCCAGTTCCTCCATTCTCGACAACAAGATCAACGCCAACGCCATCAGTCAGTTGAAGGACGTCTTCGTGCCACTTTGGATTAGTGTAGTTGACGCCAAGAATGGGCGAGCTCGGAAATTCGTTCTGAATCTTCTTGATTTTCGCATCGCTAGAAGAACTGAGGATAATCTTGAGGCCTGAAGCTTGGGCCAGCTTCAGAGCAAACATGGCAACGCCACCGGTACCTGCGACGATCAGATTGGGATTTCAGAGTGTAAAAGCAGGCGCACCTTGGATGAGAACACTTTTACCGATGCCCACGTCCTTGACGGCGGACCAGGCAGTGACACCCGCACAAGGAATGATGCTGCTGTTCACCCAGTCCAGGTATGCAGGTAGCTTTGCGACCTTTTCCTCGTCAAATACAAGGTAATCAGCCAAGACACCATCCTCATCGGCCGCAAGCCAGGATCGGCCTGGCTCTCGTCCAGTAATGTTTTCGGTGTCAGTGATGGGGGCAACCTTATCGCCGACGACCAAGGCCTTGACTTTGTTGCCTACTGCGATAATCTCACCCGCAGCGTCATTACCCAGAACACCATTCGGTGTGACGGGCCAGGGGTTTCCACCATTGGCAATGTTGGCATCCCTGTAATTAAGCGCAACGGCGTAGACTTTTATAAAAACCTCGGTCGGGGCCAGAGGCAGAGGCAAAGGCTCTGTGACGAGCTTGACCTTTGCCGTCCCGGGGGTATAGTCGTCGGTACGGCGATAAGCACGACGGTGTGTAGGCAAAGAGCTGGACATGGTTGTGTTAATACGACGAATGAGGCAGATATCGTGGAACTTTCGGAATATAGATTTGTACGTCGTCTTGGGTCTGGATGATAACTTTGCTTGTATGCAATGTTTGAACAAGATCACATCGTGCCGACTTAGTATGCTTACAAGTCGGCCCCACCATCCGAGCGGATGAGATTCACATCAAGATGCATTATTAACCCGTGCGGGGTAAAATCAGTGAGATGGCCTTAATAATCATGGATTTAGATGATTGATGGTATAAAGTGTTTACCGTATTAGTAAAATGTAAAGTCGGTATATCCGTCACATGCTCTCATAAATAGTTCTTCATCCAACTCGATCGGCTTCGAAGCCGTGCGCGGGGTCGAGTGGGTGCTCTAAAAATGGACCACAATGGGCTAGAGTAGTGCAAGGGTAGAGCACCAAGTCCTGCAAGATAGCGGGCTATCGACCTGAAGCGAGGTTCTTCAGCGCTCTCGTGTGCTAAAAACCAGGCACGTGGCGGTAGAGTTCAATCACTCGCGCCATCAGTAAATGTAGCAAAGGCCGACGAAAATGGTCCTCTTTCGTAGAGGACGGCACTCTCGCGCCGTAGGGCAAGGTGCCTCAAGAACAAAGTCCAACCCGTCAGGAAGCAGTGTTAGCATTCGCAAGAAGGCAGTCTCGACAGACAATCCGCTGTTGATATCGACTAGGAAGAACTCCCCGAGCTATTTGTCTGCCAAGGATGAAGCAATGCGAGCCGTATCGGCTGCAGACTCTATCAATTTTGATTGAGTGACCAACATATCCGCGTTTCCGGTATGACGCGAGACGCTCCCGCATATCTTCCAAGTCACCGACGTAAATGGAGGAGATGACGGGCAGCTTGACGTTGGTTCGGCCTCCCAGCAGCTCGCAAACCGGAAGCCTGGCCCATTTTCCCAGAATGTCCTAGCAAGAAACATCGATGGGAGTCTTGGCATGCAATTGGCCAACCAAAGCCTCGTCCATCGCAGTGTTGATGCGGTCTACCTTTCAAGAATCCAATCCAATTAATTTGGGAGCGATCTCTACAATGCCTGCTCTCACACTGAGAGCGTGTGCGGCCACGTAGGTGCAACCAAAAGGCGTACTATCATCCCATCCCTCGATCCCGTTTTCCGTAGTGATACGGACGATGGTAGCATCGAAGCTGGCATATTCGCGCCCAGCAGAAAGCCGATAGACGCCACCAGCGTAGGGCAGTGTGACTTGAAAGACATCGATTCGGGCAATTTTGAGCTCTGGCATGTTTAACAAGGTATAAATACTGGGGTAGACATGAATTTAAGTTTGAGAATTAATTTGAAAATCCAAGGTCACTTTAATTTCATCGTGGGTGTGGTGTTTATGGCTCAGCATTTGCCCCCGTTGGTTATGTGAATTCGGGAATCAGTTGCGGCATGTCGGTGTCCGTTCTCCGCATCCGAGATCCTACTCACGACTGTAATTCAAGTCCATAATCTCACTATTCTTTTTCCCCATTGGCATAAGTTATCCTGTAATTCGTGGTCGGGATATCCGATCCTAGTCAAGGGGAAGGATCTGCGGGGTCGCCTGTTGCTGACTACCCTATACCTGCAAACAATTTCTGAAATGTATATTCCTGCACCATATTCTTTATATCTTTTTGGGGATTATTAGGTGATGAGATTTTTAATCCACTTTATGTTTCTAGTTGTATGTGTCCAGGTTGACAGTTAGGTACAATAAACAAAACGTCACCTCCAAACTAGTCACCAAGTCACCCTGGTGCAAGTTCGAAGATGCATCAATGATCAGCATACGAGGTTCTTTGACCGTGATATCTTTTATTACATAGACGGAACGATTAGAACTGTTCCAAACATTATAATATAACCCATTTGCCTGATTCACCAACATATTGGCCCACGTCGATGTGACCTATCCCCAATTGGGAGGTTGGTGTGTTGCTAATGGGCGCCACGTGCGGGCCCAAGGCAATTTTCCGAGGCATTGCCAAACTGTCCCGTCGCAAACACTTTTTCGACCGACTGTCTATCCATTTTGGCCGGGAGTCCTTTGCATTGTTCAATATGACCAGCCGGAGTCGTTATGGCTTTGGCGCTCCGGAACCCGTGCGAGGCAAAAACAACACAGTGCTCTTCATTGCAAGTGAGCCGTACGGCCTCTCCAATGTGCACATGGCGACGGCGCATGCCCTACTGGAGAAACACCCGCACGTGAAAGTGCACTATGCATCATTTCCCAAGGTCGCCAGCCGAATCAAGCGAACGTCTTCTCTTGCGCCCGCAGCTGAGCCCATCATCTTCCACCCGCTCGAGAGGCGGAGCTACGGCGAGGCTTCCCCCCTATCCAAGGGCGTTGGAAGCGAAATGATGGTCCACCCTCCCGGGCTAGCATCAGCAAAGGGCTTCTGCTACATCATTGAGAATGGGCTGTCACCATGGTCGACGGACGAGTACTATGCCTTGTACTTGGCTATCAGAAAACTAATTGAGGATGTGGACCCGGCAGTTGTCGTCTTGGACATGCTCCTGAACCCGGCAGTTGATGCTGCCCGGGATATGAACCGTGCCCACGCTATCCTGACACCTAATGTGTTGTCAGGCATCGCGCCGGCGACGGAGCAATCGCTTAGTTTGCTCTGGAAATATCCCGCGTAAGAATTGACCCATAATCATGTGATGATTGATCACGAGTTAACAGACTTTAGAACGGCATCCGGATACCCGTTTCCTGTCCCGTGGCATCTCATCCCTGCCAACATATATCTCAACATTGAAATCATGCGCTGCATGCTGTCGACCATTGGTGCGGGTGGCCGTAGGGATGCGCTTAAAAGCAAAGGAATAAAAAACCCTCTCGACTTTATGGGGTTGTACAAGCCTCATGTTCCGTGGATTACCCAGACTCTGCCTGGAGCTCATGTCAAGCTGGATTACCTTCCGTCAAACATCGTGAGCACTGGCCCTATCAATTTCGCTGGGGTTGGAGAAAACGACGGGAATAGTGATCTTGTGAAATGGGTTAAGAGAGCGCCGACTATGGTGATTGTGCTTGGGTCCCACTATATTTATACCGAACAACAAGCGAAGGCAATGATGGATGCTATTCAGCAAGTTCTCCGTCAGACTGAGGTGCAGGTACTGTGGAAGGTTAATTTGCAAGAAGGAGTTGACGACAGCTTTCTACGTCACGTGGATTCTTCCTTTTCAGATCGGTTTAGGGCCGAAAAGTGGCTGGACGTGGAACCACCATCTCTGCTGCTGCTGGACACGGTAGTTGCCTCTGTTCATCACGGTGGAGCAGGAGGCTTCCATGACGCTTTGGGGTGAGTTTGTGGCCCGCCACCTTGATCCTTGAGTTTCGTCACTAACAGAAAACAGAGGGGGAGTTCCACAGATAATTCTTCCACTTTGGGTTGATCTGTACGATTTTGCTCAATTGGTCGAGTACCTCGGGATTGGTGTCTGGGCTTGCCAGGAGACAAGCCCAGAGTGGTCATCGGAATGCCTGGCCTCGGGCTTCTTGAAGGTCCTGGCTAGCAATGGCGAGGAAGACTCAATGAAGCAGAGAGCACGGGTGTTTGGAGAGCAAGCTAAAAAGCGCCCTGGCCGTTATACTGCCGCTGAAGAAGTAGCCAAGTTGGCTGCGTTAGGCCATTAGGATATTTACTAGGCGACTGGCCTTTGCCGTGCAAAGCTTGCTCCGTTGACTCGGGCTACGATTCAGACACCGACGTGCCGAACCGAACTTTTGGATGAACCATAATTATACTATACTACATGATTTCGAATCAAAGTTTAACGTCGCATCTATGCCGGATCTCTCGGCACTCTAATGTAAAACCCAGACGTTCATCTCAGCCTTAGGATCTTCCGGATGCTGCGGAACAAGCAAGTTGCTCCGCTCTTTAGTGTTTTTCACCCTGACATTTACTCGTCCCAAATGGTAGCGACAACAGCACCAGTCAGAGTGACCTGACCAAGCTTGCCGCCCTCCTCTTCTAGGACGATTTTTCCTGACTCAATATCTCGCTTCCAGATGACCACGGTCTTGTTGTTCTGGTGACCCACAGCGACCTTGTCTCCGGCCTTGTTGAAAGAGAATTGGCGAGGGGACCAGCCTCCAGAGGGAGCAAGCTGCACGAGGGTGAGGGTGCCGTCTTCCTTGATCTCGAACGATGATAGCGTGTCTGAGGGACCGGATCCTAGAATAGGTGAGTCGCGGAATGACTTTTCGCGATTGGACACGACAAGGAAGCGGCCATCAGGCTAAATTCGAAATTAGTTTCACATTTAGTCCCACTTTCTAACAGATAGGGGCTAAATCACTTACACTCAGAGCAATCTCGCTGGTTGGGGCCTTGGTCTCAGGCAAGTCGGCGCTGATGGCAGGAATCTCAAACACCTTTGTGAACTCGAGGCTGTTGGACGTATACTTGACGCGGTAAGAATAGACCTTCTGAGAAAGCTCGCCGTTGAAGAAAAAGAAGGTTTCGCCATTGTCCATGATTCGGAAGAATCCGTGGCGGGGGCCCGTGCCGGGATCGGCCACCAAGCTGCCCACCTCCTTGATGGGAGCCACAGAGTTTTTGTTGTACGTGTATACGCGGCACCTGTCGCCGCCAAGGTCGGGAAGAACTATAAAGTTGTTTGTAGGATCAATGATGACATGGTGAAGATAGCTTCTGTCTTGTCGAGACACGACTGGCCCTGTCTCGGTAATATTGGGGAAAATCTGCTGCAGCGGTCCAGTGCCTGGAAGAGCTCCGGCTTCGCCCAGAGCAAAAACAGCAGCTGCGCTTCGGTTGCTATCAATTTCCGAGTCAGTATTTTCATTTGTAGCTCAATTGGAATTTTGCACTTACTATGAAGCGGTGATGTATCCTCGTGCTCCACTAGAGGTGGTGAGGATGTCGCCCGCCACGCCGCTCAGAGGCGCGCTAACCCGCGCAATACGAGTCAAAGCTCCGCTCTCGTCGATGGAGAAGGAGTTCAAAGATCCAGATGTCGAAGCCGTACCGCCGCGGTCGAGGCAGTAGAGCACGCGGCTGGCGCTATCGAGGGTGAGCCATGAGGGATTGACCTCGCACTCTGACGTCTTGGCTGCCACCGAAAGAGAGTGGTTGCCGTTGGATCCAGTGAGATGCAGCGTCGTCACGTTGCCGCCCGAGTCTGCTGCGAAAAGGGTGACGGCGCTGCACGACGAGATCAGCGCGGATCCCACGACGGAATGTGACAGACGCATTTTTGCAAATTCCCAACTCCAAGAAAAAAGCCAACGAGAATGAATGAATGAATGAGTGAGTGAATGAGTGACTGGACTTGACAACCGTTGTGAGGTTTGCAGATTTCGAACCAATTCACCAACGCCCGCAAATATATCAGCAATGACGTTTCGACAAGGACCCTTGGATACGAAATACGCGCTGTTCGAATTCATGCATAAAAGTAGAGTTCGTATGGGGACC
Source organism: Calonectria pteridis (assembly GCA_022837005.1). Classification (NCBI taxonomy): domain Eukaryota; kingdom Fungi; phylum Ascomycota; class Sordariomycetes; order Hypocreales; family Nectriaceae; genus Calonectria; species Calonectria pteridis. Next base: position 256,455 of record JAKZGU010000044.1, read on the forward strand.
GGTAGATGCGGAAATTGAAGGGGCCAGGGGATAAACTTTATAACCGCACACTCGCCGTGTTTACTGGGCGCTGCTGGGGAACTGGTGGATTAACCAGAGCTGTCAGTGCTTGCTCATTTACCCGTCGGTTAGCTGGTGCGGGGGCGAGCGAGCGACGGAAACGCTGCTGTAGGGACGGAAAAATACCATGCGCAAATCCGCCGCCACCCGGCGCGTCAAAGCTAATGTCGCAATGAAACAAGGGAAACTTCAACTCCCGCCGGAGTTCGGGTCGTGTCCAGCGGGGCGGGTGCTGCTAACCTTTAAGCTATGCGGGGATGGAGTGCGGATGGAGGCGCCAGATAAGGCTGGCCAAGCCTTGGCTTCCAGACTTTTCCTGCGCAGAGGCCAATGAATACGTGGACAGAGTTGCTGTGAAACTCGCCAGATTGATGAGTTGGTGTGCCAGGGTTTATGGCAATTGGGGCGATGATCATCTCCCCCGTATAAAGTTTGGCCGTCTTGACATTAAGATGATGGCGAAGCGACCTTAGTGATCCATCGCGGCATCATTCGTTTTGCTTCCTCTTCGCTTCTTTTCATTTTCTTGGAAATTGCCAATATGAAATCTTGCTCCTCTTTTAGACGCTTTGCCGTCGCCTCGATCCTTTGCCTTGTTCCGTCTTTTGTCGCTGCTCAGAATGATACCGCTTCCAACCTGCAGGCCTGCCTGACCACGGCTGGTGTGCGCAGCGTCATTAGTTCTGACAGCACATGGGCCAACGAGACGGTGCAGTTCCAAAAACGAATCAAGCCTGATCCAGCCTGCGTCGCGTTCCCCGAGACCAAGGACCAGGTCGCCCTCTCCCTCGACTGCGCTCGCAATGCCTCCGTCAAGGCTTCTGCTCTTGGTCCTGCCCATTCTTTCCAGGGCTATGGCTTTGGCGACCCTGGCAACCTGGTCATCAACATGGCTGCCTTTGACTCTGTTAGCTATGACGAGTCAAGCACGTACTTGACCTTTGGCGGAGGCTCCCATGTTGGTCCCGTTGTTAAGCATCTTTGGGACGCGGCTGGCCGACACATTCCCCATGTTCGCGGCGCTCATGTTGGTGTCACTGGGTCAAGTATTGGTGGTGGTTTCGGAAGCACCTCCCGAGTTTTTGGCACGCCCATGGACAACCTGGTCTCCGTCGAGTACATGCTGTACAACGGAACCATTGTCAACGCCACCCGAGGCTCGGACCTGTTCTGGGCTGCTCAAGGTGCTGGAGCCTCTTACGGCATCATTCTTTCTATGACCACTCAAACACACAAACCTGAGTTTGAGCGCGCCGTCAACTTTACCCTCTCTATTGGTAGTGTTTCTGTTGATGTTGCCGCCGAGGCTCCCGTCGCTTTCCAGGATTACGCGACCAGCAGCGAGTGTCCTGATGAGGTCGCACTCCGATGGAGCCTTTCTGCTCCTCCATACACCGGCACTGGCTACTTTTACGGCAACCCATCCGAGTTTGACGGGGTTATTGCACCCCTTGTAGAAAGCCTCAAGGCTCTCAGCAACGAAACTGTCCTTCGAAAGACCGAGCTACCATTCTGGGATATGGAAGTCGCTGTCGCCGCCGCTGGCATGAACGACCCCAACGGTGGTTCTCTCGGTGGCCGAGCCTTCTACACCCAGGCTATGACGACCACGACCGACCATCCTTTGACTGTAGAGCAGGCCAAGACTCTGTTCAGCAGCACCACCTTGGCTTTCAACCGCACTGATCTGAGGAAGTCGGGATTTCTCGACCTCTGGGGTGGTGTCTCTCGTGACATTGCTGACTCTGACACTGCGTATGCCCATGGAAAGAACCTGTGGCTGATCCGCTGGGAGGCCAACTCTGTCGACGCCAGCAACTACCCTGCTGATGGCCCTGCTTACATGAAAGGATTGATCAAGCCATTCGAGCAATCTCTTTTGGACGGTGGTGCTTCTCTTCGAGGTTTTGTCAACTATGCTGACACGGAGCTGACCGAGGCTGAGTGGAGTTCTCGTCTGTACGGCGCCAACTATGAGCGCCTGAAGCAGATTAAGGCAGTCTATGATCCCGAGGGCCTTTTCATCAACCACGCTCAATCCATTCCTCTTCCTTAGGCGTCGCAAAATGGTGCTCTGTGCTTCATTGCAAATTTGTATATAATTCTGGTAGATGTGTAACAATACAACCGGGAAAGGTCCGCACGCTATTGTAACGTATTATCCAACCTGTGCCAGTCATCATCTAAGTTGGCTGATCCGTCAAATTTGAAACGAACAATGAAGTTTTACCTAGGAGTCAAGCTTTAGAAGCTGGGCAGCGCGGTTTCTGATAAAATCCATTCTCGCCGTCTCATTTTGCTGCAATGTTTCCACCCACTCTGCACCCTGTTGCATCATGATGAAGGGGTAGTCGACGGAGTAGAGAATACGGTCCTCCCCGAGCACACTGTTGTGAAAGTCTAAAAGATCTGTCCAAAAGTTGCCGCTTGTTGTTTCCCAGATGTTTGTGCGCCAGTATGATGAAAATGGTCGCTGCATGGGGATGCCCTCAGGGACCCTGCGAGCAAGCACTTGGGATCTCAGTCAGTACACATTCAGCTTCAAGGTTCTCGTACCAATATTGGACAATGGGCTTTGGTAAATGAAGGGAGTGGTACTTACTTTCGTCGATACGCCAGAGGTCGCTCGGGATTCTTTCTCCCATATGCCCAACAATCACTTTCAACGAGGGGAACCGACTTTTAGACGGTTAGCATTGCCCACGCAGTTGGAAGGACAGGAGTGTCTAGGGATGGGAACTGACTCAAAAATTCCGTTCGTACAAAGGCCCACCATGTGATTGGAAAGAGTGACGGCGAATTGATGGGAAGGCCCCAGCATCCAAGGTGCATGGGCAAAATTAATTCTCGTCATTTGAGACGTGGGTGGTCTCGGATGCATGTATACGGGGACATCCAACTCGACCGCCATTTCCCAAAACGGGTCATATTCGGGAGTGTCGTAGTAGAGAAGAGTACCTGAAATTTGATAAGCCATGAGAGTCTGTCATATTTTGCTGCGTATTTGCCCATGATAATTTGATACTAGACCAGGTTGTGTGCTTTGAAATTCCGAGGAAAAGAGCATGGTATACTTACTATTGTCTTCCCCAGCCTGCTGAAAGTCATTCAGCAGGGCGCCGTGAAAGCCCAACTCCACTACACAGCGACGCAGTTCAAGAGCAGCTTGGGTCGCATTATGCATTGACAAGGCTGCAAACACTCCGAATCTCTCGGTGTTGTTGGCAATGGCAGCTGCAATATCGTTATTGGCCTGCGTGGCGAGTCTTTCAGCAAGTGCAACATCGGACACGCCTTGAATGCCAGGGGATGTTAACGACAGAACCATATAATCCACGCCAGTCTCATCCATCCAATGGATTCGTTGGTTATGAATGTCAGCCAGGTTGTTTAACAGGTCAGCATATGTTTGCCCTGGACAATGTTATGAGTAAGAAGCAGAAATGAACGGAGGAGTTGAGAGGTCATACCCGGAAGTGCCGACCCACTGATTCTGCGTTAGAAGACACTGAAATTGTGGCGGAATGATTTTACTAACATGGTTCTGTCCAGTTCTGGGTAATCTAAGCTGAATGATTCCTCTAGCAGAATCGAGCCTTTGCCCGTGTTACTCCACTGTTTAGCAGCCGCAGTGGCCAGGTAAAGAGTCAAGATGGAAAAGTAGGAGTTGGTCATGTTAGAAAATCTTGGGTTAGTGTATTGAATCAACAAATGCACCAGAGATAGAAGAAATGGCTATGACAGGCATTATAAGATGTTGTGAAGATACCTTTGCTCATTTTAAACCGTCGTCGACCTTGATCCCCCTACGCATCAGACACAAGATGCTGTGCATAATCTGAACTTTGAATACGTATGTCTGAGCCACATTTCACGTAATTGGAAGTGAGTAGAATTGATTCCACATGGCAGAGCGCCCGTCGGGGTCATCATGGCTCCCGAGAGGTAGGAATACTCGGATTCAATGGTTCGCACGTCTGACGTCCGCCTGGAAAACTGCGAGGACAAAATAAATCAATCAGGAAATGCGATATTGAGTTCGCAGGGCTGCTTCTTGCCTTACTTATTTTGTCACCGACTGAAATTTTAAAATGCGGACATAAACCCGAGAATTATTATCACCTCTGTGTCTAGAGAGGCGGGAAATATGACGGACCCGGCGGTCAGCTGTTTAATACGAATTCTCGGGAAAATATTGCCTAATTGTATGAATCAAAGCCCTGACTAGTGAGTTTAAGGCAGTTGAGCCCAGTAGGCGATCACAGGGCCGAGTTCCGAATCGATTTAAGCTTCTTTAGCGTTTGAACATCCAGCTCAGCCACGCATAAGCTGCCGCTAACCGAGACGTTTCTCGCGGCGCGCGGGACCCACGGGGTTTTATGTGTTCCGCTTGGACGCGTCACCTACAAGACACTGGACGCACTGTTCATCACTGGAAAAGGAAATAGAGCGCCGAAAATTGCTTCTGGAACAACGACACCGGACGCAGCATAGACTCGTAGATTAGAAACAGCAATGAGCGGACTGTCCAGGTTCATCCTCGCATTTTCTTATAAATGAGCAAGACTCAGCCTTGAATGCAGATCATTTGCTTGTATCCAGACAACCCTTCACTTATTCAATCTCACTCATCGATCATTCCTTGGCCGTTTTCTTTATAAAAATGAAGGCTTATAACTTGCTCTCCTTTGGCATTTTCGCCCGGAACTTGGTTTCAGCGGACATCACTTTGGGCTTCAACACTCCCCAGATCAATGAGAACCGAACCATTGACGAGATCTACCAGGCTGCCCTGGCTGAGGGCGGCGTGGTCACTTGCTGGCATGGAGGTGATGAGGTCCTTCAACAAGCTGGCCTCAAGCAAGCCTTCGAGACTCGGTTTCCCGGCATGACGCTCAATGTGACTGTGAACCGCTCCAAGTACCACAGCGTTAATCTTGATCGCCAAATTGCTTTGGGCGATGTTCAGGTCGACAGCATCATCCTCCAGGCACTCCACGATTACCCAAGGTGGGAGCAGGAGGGTTCTTTGCTGCATTATGCCCCGCACAACTTTTACAAGGTGCTTGCGCCCTTTCGCCACATTCGGGCGGCTTACTACGGCTTCGCTATTAATGCGTGGTCCACCATCTGGAACAGCCAAAAGCTGGAGAACCCTCCTCGGGAGTGGCCCGACTTTTTGAAGCCAGAGTATAAGGACAGGCTGGTACTCACCCACCCAAGCGATGACGACGCCATTGCCTACATTTTCGACTTGGTGTAAGTGAGATCCAACGGCAAATTATAGGCATTCACTAATACACTTTCAGGATGCAGCAATATGGCTACGAGTGGTTTGACGGTCTGTTGAAGCAGAACCCCCGCTGGGTCCGTGGCACAGGCTCTCCCTTGGCAGTGCTGCGAAATGCAAACAGCACCGAGACCGTCTCGTTCACTGCATCTCTTGGACTCAGGTCATCTGGACCTCTGAACGTGTCCTTCCCTGCGCAAGGCAACTTTGTTAGCTGGCCTCGATCAGTCGCCATTCTCAAGGACGCCCCCCACCCCGAAGGCGCGAAGCTTTTCAGCAACTTTCTCCTGAGCGACCAGTTCCAGAACGGAATGTCGCAGTGGAGTGCGCGTGGTGACATTCCTGCCCCTGGAGGATACCCTGGCATTCTCGGAATGAACACGACCAACTCTGCCGAGTACATGCGTTTCATGGCTGATCGCGGACGTGTCGAGGCGCTCAGGATGCACTTTGAGGACCGCATCGGAATGCCCCAAGGACCCAGCCCTTTGGTTGACGATCTGTAGTCGACCTTGGTTGAGGCTGAACTGGACTAGCTATAAGTCCTATCTTCGCTCTGGCATCAAGGCATTTAATCTCAAGTCCCCGACCCTTTGAAGAGCCTTTAAACAAAGATAAGCCGCGATAAAATCACCTTCTATTCATAGATTCTCTTAAATAGTTGATAATACATTTGTATTTAACCTAGATTTTGGCCATTTTGACTCGTACGGCACAAGGGGTATTTGAGCCATAAAACTGCGTTTTTTTTATCTGCTCGCTGCACAAGCTGGAGCTGGATGTACATAGAAATACTTTTGTATTTTGTCCTCATCGAGCGTTGCTAAGTTGTTGCACGAGATCCAGGCCGGCATTCGCAAACGCCGCCACGTCACCCAGGGAAGGATAATCTCGAAATTTCTGTTGTAATCGAATTGAATCAAAAGCGCGGTCATTTTGTCGGCGAGTAGTGAGAAACAGAAAGAGTCTTTTCTGTCGCCAATGCTCGTGGATTCTAGAAATTCTGTTCCGATTACAGCGTCCGGTTCTGTTTTCTTGTTAGGCTTAACGATGGTGCTATAAATGGCATGGACATGGAAATAGACCAAATAGCAAGTTTCAGGCATGTTGAAACGGTTTAATCCAATGTCACCACATGCATAGATTTGTAGGGGCATAAGTTGCTTATATCTCCAAAAAAAAATCCAAAAAAAAAGCCTTGGCTTAAAATGAGTAAAAAATAAAATTCACATCTATGAAATGCTACTTTGACGGAATATCTAGAGCACCAGACGTACCCAGCGGCAAAGCTTGCAACTAACCTTCAGGGGATTGCATATCAAGCTTTGGGTTTGGTCCCATAAATACAGGCTCTATCAAGCATTAGTTTAGCATATTCAGGTGTAGGAATATACGCACATTGGCCAGTATGCGTGCAGAGCTGTGTTCTTTATATCCTTCCTCACATCGACCAGAAAGAGTTCAAGCTCTTCAGGAGACCAACCATGGCCTCGGGTAAAAGCGGCCATGGTAGACTCCAGCACGGCAAGGCTGTTCACATTACTCCAAGCTCCAAGTTCCTTGTACTTGGGATCTTTGGGCCACAGGTTTGTTGGCCACTTGAAGCGGCGGTCAACAATATCAGTGAAGCCAATCTCAGCCATCATTTCTTTTATCTTATCGAAAGTCTGGAAAGAGCGCCCCATCTTGGCCGATGCTTCGTGAAGGAGCTTCCACCAGTGAGAAAACGTATGATCCTCGGTCACCGTTCCGTCGTCGCATTCCACTATAGCATTAAACTCTTGTATCTCAGCACAGCCTCCAGGAGTGAGGTTACTAGCATTTATCAGAGTCTTTGATCGTAGTTTAGGGACTATGCGTATTCCTTACTCATAGATCTTTTGGAGATATCCTTTCCAGTCTTGGATGCTGGCGTTCATTGCTCTGCTGTGAATAAAGTCAAAGGGCTCCGAGTACTGCCACGACTCTTCCACATCGTCAATGATGAATCGTACGTTTGGGGGCACACTCCGTAACGTTAGTAAATGGAATTCGTGGGTGCCTTGGGCAGACAATACAAATTAGGTTGAATGGGAGACAGATCCACCCCGATGATCTAGTTGGTGAGCCAAGACATCGCATTGGAGAAAATGGCGGCAGATTACCTCGGCTTCCGGATGCTCATCGGCAAAATCGATGGCCCAAATTCCAGTCCTGGTACCAAGATCAAGCACTCGCTTCGACTTGAAATCCGCCTTGTTGGGTGGCGCCAGACCTAGCTGGTTCGCAAAGGTGAGGAGGAAAAGATTGTGCTGAAGGTCTAGATGGCTTTTAGTGAAGAAGAAGTAGAGAGTTTGGAAACACCATACCTAGTCGTTCGTTTTCATCTTCATCATTTGGAAGATAGTATTCTACAAAGATCAGCCTGAGCAAGTAAGAGGTTTCAGTGCAACAAACTTCCGTCCTTGTAACGATGATAGGTTCTGCCATTTTCCCGCCTGTAGTCGATGATAGAACTGGATATACTCTGGGTCGAGGATGAAGCATCCTGTCGCGGATTAGCGATGTCATTTATCCGGTCAAGTCTCTCACATACCTCACCGATGGAAGAGTCTTGGTCGCTAGCCTAGACGGCTTGTTAGCATGTCTATAGAACGGCTAAGAAGGATCGGTACCACATTTTCATCAGCTAGCACAACTGGATCGACAACGGTGGTCGCCATTGTGAGACGGAGTGGTTTGAAAAAGGCAGCAACGGTTTCTAAAGATAAAATTGGAACCTTTTTGACCCCTCTTTCCCGACCTTCGAAGGGTTTTATCACTCGTTCAGCCCCTGCATAAGTGCTCTAATTTAGCCAATGGCAGCCCGCAAAGAAAAGCCGAATGGCGTAAGCCAGAACCAACAGATGCGTGGTTGTGCAGAATTATCGTACTACGAACCGGGGTCGGACCAACACGAGACAGGTTTGACATCAACACGAAAGCAAGTTGTAGTGCAATTACAAATCCTTCGCCCCGAAAAAGAACACACTAGTCCTCTTTCCAAAGTTCCAATGCAAGCTTCTTCATGAATCTCAGCAGAAGAAGCTCAAATAGTCTATGAACACTAAGCTTAAGCTTGATTGACTTTGGGACTGCGGTTGCGGGGTTGGATGCACAAGGACGAATATGGAAGTCCGGGTCCACTTAGGCAATTGATGCAGAACAAAAGGAGAGCGCACCAGACCTAATTCAGGTTGTTTCCTCTCTACTCAGGGATATTTTGAATGGCATGATACACATTAGGCTGTAGCCTAACGTCAACTCACCGCGGCTGTTCAATGCCTCGCCTGGGGATCACAAACCCTTCACCCCCTGGCATGACAATGAGCGGCATGCTTGAATGCCGACAACATTTAAACTTTGGATTCTATGTTCTCATTATAATTCTATTATTAATTAAACGTAAGATTTTTTATTCTGCTAACAGTTGTTTTATAGTCATAACAATTAATCGCGCGGCTCAAAAACACCATCTTTGCTGGCACAACAATTACCCTGTAGAGGCGCGCGAGGCCCGTGCAGGCTTCTCAGTGATTCACAGAACTAACAATCGCGCTCCGCCACAGGCGTGAGTCACAGCCTTTCAGTCGTCTCGCGGCAACAAAGCTTTATATTTGCATCTTCATTCGCATTATTTGCAAAAATAAGAACAAGAATAATCATCAAGATGGACGAGCACTCCGAATTGCCCGGCGATAAGCCACGTCAGTCGCTGGCCTCGCGCATGAAGGAGTACGAAGCAACGACAGAGATACTCCTCAACCCGTCTCAGCCAGCCATCATGCGTCTTGACGGCCATTCTTTTTCAAAGTTCACCGCGACTTTTGCCAAGCCTTTCGATGAACGATTGCATACAGCAATGGTCAAGACATGTGCCGATCTACTCGAGGCACATCCGAAAGCGACTCTTGCCTACACACAGTCTGATGAAATCACTCTTGTTTTCCCGGATGGAGTCGGCACCTTCAAAGACCGCGTCGTGAAGATTGTTACACTTGCGGCTGGCTTCTGCTCCGTCCACTTCTACATGCACCTTACAACTGCTCTGGCTGAAGCACCAGAACCAGCTGTCAAGGGATTTGTTTCTCTTCCGCTTCCTCACTTTGATGGCCGCATCTTCAATGTCCCAAACGTCGAGGAGTGTGTCAATAACGTCATTTGGCGATGCCGCGGAGACGCCATCCGAAACAGTGTGTCAGCCTTTGCACGCAGTCTCTTCTCGACAAAACAACTGCATGGAAAGAACAAGGACGACATGATGGAGATGGCTAGGCGGGAGAAGGGTGTCGATTTTGAAAAGGCTGTTCCAAAGTGGGCTCTGGAAGGATCCGTTATCAAAAGAATGCTCGTGTCAGTAGAGGGAGTGGATTTGAGAACCGGGGAGGTAACCAGAGCAGTGCGAACGAGGACAAGGTGCGAGGATAGGGGAATGACGGAGTTTTCTGACGAGAGCTTGGCATTGGTGAGGGACAAATACTGGCCTGAAACATGAGTCCTCACCTTCCAAGCCAATGATAGGGCTTTAGTTGAAGAAGACCTACAGGTTAATATGGGCAGTCCCAGTCTCAGCCGCTTGGTATGTGGGGTCAAGGCATGCGGATAGCCAGGAGTTAATCCGGCCGTTCGTATCGTGGAATATAGGCAAATCCCATAACTGTTGGATTCTCGATAAGTGACATTGGAGGGACCATTGAATCCACAATTGCTGTCATGGGCAGTGGCGCAAGTTCGGCGACCACTTTTCAAACTCCACCGTACAAGGATCCTGGTTGGTGGCCCGCTCCCCGGATGGCACTGTCCACATGGCTCGGGGAACATCAGACGAATCACGATTTGCCACTCAGAAACGTCAAAGTTCCATATGTCAACTCTTGGCACTAAGGCCAGCTGAATCATGGATCATTCGTAGGTAGAGCAACTTCGCTTGATATCGTACAACTCCACCAAAATAGAAATGTGCCGCATGGTTGCGCTAGGCCCTGCGACAGGGCTGCAGGACTGTAAGGGCCAAGGCAGATCAAGCAATAGCCCTACGGCTCTATATGAAGTGCTGGTTCTCCTCGTCCATCTCATAGTATTCTGGTCAGCGCCACTCTTCAACCCAGGATTCGAAAAGACCACTCGCAAAATAACACCAACTATTTATCCCCTCATCGAAAAAAATGTCTGGCGTCGGCCGAGAGGAACGCTATGAGCCGCTCAGAGAGCCGGTACCAAGTTCTGATGGAAGCTGTAAGCCATGGCTTCCACTGCTCGCTAAGCGTCTAGACACATACTTACCACGATTCTTGTACAGATAAGCCGCACTGGGACAATCTAGAGAGTCAGCAAACACGCGCTCCGCCGCCCGTCATCATCACATTGCGATACAAGATTTACGTTGCTTGTGTGGTGCTCTGCGACGTAGGCTTCATCGCCATCGCGTCGGTTGTGCTGAGCACTGGGAAGTCCTGGGACAAGTTTTCAACCAGTGATAAACTCTGGCTCATAATAGCACCCGTCTACACGGTTGCTACTATTCTTGTCGTAGGAGTGTTTACCAGAGCTTGGCAGAAGTCTAGAAGGATCAACCGCGCATGAGGGAGGGATGAATTGGTCAGGAAATATTACTTGTATGGAGAGCCGCATGCGATTTTGAAAGGAACTGTTATCGTTTTAGATTGGCCTTCATATTTGGAAGTATGAGAGATGAAATACTGAAACAGCTTTCTGCTATTCGGTTTAATAGGACACAATCACCTGAAGGCTATTATCCGCGCTTTCAAATTGTATTATATGATTCATACAGAAGGAATGCAATAAAAAAACAACACATAATTTCACATTATATTATTTCAAATCGGTTGAAAGCACAGTAATTTCGTGAAATTGGTGTACAACAGAGTCAAAGACGAGTTTGTGGCTATTTGCAACACCACACGCGCCAAGATAGATGCGTAAAGACAAAGGCGAGGATTTTCTTAGTAAGGTAATGAAATTAAATTCAGATTTTCGGTAGATCCAAGTACAACTAGCCTATCTAACTTAGCGAATTACAATTTTAGTTGTTTGTGAAATTAATTTTGCTAGCCTAGCTTAGAAGAGATCGATCTTCCGTTTTCGTAAGTGCCTTATCTAATGGTGATTTATTCGATTGCTCCTAAATCATGATTCTCCTGCTCTCTTAATAGGTCTGCAATGTCGAAACGGTCAATCTTTTCAGCAAATCTGATTGCTTTCGAGAAGCCGTTTTTCCGGTCTGGCTTCGCCCCATTGCCAAGGAGCAGTCGCACCATATTAACTTTACCATGCTCCGCGGCCGCTTCAATGGCAGTTCGGCCCTCGATGAGAGATGCAGCCACATTAACATCAGCTCCGCTTGCAATCAAGATTCTAGCAATTTGGATGTCTCCCTGTATGGCTGCTCCCTGAAGAGCTGTTACTCCACCCGTTTCTGCAGGAGGAGCATTGACATCAGCGCCACGTTCCAACAGTAGACGCATAATTTCAGGATCGATTGGATTTTTTGATGTGGCTGCTTGCAGAGCGGTGCGACCATAACGATTCCCAGCCGGAGTGTTGACGTTTGCACCTTCCCGCAGCAGAAATTGTATAAATTTGTCGTCATGGTGAATTTCACCATAGGATTGGACGGAAACCTGTAAGGCTGTGCGTCCATGTGGGAGGTCTGAAGCGGGAGCATTTATATCTGCATTGTAACGGAGAAGTACTTGTATAGCGCCCATCTTTTGGCGGTGGAATGCAAGCTGCAATGGTGTCATGCCCTACGGTGATGGATCTTCCAGAATCCATCTCGCATTCGATCCGGGTATTCCAAACTTCGACTTGTGTGGCGACTCTCGCTCTTCAACGTTTGCACCGGCTTCTAGTGCCAGCTCCAAGCATTCTAAGCTGGATGCTCTGATAAGTCCATGCAAAAGGTGACCACTTGTACCATCAGGATGCACCACTGGCGCCCCAAGAGAGTGCAATCTCATAAAGGTTCTTTCTCGGCGTTCTAGCTTGCTGTATCCTGCTTCATAAGTGGGAATCTCTCTGCCACTCAATTCGTGGAGGTGACGCATAACGTGGCTTTCCATGGATGCAGTTGATGCCTCTAGGAGGCCCATGCCCCCTATTCTAGCTGGAGGTAATGAGGCATCCGCGTTGGCGGCGATCAGGAAGTCCACGATGTGAACATTTCCACCCAAGGCAGCCGCCTGAAGAGGTGTGAGATTCGGACTTGTCGGGTTCGATTTATTTTCCGCTGCTAACATGTTGACATTTGCACCTTGATGAATCAGATACGCCACAGCTGACAAATGACCTGATCTCGCAGCTGCTTGCAGTGCTGTCACGCCAGCTGGGATTGCACATGCATCGATGTCAACGCCAGCCTCAAGCATAATCCCACAGCTTAGCGTATCCCCAATGGAAGCTGAAATAACTAGTGCACATGGGCCAATGAACTGAGGGTGGAACCCAGCTTGTGCTAACGAAACAAGCCATGTGAGTTTCATTTCGTATGCCCATTCGCAAATTTTGACTAGAGTATTTTCGCTTACCTCGGCCCCAGCTTTGTGAAGTAAATATAGTAGTTCTTCCGTCTTCTTAGTTATGGATGGGTGAAGTGCCAAAAGTAGAGGATGGGTTGACTCAAAATCCTCGTCTTCTTGGGTGTTCCCATATCGCACACGATATTGGAACGCGTCCGGGTCGACAGATTGATTCAGCAAAGTCATCACTGCCATTATGCTGCCAATCTTCACAGATCGACATAATGCTCCTTGTAGAAGCTCTTTTCCAATGACATCATGGTCTTGGATAAACTCAGCAAGGCTGTGAATACCATGTTCTGCCCGTTCAACTAGAATTCCGATGATTACCTGGGGTGAACGTGGTATTTTCTCAAGAGAATACTGTATAAGAAGTCTGTAAATGCTCGGGGAGAACTTATTTGCGAATTCAAACAAGGAATAACCCTCAATCTCAAGATTGCACAATATCTCTGCACCATGGTTGAGTAGGCACTTGACCATTCTAGAATCTCGTATGCGCATGGACTCAGACAGAGCGGTTCTGATGGATTCATTAACCCTGACGGGCACGTCAATATCTGCTCCCGCGCGAATAAGATGTTCAACTATTTCGATTGAGCCGCTATGAACGCCGGCAATGAGTGGAGTCGGAGCTAGTGTCTGAAATTTATCTAGCTGACGTTGGTATGATCTTGATCTTGAAGAGTGTGAAGATGAGCCTTGTTTAAGTACCGAATTGACATCAGCATTATAAATAATCATCCGTTTTACTGCATCCAGATCATTCCTCAACGCAAAGTATATGAGATATTCAGCACCCAAAACGCCTGAAAAAATGCGATGGTCGCTGGCGTCCAAGATAGTGAGAATATCCTGTCGGTTTTCTTGGAATGGAAAGTTGAATGACACATAACCTGAAAAATTGTATACACCCTCGTATCTCAGAGCACCTATCAGTATTACTCTGAGAATCCTTGCCATAAAGGTGCTCGTATTGGATGACTTATTTTTCGCAAACTCAGAAAGCTGATGGAAATGTCCATTCTTCATGACCCAGTCCATGAAGTTTGCAAATTCATCAAATGAAAGTAAGTCATTAGAGACGAGTTGAGCGACCGCATCAAACATGAAGTTGACATTTTGAGTGATTTCATCCATGAAGAGAGATTCCATAGCAGCTGGATTGGCTGAAAGAATATTTTCTAATATGCTACCGGAGTATGATAGCAAATTGCCGCTGAGGTTGAGATATCTAAACTTTGACGCAAGCCAACCAGGATTTCCAATAGGGACCGTCATGGATACATTGAATAAACTGTCAACGGACCTGTCTGGGGCATTGAATTCCGCAGTTGTATCGAATCTTGGTGAAGAGAAGCGAGATATGTATCACGGGCTCCAAGGTCCCCATATGGCTGATGGAATATCCTCTTGACCGTTGATAAAACAATGGGGGTGAATATTAGAATTCAGCGAAAGGTCAGTAGGTGCGGCACATTCTAGTGCGAAGTCTTGAGCTTCATCTCCAGGGCCTGGTGTCATAAATCCCGTAATGTATTCATTTAACTGAAAACTAGACCGCGGTGCCGTTGCAAGGTATTCTGTCATAGTGGGATCTTGACTGCTCAAGCCAGACGTAACATCGGCCTCGAAACGGTTTCCCAGGTCATTTGAATCGAAATGAAGTCCAAGCTCGTCCGCTTGATCCATGTTGTTCATTGAAGCATCATCGGCGAGCTCAACTAGATCTTGCGCACTAGTCACTACCAGGTGCTCGGTATTCTCGGTAGCAGAAATGTCGCCGGAAGGGCTGGTTGTAATGTGTGCGGTGTATTGCGGCTCTGGGGGTTTTAAATTAAATGAGCAGCGGCCGTACGCGCTTGTACTCGAGCCTGAGATGCGTTAGAGCTATGTTGACGTGCAATGTGAGCAAATTAATTCACCTGAACCCCGGACTAAAGCTTGCTTTTGGTTCTGGCAACGTTGTATAGCTCTCTTCACCTTCGTCGCACTTTGCCTCTTATTGCCAATATACACATCGGAAGCCCCATTGGGTGGGGGACACGCTCGTCTTTCAAGAACTTCACATTGATGGATGAGTTGAACATTTAAAATTGCCAAGAAGCTTTATTTGTACCCTTTTAAAAGACTAATAACCTAGGAAACCTAATTTAATTTAATTTAATCCTATTTTACTTAATCTATTTACCCTAATAGTTTTAAAGCTAGTTTATTTAAAATATATAATTTTTAGCTTAATCTAAAAACTAATTTCTTTTTTCTTTTAGTAAAAAAGCCTTTAGAAGTATATCTAAGTAGCCTCTATATAGCTAAGTAGCTTTTAGAACTATAGCTTATACTAAACTAATTTTATATCTTTTAGAAACTAGGTTTAGCTATAGTTTAGATTATTATTATTTTAATAATATCTTTATAAAATTTAAATTTATTTTTTTTAGTAATATATAAAATACTTAATATTTTTATTTAAATTTTAATTAAATAAAAAATAATAACTAAAAAATATTAGCTTTAATTAATAATTAAAAAAAAAATTTTTTAGATAAAAAGTCTTATAATTAATATTTTTTTATTTATTTAAATAAATTAATTTATTAGAATATTAAATTAACTAAAGGGATTATAATTATTAAGGCTTAAGGTGCTAGCTAGGTGCCTAATATAAATACAATAGAAAGTAAGATTAAGAATATTATATAATCCTCTTCTAAATACTAAAAGGGGCCTTATTTAGCTAAAATAAATAAAATAATAATTATTATTATAATAAGAAGACCTTTAATAGTTACTACCCTAACTATAACCTTAACTGTATTATCTAGTTACCCTAAAACTTACCTATAATTATTTAAACTAATAATTATTATATTAAATAGCTAGTATAATATATTTATTAAAAATAATAAAAGAATTAAGTTTTTTATATATTTTATTTTTTATTTTTTTCTTTAAACTATAATAGAACTTATTAATAAGAGCTTTATTACTTTAGTTAAGTTTAATAATATAATATTAAAAGTTAAAGAAATAGGTATTATAAGAATTAGTTTACTTTAGCTCTTTAATCTTATAGATAATATAATATTTCTTATTATATTTTCTATATAAATTAATAATCTTTTTTTTAAAATAAATAAAGTTTATAAATAGCTTTTAAGTCTCTTTTTACTAGGATTTTAAAGGATTATAAATAAAGTTATTTAAATATAGTTTTATATTATATAAGGCTTTTTCTTTTAGATAATTAATTATAAATTAAACCTTTATATTATTTAGTCTAAGGCATTATAAGAAATAATAAAAGTAGGATCTTAGAAATATAATTTATTATTATAATATTATAAATAAATCATTTTACTTAGTAGGCTCTAGGGGTCTTAAGACTTTGCCTAGGTCCTTTTTATAGTATATAGTTACTAGCTTAGAGAAAGCTAATAATATCTTTAGGAAAGAAATAAATAGTAGGTTATTTTATATAAATAGTATTTTAAGAAATTATTAAAGTATATCTTATATTTATATAAGATATTAATTATTTTTCTTAGTATAGTATTAGTTTTCTTTATTATAGTATTAAAAGTCTATAATAAGCTTCTATATAGCTTTATAGAATTATTAATCTTTCTCTTAAATTACCTTTAATTATTTATTATTATCTTTATTAAAAGACTTAGTCTTTTTTATACTTTTATTATTTATTAGGATTTTAAAAGTAGTAGCTTTTTTTTCCTTAGAATAAAAAAGGCCTCTAGAAATTAACTAGGATACTATTATAATAATATTACTTAAAATTAATATAAATAATCCTTTAAATAAGAGCTTTTAATATATAATAGCTAAATTTAGACTAATAAAATAAACTAAGGGATAATAGAATCTTATTAGCTAGGCTATAAGTAAATAGGTATTATTTAAAGGCTAAAGGATAAAATAATATTATATTATTAAAGGAGTTTATTTATAAGTAAAATTAAATATATTAAATTAAATAATATAAAATAATAAAAAAAATAAATTAATATCTATAGCTATAAAATAAAGCTATAATTATTATCTTAGGGTATTATATTTAGTAATAAGTTAATTAAAGTATATATTAATTAATAGTAATTAAATTATATTAAGAACTAAGTTATACCCTAAATAATAATAATTTCTTAGATTTAAATATATAATTATATAGGGCAAAGCTTAAGGTAAGAAAATAAGGATTTTATTTAGGGTAATTATAGTAATTATTATAATTATTATAGTATTAATTACTTTAAGCCTAAACTAGTAGCCTAAGGCTAAGGTTTTACTAGGCCTTTATTTTATTAGTTAATATTAATATATCTAGGTACTAAAAGTAAGCTTAATCTATGCAGTCTATAGGGTAGCTATCTAAGTAAGGTCTAGGTTATAATACTTAGGCAAGGGGCCTAGAGTCTTTTAGAAAAAGAATTAAAAGATAATTAATAAGATTAGTTATTTATAATATATTATTCTAATTATTAAAGATTAATATTACCTTTATCCTAATAATAAGATATACTTTATATATAATAATACTTTAGCCTATATAATTACTAAAACCTTTGCTAAGCTATAGGTATAAGGGATCTAGTATTATAAAAAAGAGAGAGTTACTACTAGACCAGGTCATATAAAAGTTACCCCATATAGCCCTAGTAATATCTTAGTAATATTACTATAATATTATGCCCTTAAATTAGAAAAGTTATAACTATATTTTTATACTATTATAAAAATATTATTACCTAATTACTATAATATTATTTAGTAAAAGGATAATCTTATAACTATAAAGTTATTTAATAACTTTATTATAATATTACTAAAGAAAGAATATAAAGTATATAAATAAAAATAAATATATAATAAAAAAATAAGTAATTAATAAAAGAATAAGTA